>JAQQTO010000031.1:14697500-15297500 GCA_029884595.1 Ormosia semicastrata | reverse complement strand
GTGGGTCAGATAGAAAAATAGCTCTCTGAGAGACCTCCAGGCACCTTACCAAGTGATATAGTAGTTAATTCAAAGGAGCAATATATGACAATGTCCTTAAGGAGTGAAAAAGTTATTAGTCCTCAATCGAAAGAAGATGAAGTTAAGGAAGTACCTCCTCCTCCAAGTCATGATTAAGAAAAAGATGCACCAGGGGAAGAGATCTCTACTGAAACCAAAGCGAAATATCCGAGAAGATAAAGAAAGAAGAAGGATCTGAATTGGGATAAACCTCAAGAGATACCTCCTTATATTAAAATCCTTTTTCCTCAGAGGTTGAAGACTCAAAAGACTCAAGAGAGGCATTGTCAAAGTTTCTTGATGTTTTCAAGAAGCTGCATATCAACATTTCTTTTACGAAAACACTCGAGCAAATGCTCTCTTATGCCAAATTTATGAAAGATCTGCTATCTAAAAAGAGGAAGATAAAAGAGGATGAAATAGTGATGCTCAACGAGGAATGTAGCGCATTAATTTAGAGCAAAATACCGCCCAAGTTAAAATATCCAGGTAGTTTCACCATTCCTTACACTATTGGAAAGCTGACTATTGTTAAAGCTTTATGTGATCTAGGAGCTAGCAAAAATCTAGTGCCGAAATCTATGATGAATAAACTGGAAATTAGAAAAATATAGCCTACAATGATGTCTCTTTAATTAGCTGATTAGTCTATCAAACGTCCATATGGTATAGTTGAAGATGTGCTAGTAAAGGTGGATAAGTTCATTTTTTTAGTAGATTTTGTGGTTTTAGATATGGATGAGGATGCTAACATTTCACTTATTCTTGAAAGACCGTTCTTAGCTGCTTCAGGAGCACTGATTAATGTACTAAGAGGTGAGCTCATTTTAAGGATAGATGGAGATCAAGTGACCATCAATGTTTTTGATAAATCTGCACCGATATCAAATCTCTATGCCCCCGTCAAATGCATTCAAGTTAAGCCTCAACTGGATTTGGTTAGTAAGAACCCTTCATCATCAATTAATGTTGATCTCATCCCACTTCCAAGATGATTGATGAAGAGGAGAAAGGTCCTCCTATCTCCAAGATTGTTGGAATAAAAAAAGATTTTCTTGTTTCCCCTTATTCATTGCAGATTGGTCCATTATCTAATGATTCATTGAAAGTTAATCCCTCATTTGTTGATCAATTGAACCATAGCCTAGTGGAATTTTTCATGCCAAGATGAATTTAGGACTACCCAGCTCAGGTCAAGTTCAAAACACATTTGAAGGTACTGCTAAGACCATTGATAGAGGATGGAGGCACAATTTTGAAAAAGGAAAGACGTCATCTTACTTCTTTTACTTGAAGCCGCCTTGATTAATTGAAAAAGTAACGTATCTAATGATGTTAAACAATTACTTCTTGAGAGGCAACCCAAATTTTCTTTCTTTTTCTTTACTCTTTTATCTTTTTGATTAATTAATTATTTTTTTCTATTATTTTGTTATTATTTATTTTAGTGACTAAAATTTTTCTACTTTTGTTTTGAAGCTAATATTGAGTCGGCTTAGGTGCCTCCCTGAATTTAGAGCCTTTGTAAGGGGATGTATATAGTTGTCGGCTACCCAAGGACGGATCCAAGTAGAAAAGAGTGGGGACTCATGCCCCCACCTAACTTAGAAATTTTTCTTTTATCTTTATATGTATTTGTCTTCTTTACCCTTTTGTATATGTAACTTTTGCCCCCATACAGATAAATTAGTAAATTTATAATCATAGAAGGTAAAATCTATTTTTTTAATATTACTTTCCAAAATACTCCACTGTCCCCCATGTGATTTGGAGCTAATAGAGTATCAAAGTCTATCAAAATACTTAGAGCACCAAAGTTTTCTCCCACCTCTTTCTCTTCACTAATACGCTTTAGTGGTACTTCTCAGATTTCTCAAGTTTCTTTTTTTTCTTTTATTTAACCATTTGTTCTTCACCCTTTGAATATCATAAAGAATCAGCTACACAATCATATGAGAGATGAATGATTGAATGATTGCTTGGTTACATATATAGAGAGAGGAAAATATTTGATAGTATTAATAATGAAAAGATTATTTAGCGTTTTTAAAATATGAAAACACGAAGGAAACAATTGTAAATAAATTGATCTTTTATAATTTTGTATTAATATATTTTTTATATATAAATATTTTTATTGAAACTTTTTTTTATGCTTTTGTATTTATAGCATTACCTTTGCCCCCAGTGCCTAAAGTTCCTGGGTCCGCCACTACGGCCGCCAAAAAAAGTTTTTCTTTTCTTTTCTTTAATATTTTATTTTCACATTTGTTCTTTTATGGATTTTATTTTGTTATCATCACTTTAGTGTATTTTGAGTCATTGTGTTGAAACTATGTATACTAGTTTATTAAATTGAATATCTGATGACTGCATAAATTGTGGATTGATTTATTTTCTTGGGATGTCACATGAGAATCCATGAGTTGCATTTATCTTTATTTCTTCAATTGTGTATGGATGTGTTTCCCATCTTAATGTTTGATAGACCATGAGATATGAATGCATGTCAAGCTTAGAAAAAGTTTATGGGAATGCATGTGTGTGGATTTCTTGCATCTAAAAGTTGTTAGATTATCTCTTGAGGTGAAATCCTAGGCAATGCATGATCAAGGAAATGATAAGGGCCTTTTTTGGACTATTTGGGTCTTTCAAGCCAACCTGTAAACACAGTATACCCCTTGGTCCCTTTTGCAGCCTTGTGTATGTTTGGCCTCTATTTCTTTTTTGTTACCCACATTTTTCTTTTCCCTTTACCTTAAAAATTTTTATCCTTCTTACACACCCTTTGTTGAATGCATATCTTGTATTATTTTACTATTCAAGCCATAGTCATTCTTTGTGAATGAAGTATTTAAGGAGCTAAAAAAAAATCCACCCAAAGTATTGCAAAGAAATAAGTTTGGGGGTGGATATCATAAAGAAAAAGAAAGAAAGAAAAAAAGAAAAAATGCATAAAAAAATATGCAAATCAAGTGATGGATTTATGTGCTCCATTTTACACTTGTTCAACATTTTGAGGGTATTTAAACTTTTGTTTTATTTATCTTACTTCTTCTTTCTTAACCTTTACCCTTAGCCTTGCATTACAAGTCTTTTAAAGTCCTTTTTGATCCTTGGTTATGTGTTGTTTACATTAGTTGAGAGAGAGATGAAAAATAACCCTATGGATGTGAGTCTGATGTGCATTTGCATTTTTATAAACCTATACAGACTTGTACTTTATGAATAGATTTGGTCTTACATTCATATTTATGGGAAGTCATTTATACATGAGAACTACATGTGAGAGCATTGTGACAATTGGATTGTACATGTGTAACACTTTAAAATTAGATTGTGAAGCAGTTTCTGAGGATATGCATGATATTCACTATTCGGTATTACCATGTTTAAGTATGAATGTTTTTAGTTTTTAGTTGTTGTTTTATTTTGTTTTTAATTCTCTTTCTTTTTCATTTTGCTTGAGGACAAGCAAAATCTTAAGTTTGGGGAGTGATGAACCTTGAAAAATTCATATTTTTATGGTTCAAATTCTTAGTTTTCATCCTCTTTTAATCTTTTTAATTGAGCTTTGTTTTCAATTTTTATTATGTTTTTATCATTTTAAATTATGTTCTTATCATGTGTTTTATTTTTTTTTATTAGGTGTTTAAACATGGAAGAAGACTGGATGCTTGAATAAGGAAGAAAAAAGCTGAGATGAAGATTCTAGTGTTGGGCACTTCAGCGCCCAACTTCCCACCGGTTAAGCACCCAAGCATTGCTACGCGATTAAGCTCCCCATTTCTGACCAATTAATCGGTCAAGCACAGAGAAGATTGCACAACGTGACTAAGTGGCCAAAAACTAAATGCTTAAGCGCCCAGTACGTTTAATGACATGTTTTGAAGGCTATAAATAGAAGAAGTAAGGTTTGTGGGCAAATAGGTAGCATAGAACTTCACAGTCATCGAAGAGCAAAGCGGAGGCATAAACCATAGCTTGGTGTGGGCGCAATTAGGCTTGAAGATTAGGGATTTTCTTCAACATTTTCATCAACCTTCTATGGAGTTTGTCGAATTCTTCTCTTTGTTTTCTTCTTTCTCTATGTGTAACTAAACCTCTTTTGTTAGAATGAAGATGGATCTTGATTCTTGAATGATGTAAATTCTTTTATGTGTTTAATTTATATTTTTTATTTCATGATTTATGTGTTTATCTCCTCTCCTAATGCCTTTCCTAAACCTGATCAATTTGTGAATGATTTTAGGATTTATGTATGATTTGAAAAAATGGTGCACGAACTTAGAACATGTGATAAACACCATAATTTTTGCAATCGCTAGGAATAGACGTTATGGGTTATGTGGTATTTCTTTTAATTCTCTCATTTTTTTATAAAATCTGCTCTATTTGGTGTTATACTAAGATTAGTTAATTTTAAATAGTGTGAAGAGGATTAATATACCAAGAGATTCGATATTAATTAATTTTGGGAATTGATCATAAATCATTGAAATAAAACTTGATTAAACTAATATTTGAAATTGTATTAAAAGAGTTTAAGTGAAATCGGAACTCTAATACTTTCATATCATTGTCTTTCTTCGACGTTTACTTGACTAATTTTGCTTTTAATTATTTTGCTTGCTTTCTTTGTTAGCGAATTAAATCAGAATTTGTTTTCTTAAATCTCACCGTTTGATAGCTTAAATAGTGTTCAAGTTGACGAATTTAGTAATTATCAACATAATTCTCGTGGAAATGATATTCTACTAACTCGTTATTACTTTTGCGATTTGGTCACTTGCTGATATCACAATACTCGTAGGAACAATACTCTTTCACTATTGTATTACTTATACAACTTGATATACTTGTCAAAGTCCCATCACTTATAGATATAACTTGTGAAATATTTGTGCACAAAATATTTGTGCAAGCAACATTTCTCCAATATTAGTTGTGTAGTCATTGTCACTATAATGTATTAACGTATAATCAGTTTCATTAATTGCGAATTGATGAAAATAACTCGTAACAGACATGATTTTTCTTTGTTTTTTTTAATTTTAATTTTGATGTATTCTCAGTTTAAAATCATTTTATACCATTCAATATTGTGTTGAAATCTTATATAATGATTTTGAATATGCAACCAATTATGTAAGATGCTAGACTAATTAAATGATATGGTGCCATATTATTGGATGCAAGTGTAAATTTTTTTTCACTGACAATATAAAAGTTAAATAAAACCTATTTCGTGTTTCTTATGGGAATTTTATTTTGAGGTACTGACAATATAAAAAAAAAATTACTTGCATCCAATGATATATTATTATATTATTTAATAAATTTGACATTACATGTAATTATTAGCATATTCAAATTCTTTAAATGATATGTGAACACAAGATTGAGTGATAGTATAAAAAAGTTTTACTTTATCAAAATTAAACTCTGTTTATTATTAGTTTTTGTCCACCAAATTTGTATAAGTTATTGGTAGCATGTTTTAGTTTTATAATATTATATTAACGATTGTGCGATGTAAAATAGTATAACAAATAAAATATTTAAAATAACATAATAATAATAATAATAATTTATTATTGATAAAAAAGAATATATACCATGTTTAGAAAGTGATATGCATAGTATAATATAATTAATTTAACACTATACTAAAAATATTTCTGTTATAAAAAGATTTTTATAAAATTTTCAAGATATATAAATGCTATAATTACCTTGATAGATGCATGGGCATATCGAAAACGATCACAAGCATGTTTCTTTTTAAAATATTTTTTTTTGTAATCCATGTGCATATCAGCTTAATTACGAAATCAAGAAGACAAGTCAACACAATAAATAATTTAATTGAAGGCACATCAAAATGTAGAAATAGGTAACAACAACGGTTGGACGTGGTAGAGTATCAATGACAATGAGGGTTTGAGCCGGCCCTAGTTCTCTCACCTCGATCTGAGGTGTTCTCTCTCTCTCTCTCTATCTATATGGTGCTTTGGTCTCTTTTGGGTGTGTCTCATTATTGGAGACTGCTGTCTGAATCATTCAGTATTAGCTCTCTTCATTTTTTTTTCTTTTTGTAATTTTTTTAATAATTTTATCACAAATCTTTCATATTTATGAATTTTAGATAGATTTGAAGATATTAGTTTTGAGTTTCTCCTATCTCTTTATGTTGCTTTCAAGAAGGGCTTGAAGAAGTGCAACAGAAAAAGCGATGGATTTGGAGCTCTTGACGATGTCGTAGGAAAGAAACTCTATTTAGAGGAAGGTCAAGGCATCCTAGCCTCGATGGAGAAAGCTAATCTAACTTAACTCATGTCTTTTACTCCCCTTAGTTTTTGTTGTTATAGGATTTTATGTGGTTTTTGATGTTTTTCTTGACTTGTTTCTTCCATTTCCTTCCTATCTTGTAGGAAGTGATCTTTGGCAATTACCTATTGCTTTGTGTGTTTAGAATTTGTAATCCATTCATTTTAACTAATGAATATATATATATATATATATATATATATATATATATATATATATATATCTTCTGGTTTAGTTGGGCGTGGGTCATAGCAAATGAGTTACACTCTCAAGGAGTGGGCCAAAGTTCAAAACTTAGTGAAGAAAATTGTTAGAAATGCATCTTAGTTACGATAAAATCAAAGGAGTTAGTCTCATAACAATGCATGCAGAGATATTCTAATAAAGACTAAAAAATAATTGTAGAAATAAGTTCATATATATGAAATAGAGAATAGAGTAATATATACATGAAGGCTTACTTGAAATAACTCATTAGCAGCAAATCTTCTGCTAATAAAGAGATGAAGAAAAGTAAAAGAAAGAAAACAATGTCTTACATTGATATTTCTTGTTATAATTGATCTATTAAATGAGGTAATTCTGATGAATTATTACAAAGTTTCTCTACTTTTGCTTGATCATAAATATATAGCAATACATTCTAATGTATCACTATATATTTGAATCTTCCTAATACATAAGAATGTATCACTTCCTAATATTTGCCCATGACATAGGAACAAGCTCAATTTTGGAGGAGGATCTTGCCAAATATGGAAAACATCCAACCCTGTAGCAGCCTTCTTCGCCAGGCAATGAGCACAAGAATTGACCTAAAGTGTGCTGAAGTTGGACTTCCCAAGGTCTCAAGAGCAGCTCTTTAATCTCATAAAAAAGGGAATTACCAAGTCAGTGAAAGTCCACATTATCCCCATTAACCATACAAACAGCTATCATGGAATCAGAGTTACACAGGATTTTGCGAAAACCATGGTCACTCCTAAGCTAGTTGAAGACCATGCTTGATGGCAAGCTACTCGGGTAGGAGGTTGGAGGCAATACCATGGTCCAAGCTAGTTGAAGACCATGGTTCAGCGAAGGCAACAAGATTACGTTGCCTCCATAACTACCAGATACCCACCATAAAAACGAGAATGAGTCCTTTAAAATTCAACATTGATATTTACATATCACTTTCATTACATCTTTCTTACACTATTTCTTTTTTAGTAATAAAATTAAAAATATACATTTTTCAATACACACTCTTTTTCTTTCATTTTATTAAAATAAGTAAAGAATAACTAACGGCGTAAGAAATAAAAGTGTGCCACATTTATTTTCCTTTAAAATTTTGTAAGCTGGTTTTGGGTCTCGTTTATTTGGGTAATGAATTTGATTCAATTTCTTAGACTGGGTGCTAACAAGTTCGGGTAGGTTTATGTAGAAGTCCACCAGTTGGCAAATAGCCCAGCCCATGGTTGTCTTTCTTGAGGGCTAAATCCTTTTCTAATTTTCCTGCTTGTCATCTATATTTTACCCAAAAAATTAATCCACGTCTTCATCAGTGATGATCACATATTTGATACATTAATAAGCCTTCATTTTTAGTCATTTACACTCTCCATGTACTTAATTGATTGATTTTGATTATGTTTTGTAAATTTGGACTCAAATTGAACTTAATTAAATTTTTCAGCATAATTTACGTCTTACGTTGTTTCTATATTTGTGTTATATCTTGGGATGTAGGTGGTCTTTGGAGGTGATTCTAGTGGCATTTTAAAGATAAGAGAGAGTTCTATAACTTTCATGAAGACCTCAAAGGTTCAATTACACGAGTAGATAACTCAAATTGGGGTTGAAGCAAGAACCAGAGTGCTTTTCCTGACAGCTTAACCTACGTACTCTTCATCACATTTTTTGGGCTAGAGGTTGTCAAATGGGCTAAAATTTGGATGCTGAATAGTTAAGACCCATATCTACAACTTTCATGTTGAACACTTTTCTAGAATCGGACTCCTTGAAGGTGATATTGGGCTTGGAAGTCAGAACAGAGGAGCTGTGACTGGGCCTGGGTAGTGTACAGTAATTTGAACGTATCTTGAGTTATAGAAATGATATTGGACTCAAACTAAAGCCATTTGAAAGTTAAGATTCAGGCCTACAACTTTCATGAAGACCACTTGGTTCAAAAATGATGAATGCAATGACTTTAGAGCTGCATGATTTCAGAGATAAGGAATCTCCATAATTTTCCACTCACCAAAAGTCATTTGGCATTTTCCACTCATTTTCCACTCATCCACCCACTAATGACTCAGCCCCCTTGTCATTTTGTATCTCTAAATCTCTATATAAGGAGGCCTTGGCAGATCATTGAGGGTGTTAGGTGTTAGTTACTAAAATGATGCCATTTTGTTACTAGGTTTTCTTGTAGTAATTTTCCTTTGTTCTAAATTAAAATCATGTTCTTCTTCTTCTTCTTCTTCTTCTTCTTCTTCTTCTTCTTCTTCTTCTTCTTCTTCTTCTTACCAAAATGATGCTATTTTATTACTAGGTTTTCTTGTGGTAATTTTCCTTTGTTCTAAATTAAAATCATGTTCTTCTTCTTCTTCTTCTTCTTCTTCTTCTTCTTCTTCTTCTTCTTCTTCTTCTTCTTCTTTCTTTCTTTCTTATCTATGAGTAACTAAGTTTCATTTTACTTAGGTGAAAGGGTGAAACTCTTGGTAATAAAGTAAGGTTAGATTTATTCTTCTCTTGTGCTTAAATGATTTATATTTTTCTAGTAACCATTATACGTATTATAATTTGTTTCTTATAATTTAAAAATCATCTTTGTAAAGAGGAGTTCTTGATTTGTTGTAGACAAAATATTAGCACAATGAATGCTTTAACTCATTTATAAGTGGTGGTAATATTTTTAGGAAACATAATATAATTACGTATATTATTTTAAATGGACTTTTAATGTTGTATTTTCCGATTGGAACCTCCATGTTGCGAGGATTCTAATTGAGTTATAAAAGAAATTAATCTTACCTTTACTTTATTTACCAAGAGTGGATCTTTTAACCCAAATAAATAATTTTTATCATAGTAACAAAATATTTATTTCACCTTAATTAATCTTCAACAATTCCCTGTGGATCGACCTCGGACTCCCGAGAAATTTATTACTTGAAACAACCTGCACTTGGGTTCGCAAAGCAACAATTAATCCCGCATCAAGTTTGTAGACTTGTTTGAAACTAAAAATTGTGCATCAAGTTTTTGGCGCCGTTGCCGAGGACTTGATTTGAAGACTGAATTTCTAGTGTAAAAATTTTGTATATATACTAACATACTAACTAGTGGGGGAACCTCTTCCTTTTTAATTTATGTGCATACTAACTTGTGGGGGAACCTCTCCCTAATTTCTCTATAATCTTTAATCATTAATGAAATAATCTTTCTTATTCTCTCCTCTCTCGCTGGAGCAAAAAATTTACTTTCTACATTTATTTTAAATTTACTTATTTTTCTCGTAATTTAATTTCGTATTGGGGATAATTCTCCATTTTATTTTATTGTACATATTAACTTAGTGGGGTAACTCTCCCTTTTTATTTTTTTCTCTGTACTTTATTTTTTGTATTTATTTTTTGTCTTTTTTTTTTTGTTATTTATTTTCTATCATTTTTTTTTTTTACTAACTCTCTTACTAACTATCTAACTTTTTATTTTATCACCTATCTAACTTTTTACTTTTTCTGCTTCTAATATTTTAATTTATCTGTATACTAATTTTTTAATTTTTATGCTTATTAACTTATTTGGTGGTTGGTTTATACCACACCTTTGTTAATATTTAATGGACAATTTATACTGCTAGCTTGTACATTTTATTTTTTTACTGTAAGTTACTTGTTTATGCTTAATTGGTATCGTGATTTAAATTCTGGTTGTTTGGTTAGAGTTAATCCAGGTACTTTACATATTGATTTGTTTGAATCACAATCATACACATTAAGCACAATGGCTGAAAACGAAAGTGTGCATGATGAACATGAAAATCAATCGTTGCAAACCATGCGTGAGTATTTGCAACCATCTCGAAATTCTAGTCCATCATGTTTTATCTTTCCACTCAATGCCAGCAATTTTAGATTCAAGCCAGGTATGATTTCTTTACTTTCTAATTTCCATGGTTTAGAATCTGAAAGCCCATATTTACATCTAAAAGAATTTGCGGAAGTATGTACTGCTTTTCATGATCAAACTTGCACTGAAGAAGTTGTTAAGCTTAAATTATTTCCTTTTTCTTTAAAAGATAAAGCAAAAACTTAGCTTAACACTTTGAAACCAAGATCAATTGGCACATGGCAAGAAATGCAAGGTGAGTTTTTGAAGAAATTTTTTCTAACATATAAAACTAATGCTTTGAAAAGACAAATCCAAAATTTTTCTCAAAATTCCAATGAAGCATATTTTCAAAGTTGGGAACGTTTTAAAGATTTGTTGAATTCTTGCCCACATCATGGTTTTGAAAAATGGCACACTATAAGTTTCTTTTATGAAGGGTTAACACCCGAAACCAAATAATTTGTGGAAACAATGTGCAATAGTGAATTTCTTGATAAAGAACCTGAAGAAGCTTTAAACTATTTAGACCATTTGGCTGAAAATTCTCAATCTTGGCATAGTACTAATCCTTCTGAAAATTCAATTAGATTTAACCTTGCAAATGCTAGTAAAGGAAAATATCATCTTAGTCAAGAAGAAGATCTAAATGCAAGGTTTGCTAGTTTAGCTAGAAAGGTTGAAGCCATGGAATCTAGGAAAGTAAAAGAAATCAAATCTGTGCAAAGTGAAGAAATTTGTGGCATTTGTGATGAATTAGGACACTCAACAAATGAATGTCCAAAAATTCTTATTTTTAAAGAAGTTGTGCATGAGCAAGTAAATGCAATGAACAATTTTAAAAAGCCATTCACTTCTTCTTTTTCAGATACATACAATCCGGGATGGAGAAATCACCCGAACTTCAATTGGAGGAACAACAACCAGCCACAATTCATGCAACCACCACCTCCTCAGGCACAACAAGATTCTCAAAATCCTCAATGATATGCACCCTATGTCCCACCATATAGGAAAAACCTTGAAGGAACATTGCATGCATTCATGGAAAAATAAGAGGCCATCAATAACCACAACAATCAAACCATGATTGACATAAAAGACACTCTTGCTAAACTTTCTTCTGCACTTGCCATTCATGAGAAAGGAAAGTTTCCCTCTCAACCTCAACCAAATCTCAAGGGTCAATTTAGCCTAAATGAGGGTAGTTCAGAAAGTCAAAAAATAGATCAAGTCAACTCAGTGATAACTCTTAGGAGTGGAAAGGTTGTTGAAAAATAAATTTCTGAACTTTTTGAGAAAGATGATGAGTCAATTCCCAAAGATGAGGAAAGAGTTGATAAGCCACCTAGCCAAAAGGAGATCAAACCCTCGTCTTCACCCCCATTTCCTCAAGCATTAAACAATTCAAGTAAAGTTAATCATAACAGTGACATTTTTGAAATCTTTAAACAAGTGAAGGTCAATATTCTTCTGTTAGATGCTATCAAGCAGATTCCTTGTTATGCTAAATTTTTGAAAGACTTGTGCACTGTTAAAAAGAAACATAATGTGAAAAAGAATGCATTTTTGATCGCAATGTAAGCTCCATTATTCAAAACAATAATGAGTTGAAATATAAAGACCCTGGTTGTCCTACAGTTTCATGCATTATTAGTGAACATAAAATTGAACGAGCTTTAATTGATCTTGGTGCTAGTGTTAATTTGCTTCCATATTCGCTTTATCGAAGAACTCAACCTTGGTGAGTTAAAACCAACTTCTCGTAACTCTTCTACTTGGCCGATAGATCAATTAAAATTTCAAAAGGAATAGTAGAAGATGTGTTGGTACAAGTTGATAAATTCATATATCCTGTGGATTTTATTGTCTTGGAAACTGAACCTATGATTGATAGTTCTAAGTCAGTTCCTATTATTTTGGGTCGCCCATTTATAGCAACATCTAATGCTTTGATAAATTACAGAAATGAAATGGTGAACCTAACTTTTGGAAATATGACACTGGAGCTTAATGTTTTTAACATGTGCAAGCAACCACGAGAAGTTTATGATGAAAATGAAGAGATTGAAGGGATTGAGGCCATTATAGATGATCATCTTCAAATCAGGAGTTCTTCTGACCCATTAGAAATCTGTTTAATTAATTCATTTGATTCAAATACACAATTAGATGATGATGTTTCAAATATGCTCTTTGATTGATTTGTACACAGAAATGGAATACAAAGGAAAGGAAGTCAAGATTCAAGAGCTAAAATCCATGAATGATGATACCCATGAAGAAGTACCCACACTGAACCAAGTCATTACCGATGGGTTGAAGTAAACATTTTTGGGGAGAAGAACAAAGCTCTCCAAAGGGTAATTTCCTTATCCCTGACCAAAGAACAAGAAGGTAAGTTGATAGAAGTACTTAAAAGGCATAAAAGTGCAATTGGATGGACATTAAAGGATATAAAAGGCATTAATCCATTAATCTGTACACATAGAATACATTTAGAGGATAATGCTAAAACATCTCAACAACCTCAAAGAAGATTAAATCCATACATGAAAGAGGTAGTTAGAGCTGAAGTTCTTAAATTACTTGATGTTGGAATTATCTATCCTATCTCTGATAGCCAGTGGGTAAGCCCTACACAAGTTGTGCCTAAGAAATCTGGAATAACAGTGGTTGAAAATGAAAAAGGAGAATTAATACCTACCCAAGTCTCATCTAGTTAGCGTATGTGTATTGATTTCAGAAAATTGAATGCAGCCACTAGGAAAGATCATTTTTCATTAACATTTCTTGATCAGATTCTGGAAAGAGTAGCAGGACATCCCTACTATTATTTTCTTGATGGTTATTGAAGGTATAATCAAATACCAATTGCATTGGAGGATCAAGAAAAGACCGATTTTACTTGTCTCTTTGGCACTTTTGCATATAGAAAAATGTTTTTTGGTCTTTGTAATGCTCCGGTAACTTTTCAAAGATGCATGCTAAGTATTTTCAGTGACATGATTGAGCATTATTTAGAGGTTTTCATTGATGATCTGACAGTTTTTGAAAATTCTTTTGAAAATTATCTTGATAATTTGGAAAAAGTTCTTAAAAGATGCGAAGAAAAAGGATTTATGTTAAATTAGGAAAAATGTCATTACATGGTTACCTCAGGAATAGTGTTAGGTCATGTGATATCTTCTAAAGGAATTGAAGTTGATAAGGCCAAAGTTGAATTAATTGCTTATTTGTCTTTCCTAAAAACAGTCAGAGAAGTTTGTTCCTTTTTAGGACATGCAGGATTTTACAGAAGATTTGTAAAGGACTTTAGTGCCATATCTAGACCTTTATGTTATCTTCTAACAAAAGATACACCATTTGATTGGACTCAAGATTGTCAAAAATCTTTTAAAAAATTAATTGGTCTTTTGACTTCTACTCCCATCATGCAATCTCCTGACTGGTCTTTGCCTTTTGAGTTGATGTGTGATGCTAGTGATTTTTCTGTTGGCGCTGTTTTAGGCCAAAGAAAGGAAGGTAAGCCTCATGTAATTTATTACGCAAGTCAAACTTTGAATAGTGCACAAATGAATTATACCACTATTGAAAAAGAACTACTTGCTGTAATTTTTGCATTAGACAAATTTTGAGCTTATTTAATTGGTTCTTCCACTGTTGTTTTCATTGATCATGCTGCTGTTAGATATTTAATGTCTAAACAGGATGCTAAACCTAGGTTGATACAGTGGATCTTGTTGTTTCAAGAATTCAACATCACAATAAAAGATAAGAAAGGAGCTGAAAATGTTGTTGCAGATTATTTGTCAAGGCTGACAACAAGCTCATCTTTTGATAGCACAACTATCAATGATTCTTTTCTCGATGAATTTTTATTTTCATTCAATTCCATGCCTTAGTTTGCTAACATTGTCAATTTTCTTGTAACAGGTAAGATGCCACCTCAGTGGACACACCAAGACAGAAAAAAGTTTTTGATTGAGGTGAAAAATTTCTTTTGGGATGACCCATATTTGTTCAAATATTGTCCTGATCAAATCTTTCTGAGATGTGTACCCGATAATGAGGTAAGTAGTGTCATTAAATTTTATCATTCAGAAGCATGTGGAGGTCATTTTTCTTCAAAGAAAACAGCTGCGAAAATCTTACAGTGTGGATTTTATTGGCCCACTTTATTCAAGGACAATTATACTTTTTGCAAAAGTTGTGAAAGTTGTCAAAAATTGGGGTCCATTTCTAAAAGAAATATGATGCCTTTGAACCCTATCCTTGTCATTGAAATTTTTGATTGTTGGGGAATTGATTTCATTGGTCCATTTCCACCATCTTTTGGATTTGTGTATATTTTGGTTGCAGTTGATTATGTCTCAAAATGGATTGAGGCGATTCCATATCGACACAATGATCATAAAACTATTCTAAATTTTTTAAAAGAAAATGTTTTGAGTCGATTTGGAATTCCTCGAGCTATCATCAGTGATGGGGGAACACATTTTTGCAATAAACCATTTGAATCCTTAATGAAGAAATATTGCATTACCCACAAAATTAAAACCCCTTATCATCCTCAGATAAGTGGACAAGTTGAATTGGCAAATAAAGAGATTAAACAAATTTTGGAAAAAACGGTTAACCCAAATCGTAAAGATTAGTCTTTAAGACTAAACGATGCACTTTGGGCTTACCGTACTGCTTTTAAAACATCTTTAGGCATGTCTCCCTATCGGTTAGTTTATGGAAAACCTTGTCATTTGCCTGTAGAATTGGAGCATAAAGCATTTTGGGCCATTAAAGCTTTCAACTTAAGTCTTGATGATGCTTCCAAGTTACGCAAATTGCAATTGAATGAACTTGAGGAATTAAGAAATGATGCATATGAAAACTCAAAGATTTATAAAGTTAGAACAAAAGCTTTTCATGACAAATCAATTTTGAGAAAAACTTTTGAAATTGGTCAAAAAGTTCTGCTTTATAATTCTCGTCTTCACCTATTCCCTGGAAAATTGAGATCTAGGTGGATTGGTCCTTATATTGTCAAACATGTGTATTCTTATGGGGCCATAGACATTGAGAATCCTAGGAATGGTATTGTATTTAAGGTCAATGGACAAAGACTCAAACCATTTCTGGAACATCAAGTTGTTGAGGTAGAATCCATTTCTCTTTCTAATCCTTGTTATGAGTAGAATTTATTTTAATGTTGTTTCTTTCTTTTTGCAGTTCTTTGTATTCCCGGTTAAATGGCGGATAACGGTACTCCGTGACTCTCAAGTCGGTTTGTTTTTCAGTTTCTCATAATAACTGATTTCTTCTCCTTTTAAAATGGATGTCATTCTCTCAAATCTAAGAAAACATTTTCCTTCTCTCCCTCTAAATGCTTTAACAAAAGTCTATGAAACTAGGTGTGAAAGACTGAGACTGTTAATGTATAAGGGCATCCCAGAAGATATACGCTGGATAATCGAAGCAAAGGTTCGTTTAGTTAGTGAATCTTCAGATTCATTTGTCTCATACATGCCTGGTCTCGGTAAAAGTTCATTTTCAAAAAGAAGAAGAGCAAAAAGAATGAAAGTTTATTACAAGTGTGCACGATGGAATTGCAACACGCGATGTCGCTCTTTGGGGATGGTTTCCGTAAACAGAGAAGATAAAATATTCTTCATCAAGAATGGACTGAGTAAGGAGTCATTAGATAATATCTTATTGACTCTTGAGACCCATTCTTGTGGAATTGTGCAGCGTGAACTTCTTAGTTTATGGAATCTCTTCAGGGACGAGCAAGAGTGTTACAGTCTTGGGAATCTGACTCAAAAAGACCTTGTTTTCTAATTTATAAGAAAATTGGATGGGAAGCTTATCCTCGACTCATAGAAGGCGTTTAAGCCGTTTCTGGACGTGAAACCAGAGGAAGATATGAGCCACAATCACAACAACATGTATATACTATCTTGTATATCTTCAAAGAAAAAAGAAGAAAATAAAAGAAATAAAAAATGAAAAAAATGAAAAAAAAATGAAAAAATGAAATAAATTAAAAAGAATAAAAAGTGGCAAACTTTGGTTGTATTTGGTCTTTAATTAGATTAGGAGCCCCGCCATTGGAGTGGCAGACCCGTCATTGACTCAGGTGGACCTTCGCACGCCGGTCGGTAAATAAGGTTCGTGTGCCATGCTCTGTAGAGAGCCACGCAAGCATTCCCAGGTTTTAACTAAAGGCTCTGCTTGCTGATGGACAGAAAGAAGCGTCCCGTGTTTGCATTCTCGCGTGATAATGCCTCTAAGCTAGATCCTGTGATTTAATGCCACGGGCTCTCCAGCGACCTCTCACTGGCTGTGGTCACTGGTCGTCGTATTCAGATTTTCTCTCTTTAACTAGAGGGACGATGCATAGGCTGGGATATCCCACAAGCGGGAGGGAGAAGAATGCCCAGATTGGCTGAGCCGTCTTGGTATTACTGCACTCATGACGCGCAGTATAAAAATCTGCCATGAAACTTGTACATAAATGTATGTAATCATTTGTTATTATTATTTTATCTTTGTATGATTTTGTTATATTTAAGTTTTGGACAGAGGATCCTTTGGGCAGGGTCCTTCAGGGGTTTCTAGACTTCTTTACCCTGATGGTTTTCTTGAAGTACAAAAAAAAACAAAAAAAAATTATTATTATTTTTTTTTCAAATTTCAAACTTTTCTGACACCAGTCAACCTACCTGTATAGGAGTTATTATTACTTTTTCTATTCTCTTCCCTATTTAAACACTCCATTTTCTTCACTTTCCTGTAACTCATAATCATTCAAAGAAAGTGTGAGTGTAGAAATGGAGGAAGCTTCTTCTTTTGTTCGTAGATTTGTCAGTATCTGTGTATTTTGTGGGACAAGTTATGAGAAGAGTTTAGAGTTTGTAAATGCAGCAAGCACTGTTGGTAGAACACTTGCTGCGAGGAACATTCGTGTAGTATATGGGGGAGGTTGCCTTAGGTTAATGGGGGCTGTATCACTTTCTGCATTTATAAGAGGTGGTCGAGTTTTAGGTATCATTCCTGAATCTTTAACTCGAAGAAACATCGTTGGAAAGACAATTGGACTGAAAATTTAAGTATCATCTATGCATGGACGAATGAAAGCAAACTCTAATGCATTCATTGCCTTACCTGGTGGTTTTGGTACTTTGGAAGAAATTTTTCAAATTATCTCGTGGGCCCAACTGAACATCCACCATAAACCCGTAGGTTTGTTGAATGTTAATAATTTCTTTAATAATTTGTTATCTTTTGTTGACCATGCTGTGGAACAGAAATTTGTCACACCTTCTGCAAGACGACTCCTTATCTCTGCTTCCACTGTTGATGAGTTGATTGATAAATTAGAAGCTTTTGTTTATGAACCTGATCCAGTAACAGCTCAAATAGATTGGTCCGAAGGAAGCGGTGAAGGAAGTGGTGAGGGAAGCAAAATGAAAAGAAAGCCAGCCAAGACACTCCAACTATTTAAATAATTATAAGCTTTAGTTTTATTTATCATACTTTGTTTCTGTTTAAATTTGTGTGAGATTTTTCTTTTCAGTAATTGCAGCAACAGGTAATATATTTTATCTTTTTTCCTATCTATGTTTTGACATTGAGGATAATGTTGTGATCTGGTTGGGGGGAAGGATGGTTGTAAAAAAAACCCAAAAATAAAATAAAATTAAGAAGTGTGTTTGTTAATATGTTTATTGTGTTTATATTAAAAAAAATGAAAAAAAAGGAGTGTATTTGTTAATATGTTTGTTGTGTTTGTCATCAATTTATTAACAACAAAAGTAATTAGGGATTGCAGAGTAAATAGTACATTATTTACTCTTGAGACGCATCAAAAATTGGTGGCAGAATAAGGAGTAATTTGGGTAGTAACTAGTTTGTGTGGAAGTAGCAATTCAAATTCAGGAAAATTTGCATGATTGAGTACATTGTCTTCTTTCTTAAAATTCACATGCTTGGTTATGGATGTTGAATTGGTGGACTGAGAATGATAGAATTATGCCTTGTGAGATTTTGAGCTTATTGATGAATGGATTGAACATTTGTACCATTCTTTTCTTTCTTGTGTGAATTTCACTCATGGAATTTTTGCTCTAGGACTTGCTTTGATTCTTTTTTAGACTACATTTTCATATGCATACATGAATATGATTGAGGCATTTTTCTTGAAATAGCTACTTTAATCAAATAGCCAGTCTTGCTTAACAGTATGTTGTCTCAATATGATATCAAACACTCTTATGACTTATTGAAAATTCTCTGATTCCTGCCAACATAAAGCATTAGAAATGATCTATTTTCCTTTGCTTAACCCCTTTGAGTTTATTTGACTATTCTTTGTTTCGAACTCATTATGTGCCTTAAATGAAAAACCATGTTCTTACTTGACCTTAGGGAATAAAAGAACATTAGTTTTGTCATTCGATGAGTTCTTGAACAAATGTGGGGGTGTGTATGCAGAATGGTTAAAAAAAATGTATATATGATGTTCTTTTTGTAATAAAAAAAATCAAAAAAAAATCAATCAAAAAAAATGTAAAGAGAAGAGGGTCAACAAGGTAATAAAGGAAAGGAAAAGAATATGTAAAGGGAATTTGTATTAGGTGGAGTTGGGATAAACTTTCATGCTTGTTAATTGAACTCACTTTCTCTCATGCTATTTTATTCTCTGGTATTTAACTTGTCATATCCATATTACTTCCTCCTTTACCTTGACCCCATTACAACCTTGAATAAAGTCCTCATGATTTGTGTGTGCATGTGTTCTGAGTAGTGGAGAAGTAGAAGATAAGCAAGCTTATGGTAGTGCAATTTTCATGGGTTGAATTGAGTGAAATACCTACCTTTTAAACACTTGAGGGATTGAGAGTGAATATTGTGAAAATCTATCATTCTTGACTCATGCTTTTCAATTGAAGTTTCCTTGCTTGTTGGTTTGAGATGTGAAGATATGTTACCTCATGAATGTTTTGATTACTTGAATGATTGGTTGCTCTTCATTTTTAAATTAAGTCTTTTAGAGTGTTTAACTTTTGAGTCTGTTTCGTTTTTTTTTTTTTTAGTTTTGGTCTTGTGTTTTGCCCAGAGTGCAAAAAATTAAGTGTGGGAAATTTGATGATCACATATTTGATACATTAATAAACCTTCATTTTTTGTCATTTACACTCTCCATGTACTTAATTGATTGATTTTGATTATGTTTTGTAAGTTTGGACTTAATTGAATTTTTCAGTATAATTTACGTCTTACGTTGTTTTTGTATTTGGACTATATCTTAGGATGTAGGTGGTCTTTGAAGGTAATTCTAGTGGCATTTGAAATTTGAAAGATAAGAGAGAGTTCTATAACTTTCATGGAGACCTCAAAGGCCCAATCATACGAGTAGATAACTCAAATTGGGGTTGAAGCAAGAACCAGAGTGCTTTTCCTGACAGCTTAACCTACGTGTACTGTTCATCACAGTTTTCGGGCTAGAGGTTGTCAAATGGACTGAAATTTGGATGTTAAATAGTTAAGACCCATATCTACAACTTTCATGTTGAATACTTTTCTAGAATCGGACTCCTTGAAGGTGATATTGGGCTTGGAAGTCAGAACAGATGAGCTATGACTGGGCCTGGGCAGTGTGCAGTAATTTGAACGTATCTGGAGTTATAGAAATGATATTGGACTCAAATCAAATCCATTTGAAAGCTAAGATCTAGGCCTACAACTTTCATGAAGACCACTTGGTTCAAAAATGACGAATGCAATGACTTCAGAGCTGCATGATTTCAGAGATAAGGAATCTCCATAATTTTCCACTCACCAAAAGTCATTTGGCATTTTCCACTCATTTTCCACTCATCCACCCACTAATGACTCAGCCCCCTTGTCATTTTGTATTTCTAAACCTCTATAAAAGGAGGCCTTGGTAGATCATTGAGGGTGTTAGGTTGATGTCATTTTGTTACTAGGTTTTCTTGTAGTAATTTTCTTTTGTTCTAAATTAAAGTCATGTTCTTCTTCTTCCTCTTCTCTCTTTCTTTCTTCTTATTTATGAGTAACTAAGTTTTATTTTACTTGGGTGAAATGGTGAAACTCTTGGTAATAAAGTAAGGTTAGATTTATTCTTCTCTTGTGCTTAAATGATTTATATTTTTTTAGTAACCATTATACGTATTATAATTTGTTTCTTATAATTTAGAAACCATCTTTGTAAAGAGGAATTCTTGATTTGTTGTAGACAAAATATTGGTACAATGAATGCTTTAACCCATTTATAAGTGGTGGTAATATTTTTAAGAAACATAATATAATTAGGTATATTATTATTTTAAATGGACTTTTAATGTTGTATTTTCCGATTGGAACCTCCATGTTGTGAGGATTCTAATTGAGTTATAAAAGAAATTAATCTTATATTTATTTTATTTACCAACAGTAGATCTTTTAACTCAAGTAAATAATTTTTATTATAGTAACAAAATATTTACTTCACCTTAATTAATCTTCAACAATTCCCTGTGGATCGACCTCGGACTTCCGAAAAATTTATTATTTGAGACAACCTACACTTGGGTTCGCAAAGCAACAATTAATCCCTCATCAAATTTGTAGACTTGTTTAAAACTAAAAATTGTGCATCAATCAGTTCATGTGAACAATCGTATTTGGAGAAGAGAGGGGGAATTGATACGACTCGTAGCTTCGAATTTTCTATGCAAGCCTTAGCGCATGCTTTACCCCTTTAAGTTTTCTATTTATCACTTAACTGTTTCTTATGTTTTGATTTTAAGCAAAAATATTACTTTTTCATATATATGCACACCAAATGATATTACCATTAAAAAGATAAAATGTTTCTTTATTACTTTACCCTCTGAAAGTTTATTTATTTATTACTTTATCCAACTAAAATTTGGTTTTAAGTATTTGGAGGTTAACTTATGTTTAATTTAACTGAAAAAAAGTAACATTTTCACTTGAAATTAGTGTTTTCAGAATTGGACCGATTATTGAATTGAAAAAGAGAGAGATCATGGTTTTAAAGCTCAATCGAGATTAAATAAGGGTCGAACGAGAGTTTTATATAAATACGTATATATTATATAAATATATAATAATATGTAAGAAAAATATAATATACATATATTAATTGTATAAATAATAATAAAGAAAAATATTGAAATATATTTCTAACATAATTAAATTCATTTGTCATGTAATTAATAAATATTAAAATAGAAGTAATATACTAATACTAGCATGACTTTTTAATATATATTTGTTCTATATCGAATAAGTAGAAGGTTAAGAAATGAAGTTTCTCATGAAGATCAACTTTTATTGCATTACAAGCTTCTATTTATCTTACATTGAACAAATTAAGAGGAGAAATGATGAGTTTTGATTATAAATTGAAAACAAAATAATCATTGCATTGAAAAAATTTTAAATATATTTTTTAGAAAAAAATAGATTTTTTTAGAAAAAATAAATAAATTGGACATGTTCAACTGTTTGAACTAGTTCAGGACTATGTCCCAATTTTTTTTACCAATTTTTAGAAATTCAATTTTTGAGGATTAATTAGATCAATTTAAGGACCAAATCCCAATTTTTCCAATTCGACAGCCAGTCTAGTGATAAACAAGTTGTACTCCAAGGGAGAGAAGTAAAATTCAAACCCTGATGTGTGGAAATACCTAATCAAAGACCAAAAATTACGTAAGGATTAAGTAATAACAAAAAGACTTCAAGAAAGTAAGTTAAGAAAGAGGTATACTTCAGGAAAAGTTATATATATATATATATGCACACTAATTTCTCATGTAATTTTAGGTCATATATAGGTGATAATTAGATAAAAATTTTCTCAAAGTGACAACTTAAAGATTTAAATTTTCAAAATGGCAACTTAAGAAATTGAACCCACAGAAAAGTAAAATATAATTTCTTACCAAAGTTTTAAATAATTAAAAATAAGAGGAACTTTCGCCAATGAACCTCAGCTCAACTAGCACCAGTTATTGCCTGGTGTGCAAGGGAGGGTGTGTTCGATCCCTTATATGTCTCTCCCTTCCCCTCCTTTGTGGCTCCCTTGTGGGACATCCCTAAATCCTTAAAGTCACACTCGAGTGGTGGAGCCTCCCATTCGATCCCTTATATGTCACTCTCCCTTCCCCTCCCTTGTGGGACATCCCTAAATCCCTAAGTCACACTCTAATAGTGGGGCCTCCCCTTCGCTGTACGCCTAATACTAAAAAAAAAGGACTTTTGCTTGTACTATATGTGCATGAAACTTCAGTTTAATATTCTTTAGTGCTTGTCGTGATGTGTGTTTTTAAATAAAAAAAATACTTTTATTATTTTAATTTATTTGGATAATTGTTTTAGAAAAAAAAATGCAACATTACTTTTTTTTTCTAATTAGATTTTTTGCACTTATGATAAAAGACAGTTTTATAAGATGGAGAAATTGTTAAAACATTAAAAAAAATAGTTCTATAATATTACATTCAAACATGAAATAAATTTACTTTTATGAAAAAAAAATAAAAAACGTCAGCTCTTATAAGAAAAGGTTGTTTTGTGAGCAAAAGAACGCAACTAACTTATTTTTATTCTTTTTTATAAGACTTAGGATCTATCTTAGGAGCCTAACAGAAGGCTCATAGTAAGGCCTCTAGATGTTCCCTAATGAAGTCCGACGTAGGAGATAGGAGAAAAGAAATTAAGATGGAGAACATATGTAGGGATCAAATAAAATTACTTTTTTTTTGCATATTCCCATCTCTTATCAATTGAGCTACTAACATGGAACTATTTTCATTTATACTAATATGAGTTTTTTATGAGTGAACTCTACTAATATTATTTATTGACAATTTTAGACAATCCTTATCAGACATAATATTAAATAGTGCAGCATGACTGAGCACACCTACACAGGTTATTAACACATTATGTGCCTGTCAATTAACTTTTTTATTTTTAAGATATAATAATAATAATAATAATAATAATAATAATAATAATAATAATATAATATTATTAATAATAATTATTATTATTATTATTATTATTATTATTATATTATTATTATTATTATTATTATTATAGTGATAAATTGAGAAGTATTTGAAGATCATGTTTTTGGAGAGTAAAAATGTAGTTACAATTTTATCTTATTTATGTTTGTCATTAAGTCTTTAAATAATTAATAAGATATATTTGTAATTTTATCCCTCTTATATTTTTTTAATCATTAAATATGTAATTAATAATAAGTTAAAAAAACAAAAATCAAACATCAAAGTACAAACTCTCATTTATAAATGATATTTGCAGAAAATTTTATCATCCCCAGCTTGCTCACGTCCACCATGGCTAGCCAAGAATATATATATATATATAGCATAATAATTGAATAGCATCCTTTCAAATCTCCTGGGCCAAGCCTTCTAAGGAAGATAGCAGAATCAAAGTAAAAAATCTCTTAATAGTATAGATATACATGGGTGAGGCCACAGTCCTACCACTCAAAACTTATCTTATTATTTTAAAAAAAATTAGGCATAAAGGGTTTTTTAGTCCCTTATCAACATTTTATTTTTCAATTTGGTCCTATATCATTTTTTTTTTCAATTTGGTCCTTACCTTTACTTCTGTCATACAATTTGGTCTTCCATCAACCTTTTGTCAATCTCACTAATGGAATACGCCAAAGTGGCATAAACGATGCTGAGTTGACGCTTAGTTGGACGTTAGGCTTAATTGGAAACTAAAACTAAACAAAACGACGTCGTTTTGTTTAGCCCCCAAAAATGTTATCATTGGTCATTCCCTCCTTTTAAGTTGTCTTCTTCCTCTGTTTTCTTTACATTAGGGTTTTTAATTAAAGTGATTTGGATTTGATTTTGTATTGCAAGTTAGAAGGTTTGCAATAGAGTCTCATATAAAGGTGGAAATAGGCCAGGTCAGGTTAGACTTTGCCTTAAATAGGCCTAGTCTGTATCCCAATTATAAAGCCTGAGCCTGATTTGTGAGCCTGTAATAGGCCGATTTTTAAGGTCTGGCCTAACATTTTTAAAAGTCTGACTTGGCCTGAAAATCTATTTAAAGGCCTACTTTGCAATGAGGCTTTTAAATAGGCTAACAGACCAACTTTTAAATAGGCCAACAGACTTTTACATAGGCTAACGGACATACCTTTAAATAGGTCAATATGCCTTACATAGGCTAACTGACTTACCTTTAAATAAGTCATATGTCTTTACATAGGCTAACAGGCCTAAACCTTAAAATAAGCTAATGGACCTACTCAAAGCAATAGGCTTTTGTTATAATTTAACACCCACCTTCTAATTTTATAGATGCTCACCACTTTCTTATTCTAGTCTTTGGTCGATGTGAGACTTGGAGATATACCAAGTTGCTCACTTTTTACTCTAGTCTTTTAAGTCTCACATCGACCAAAGATCAGAGTAAGAAAGTAGTGAGCATCTATAAAAGTAGAAAGTGAGTGTTAACTTAGTATTTTCATTCTAATAAATATATTACATTAAATATATTAATAAATATGTTATTTCTATTTTAACTTAATTACTAACTTAAGTTTTAGTTACTTGACTTTTATTAAAAATTAATTAAAAAATATATTAATATATTATAATAAATTAATAATTATAATTATAATTTATAATCATTATAATAATATATATTATATTATATATAATTAAATATGTCGTAGCCACTCTTTAGGCTTAAAAGGCTTATTAGATAGTCTGATAATTGACTTTTTTAGTTAAAAAGGCTTTTAAAAAGTCTTGACCTAACTTATTTAGTAAACAGGCTAGGCCAGGCCTCAGGTAGGCTAGGCCATAGGCCCCTGACGGGCAGCCTGACCTATTTCCACCCCTAGTCTCATACTTTGTCAAGAAGGGGTAGTCATTTTTGCATTTGCGGTGTGAGAGCTGTAGTTTGAATAGTTGGAACTGAAAAGAGCTTAGGGAGACGTTTCTAGAGTTGCAAGAACTATGAGGTATGTTTTTCTGTTTTCATTGCTATTAGGGTTTGCTAATCAACAATTTTTTTTTTTACTTTGCCATATATGTTTTCATTATTTTGTATCAAAGAGGTTTAGGTTGTGGGTATTTCAGTTGGTATAAGGAAGATGAAGATGTTGATGAGAAGGACTTGATAATCTGGAGGCAAAGGAGGAGAATTCTTAGTCTCCAAAGCTCAATCAGATCTTTGAGAAGATGGAACTGGATTTTGACATGTGGTGATTTTGGTAGCACTGGATGCCCTGTTTGCATATATGTGGTTCAGTTATGGCAAGTGTACAATAATGACAATGTTGTGATGCAAAGCTATGATTTGGGTTTGGTGTATGAAGTATAGGGCATTAGGGTAGTGCAATGTTGTAATGGAAAGTTGTAATTGTGGTAAATTGTAGGAGGGCATGTGTATTTGGGTAGTGCAATGGGCAATTACGGACATGTATTTGGCTTTGCATGATTGATAATTATGTAATGTAATTTAAATTGTCTTGTGAGAATGTTTAGCCCAGTTAAGAACAATATGAATGATAACTTTTAAATCTTGTTCATTGTCCATAGCATTAAAATGAAGGGACCAAAATTACCATGGAATTAAAAGTAAGGGACCAAATTAAAATTTTTTTAAAAAGTAAGGGACCAAATTGAAAATGTTATAAAAAGTAAGTGACCAAACTATAGTATACTAAAAGAGTAAGGGACTGAATTGACCAAATCACATACCTAACAACAAGTGTATATCGTAAAAGAATTATAAAAGGTAATCCCATATTATATTAAGTCCAACTAGAATGAAACATCCAATTTAGAACTTGTGTGTTGCCAACATTCAATTTACAACTTGTTCATTACAACGAAAGTGAAACATCCAAAATGAAAACATCATCATCCATATGACATGACAATAACAGACCTTGATATTTATAATTTACTGTCAACTCTACCATAAGTATCCAAAATAACAAAAACACAAGAGACCTTGTCTTTTACAATGTACTATCGACACTATCATAATTAGCCAAAATGACAAAAACAAAAGACACAATCTCCTATCAGTTCCAAGCAGGTTTAGCTATTTTGGTTGCTTGTGCAAGTGGCTACTGATTTGTCTTGGACCTTGTCATATATGTTTGAGGTCTTTTCTTGGCCTGCGACCTTGTTATAGGTGATGTAGGTTAATCCACTATTTTTTTGGTCAAATCTGTATGCATCTTCTTCTTGGTTGATGTACTCAGTTGAAAGGGTTGAGGCAGTTGAGTTTTTTGACTTGGCTGAGCACTTTGATTTGGATGCATCACCTTTGGCTTTGGAATAGGCGGTATAAGTGACTGAGGTCTTTTCTTGGCCTGCGACCTTGTTACAGGTGATGTAGGTTGGTCCACTAGTATAGGTGGCTACACCATTTGAATTGGTGCAGGACTTAGCCCTAGGGTTGGAATCATCTAAGATAAAAAAAAACACAACAAAGCACATGCACTAAGTATGAGAATTAACTTAATAGAAGTAACTCAACATTTCACAATTTACCAACCTAGATTCTTGATTCTTTGTTGTGTTGAGTTAGCGAATGATAACTCTATGAAATAAAGTTATTACTCAAGCATTTCCTTATACATTCATAGGCTAGATCCTTGAGTTATACCTTGATTTTATTCAATTCTTGATAAAAAAGTGTATAGGGAATACTTATTCATACATCTTTATAAATTTAAATACATACACTACCTTTTTCTGTGAATGTTTGACTAATTTGGTATTTGCTTACTTTCAGGAGCTTGCAAAGAAGCAAGGAGGAGCCTAAGGGAACAAGATGGATGAAGACATGTGAGAGTTTGTCCCTTCATAAGGGAGGCCGCAGAACTTCTTCACTAAAAGCCGCGACCCTCAACACTCCAGAAAAACTCCTAAAGTAGGGAGCCGCGACACACCCACTCATTTGTGCCATGGCTCTTCTTAAAGATTGGGTGCTGCAACTCACACACAAATATGTGCCACGGCTCAATGATTTATGCTCTTGTTTCCTGAGACTTAGGCATCGTGGCTCTCACTATTTTGTGTTGCAGCTTCCCTTGGGCACGTGAGAAAATGCATATTTTAACTTCCCTAATCGAATTAGATGGCACTTTTGATCTTCTACACAATTTTGGAGGGTTTTAGAGAGAGAAAGACTTTGGGTTTTGAAGGTTTTTCCTAGGGAGAGAGGAAAATGATTGGTGAAGATTTAGAGGAGCTTAAAGAACCTCTGTTCATCCATCGAGACACCTAGTTCTTCCCTTCATCTTTTTTTTATTTTTATGATGAATTTGTTGTTCTCTCTTGAGTTTAATTCCTTTGTAACCATGATGTTCTAACTCTCTTTTCTAGGGTTCTAATGGATCTTATTATGTAGTTTGAATTGATTGTAATCCATTTTTACTTTTGTGATGATTTTGGTTATAATTTTCTAATTATATGCTTAATGATCACATTTGATTGGCCATTATTTGTGTTATCTTGGTGAACCCATTGAACTAGACATAGGGATTTGGAAGTTGGACCACGGAATTAGATTGTGCATGTTTAGTTACATTCAATTGTATGGATGAGTTGATTAGCCAATATGATAGAAATATATCTATTGGTCATGAATAGCAAGTGTTTGACGTTTGTTCTCAATGCATGGAACATTGTTAATTCACATAGAAATATATTGTTTGATTAGGGACCATAGGTTTACAAGGCCATCGAAAGAGGCTTGTAAATGTTTAAACACGTAAGCTAACATAACCAATTTATGAACAAGAGTATTGAAAGGTTTGTATGAAGTCAATTGAAATAATAAGTGAAGTTAGACCCTAGATACCCAAACCATTGTTTCTTCTCTATTTACTTTTAACTTGTCTTGGAAACTTTCCTCTATTTTTGATACTTTATTATTTATTTTGTCATTAAATCACTCATAACAATTTGATTGCTTAGAATAAAGATTAAGTAGTGATTGGTTGATACTTAGCATAAATTTTAATACAATCCTCGTGAGAACGATACTTGATACTCATTTTATTACTTATTGACACGTGTGTTTATGCAGTCTAGCAAAACAGACAACCGCTGAGCAGTTGGAATTGGATGCACTATTAGTCTCAGCTCTCTAGGGATCTGCTTCTTCTTGCAACCTTTTGGATTTGGTTTATAAATTGGAATGGACATTGGTCATGTTGTAGCTGCTATAGGTAGCTGCACCATTTGCATTGGTGCAAAACTTAGTCCTTCATTTTGAATAATCTAAGATATAAAACACAACAAAACACAGGAAATAAGTATGACATATGCTCTTATAGCATCCTTAAATTCTTCTTTTGTTGAAAACAAGGTCCCTAATTGCCACTTGTACTCTGACATAGACTTTGACATTTTGAATTATGCATATTTTATTCTCTCCACATCAATCTCTTCATGTTCACTATCTACACTATTAAGGGAGTTAGATGCATACTCTTCATTAACCAATCCCATGTCCAATCCCTTCTTGTCGCTCACTTGTTCACTGCTTTCACCCTTGCTCTGCTTAAACTGCAGAGAATCAGTGTCACTTTCCTCACCAGCATGCAATTGGTGCTCACTAATAACTATAGCATTACATTTGTTTCTCAGTCTACCCTTTTTCCTTATTGGCATTGAATCAATCTCCAACTCTTTTCCCTTCACAGATTTCTCATATGGCCTTTTCTTCGTTATTAAATCTCGAAGTAAGATTTCAGCATCCATGGTTGTGCCTGGTTGAATTGGAACCTAAAAAAACCATTCATCAGCATCTTCTTCTTTAGAATCCCTAAATCCTACCTCCAATGCACTATCCACACTTTCCCTATCATTGTCCACACCCTCATATACATCAGTATCAATATCACTATCCTCACATCCTTCTTTTGCAAGTTCATTATCATTTCCAACTTCATTATCATTCTGAGTATTAACAACATATAACTCCACTTGGCCATGATTAATAGCTATTTTTGCCATCTCCATTGCACCTTTATCATCTCTCAACAACCTAAGCCCATCCTTTAGAGATATGCTATGCACTCTATACCATAATGCCTCACACATATCATATCCCATCTCTTTCAACAAGTCTATACACTCCCAATAACTCCACCTATCATACTCACACTTCTCTCATACTTTAATTTGTTCTTTAATGTACCTTTCCTCAGGACCAGAAACAAAATAACCCCCATGATGCACCTCAACTCTGAAAAAGTTACCCATCCGTGAGTTAAAATGAACACCAAGTCTTAGCCTTTACGATAGGAGAAAGTAGAGACAAAACACAACAAAAACATAACAACATACACCAAAAACAAAACAACACACCAAAAACAGAACAACACACAGTAGTTGTACATTCATGACTAATTATAGCAAATCATGCAAAGTTTATTATTGGTCAAGCATGCAAAAGTAAATCTACATAGGATATGGTGTATATGATATAAAATATACAACATCTAAATCATGTCAAGATATTTGATCATTTAAAAACACCAATCATCATGATAAGGTTTTTCTAAAACCAATCAATCAAAATTCAAATAGAAAATCTCATCAAAGAACCAACAAGAGGCCGAATAGTTCTAGACTTGAAGCAACCTCATCCAAGGTAAATGTTACAATTTTTTAACATGCATAGCATCACCATTACCCTCGGTTTTGGGCTAGTGCAGTAGAAAAAAACATACTTTAACAAAGAATTTGAGTCTAAAACCTCTCTATTTTGGTTCCACGTGATTACAGTAAACAAAGAATCATTTTTCCACCATTATACAATCATCATCTAAGGGTTAAATCATTTTTCCCAAACCTCACTGTTGCTCAATTAGCAAGTATACCAAATCACAAAAGTAATATAATGATGAAAAAGAGTATCGTCTCATAGAGATTATGTTGTCAAGTACTGAATTCATCAAATTAACACTATTTAAGCTATCGAAAATTGAGATTAAAAAGAGTTCAAAAGAAATCAAGTAATTGAAGGAAAAACAAAATAAGGTAAAAACATATAAATTAAAAATAGTAAGAGAGTACGATAACAAATAAAGGTGTAAACAAGCAATGGTAAAGATGCTAGGGATCTGACTTCACTTAATTCAATAATTTGTCATAGACAATAGAGTAGCTTCGGACCTCCATTCTAATTAATTTCTAGTCATTCAATTGATAGCGAGAATCCCTTAATTAATTAAAACTAAATTTCTTAGTAGATTAATTCTCTTTAATTATCAAAGGCTAATCAATTCCTTGATCTAAACCCCAACTCTTAAAGGCATGACCTTCACCCTATAGATTCTCATCGAAAATACCACAATTCTACCACACAACCAATAACCTCTATTCCTAGATGATTATAAATCATGACACTTAATATTTATGGTTGAAGTCATATGCATACATTTTAATTCTACATATATCTCACTAGATCAATTTATAAGAGGCCAATTATAAAAGCATTAAGAACCATAATAAGCACCCAAATTGAATAAAAAAAGAAATTAATTAAAAATTCAGTCATAATATATGTCAATTGAATCAAGTTACATCTTCACCCTCACAAAACAAGAATTTAGCTACTCATAAAAAAAATGATGGGAAGAGGAAAGAAAAATCATCATGATAGAACCGTAGAGAAGAAACCAAAGCGCCTTCAATAGTGATTCGATCTTCATCTTCATGACAGCTTGATGTGGATTAAAAGTTGCAAACTCAAGTGCAGGTTGTTTCAAGTAATAAATTATCGAGAGTTTGAGGTTGATCCACAGGAAATTGATGAAGGAAAATTCTTTGACGTAAGGTAAATATTTTGTCACAACAATAAAAGTGATAAAACTTGGTCACAAATAAAAAGAATTTACTTGGGTTAAGAGATCCACTCTTGGTAAGTAAAATAAAGACAATATTAATTTTTTTATAACTCAATTAGAATTCACACATAATGGAGGTTCCAATCAGAAAATACAACATTCAAAGTTCATTTAAGATTATATACGTAATTATATTATGATTCCTTTAATCATCTATTAACACCACCACTTATAAATGGGCTCAAGCATTCATTGTGCGAATATTTTGTCTATAACAAATCAAGATCTCCACTTTACAAGGAGGGTTTCTAAATTGATTGGAAACAAAATATAACACATATAATGGCTACTTGATAATATATCATTTAAGCACAAGAAAGAGATTAATCTAAAATTATTTCATTACCAAGAGCTTTACCTTTTCACTTAAGTAAAATAAAAATTAGTTACTTATAGACAAGAGAAAAGAAAGAGAGAAGAAGAAGAAGAAAAACATAACTTCAATTTAGAACAAAAGAAAACTACAACAAAATAAACAAATAACACAATAGCATGATCTTGATCTCTAAGACCAAGATTCTTAAATGATCAGCCAATGCTCCTTCTTATAGAGGATTAGGGATACAAAATGATAATGGGGTTGATTCATGAGTGAGTGGATGAGTGAAAAATGTCAAATGACTTTTGATGAGTGAAAAATTATTGATATTCTTTGTCTCCAAAATTATTTAGTGCTAAACTTATTGAATGCATCAGAGAATTGAAAAATGGTCTTCATGAAAGTTGTAGACCTGAATCGTAGCTTTCAAATTTCGTTAGTTTGAGCCCAAAAGCATTCCTATAACTTGCGATATGGTCTGATTACTGCACACTGCTCAAGCCTAGCTACAGTTCCTCTGTTCTGACTTGGAAGCCCAATATGACCTCTAAGCAATCTGAAATGATCTTGTGTTCTTCATGAAAGTTGTAGATATGAGTCTTAACTTGTAGATACCAAAATTTCATCCCAATTAAGTTCTTGCAGCCCAAGTTATGCTCTGATTACTATAAACTATTTAGGTTCCAATCACAAAATCCGTGTTCTGATTTCCAAGACCAATTAGCTCTACTAGATGTCTGATTTTGACCTAGAACTCTCATGAAAGTTGTAGAGCTCTCTCTTATCTTTCCTACAAGGTAAAACACATAATTATTAGACATCTAGAACTTAAGATATGACCAAAATATAAAATAGTGTAAGACGTAAATCTTGCTAGAAAAAATCAATTAAGTCCAATTTGAGTTCAAACTTACAAAACATAACCAAGTTCAATCAATTAAGTACATGGAGAGTGTAAATGACTAAAAATAAAGGTTTATTAATGTATCAAATATGTGATTATCAAATTCCTCCACACTTAACTTTTTGCACTCCTAGGCAAAACACACAAGACCAAAACTAGGAAAAAAAATGACACAGGCTCAAAAGCTAAACACTCTAAAAGACTCAATTTCTAATAATATTTAAGAATGAAGAGCAACCAATCATTTAAGGGATCAAAACATTTATGAGGCAATGTTTCTTCACATCTCAAACCAACAAGTAAGAAAATTTCAATTGAAAAGCATGAGTTAAGAATGATAGATTCTCACAAAATTCACTCTCAATCCCTCAAGTGCTTAAAAGATAGATATTTCACTCAATTCAACCTATGAAGATTGCACTACCATAAACTTGCTTATCTTCTACTTCTCCACTACTCAGAACACATGCACACACGACTTCATGAGAACTTTATTCAAGGTTGTAATGGGGTCAAGGTAAAGGAGAAGATAATATGGATATGACAAGTTAAATACTAAAGAAAATAAAAGAGCGAGAGATCTGAGTTCAATTAACATGCATGAAAGTTTATCCCAATTCCACCTAATACAAATTCCCTTTACATATTCTTTTCCTTTCCTTTATTGTCTTGTTGGCCATTCTTTACACTTTTTATTATTATTTTATTTTTAATTTTTTTAATTTTTTTTACAAGATGAACATAATATTTACATTTAAACAATTTATTTTTTTTCAACCATTCTGCACACACACAACCCTACACTTGTTCAAGAACTCATCCAATGACAAAGCTAATGTTCTCTTATTTCCTAAGGTCGGATAAGAGCATGATTTTTCATTTAAGGTACATAATGAGTTCAAAACAAAAAATAGTTAAATAAGCTCAAAGGGGTTAAGCAAGGGGAAATAGGTCATTTCCAATGCCTTACGTTGGTAGGAATCAGAAAATTTTCAAAAAGTCATAAGAGTGCTTGATATCATATTAAAAATTAGAGAATTTTCAAGAAGTCATAAGAGTGCTTGATATCATATTGAGACAATATGCTGCTAAGCAAGGCTGCCTATTTGTGCGTCAGTCATTCTTGGCTATTTGGTTAAAGTAACTATTTCAAGAAAAATGTCTCAATCATGTTTATGTATGCATGTGAAAATATAGTCTCAAAAAGAATCAAAGCAAGTTCTAGAGTAACAATTCCATGAGTGAAATTCACACAAGAAAGAAGAGAATGGTACAAATGTTCAATCCATTCATCAATAGGCTCAAAATCTCACAAGGCATAATTCTATCATTCTCAGTCCACCAATTTCAACATCCATAACCAAACATGTGATTTTTAAGAAAGAAGACAATTTACTCAATCATGCAAATTTTCCTGAATTTGAATTGCTACTTCCACACAAACTAGTTACTACCCCAACTAAGATGCGTCTCAAGAGTAAAATTTACTCCTTACTCTGTCATCCTTAACTGATTTTACTGTGAGTAGGTTTCTAACAATCATATTAATAAACATACTCCCCAACTAAGATGCATCTCAAGAGCATAATTTACTCTTTACTTTGCTATCATTAACTGGTTTAGTAAGTTATTGACAGTCATATCATACTTCCTAATTTTTTTTTTGAACAACTATCATTCCCCCTAACCGAATCACAACATTGTCCGCAATGTTAAAATATAAAAGAGTAAAGGATAGAAGACATTACCTGTTGTAGCAATTACTAAAAAGAGAGACTTGACACAAATTTAAACAGAAACAAAGTACAATAAATTAAACCAAAGCTTATAATTATTTAAATAGTTGGAGTGTCTGATTTGGCTTACTTTTCATATTGTTTCCCTCATCACTTCCTTCTGACCAATTTATTTGAGCTGTTACTGGATCAGGTTCATAAACAAAAACTTCTAATTTATCAATCAACTCATCAACAGTGGAAGCAGAGATAAGGAGTCGTCTTGCCGAAGGTGTGATAAATTTTGTTCCACAGCATAGTCAACAAAAGATAACAAATTATCAAAGAAATTATTAACATTCAACAAACTTATGGGTTTATGGTGGATGTTTAGTTGGGCCCAAGAAATAATTTGAAAAACTTCTTCCAAAGTACCAAAACCACCCGGTAAGGTAATGAATGCATAAGAGTTTTCAAACATTGCCTTCATTCGTCCATGCATAGATGATACTTGAAGTTCCAGCCCAATTGTCTTTCTAATGATGTTCCTTCGAGTTAAAGGTTTAGGATGATACCTAAAACTTGACCACCTCTTAGATATGCGAAAGTGATACAGCCCCCATTAACCCAATGTTACCTCCCCCATATACTACACGAATGTTCCTCGCAGCCAGGGTGCGACCAACAGTGCTTGCTGCATTTACAAACTCTAAACTCTTCTCATAACTTGTCCCACAAAATACACAGATACTAGTAATTCTGCAAACAGAAGAAGAAGATCCCTCAATTTCTACACTCACACTCTCTTTGAATGATTATGAGTTAGAGGAAAGTGAAGAAAATGAAGTGTTTAAATAGGGAAGAGAATGGAAAAATATAATGATAGCACCTATATGGGTAGGTTGGCTATTGTCAGAAAAGTTTGAAATTAAGAAACAATTTTTTTTTTTGTTTTTTGTTTTTTTTATTTTTTTATTTTTTTTAACTTCAAGAAAACCATCAGGGTGAAGAAGTCTAGAAACCTCTGAAGGACCCTGCTAAAGGATCGTCTGTCCAAAATTAAAATACAACAAAATCATACATAGATAAAATTATAATAACAAATGATGACATACATTTATTTACAAGTTTCATGGTGTATCTTTATACTGCACGTCATGAGTGTAGTAGCCTTCACAATCTTACCGCCCCTTAAAAGAGACATTGAATTCCCTTAAGAAATTTTAGACTTAAGGCACTCCTCTTGCTTGTGAGATATCACAACCTATGCATCGTCCCTCTAGTTAAAGAGATAAAATTTGAATATGATGACCAATGACCATAGCCAGTGGAGTTACACTCAGGAACCCAATAAATCAATACCAGGTATTGAGCTCAAAGGCATTGTCACGCGAGAATGCAAACACGAGACACTTCTATCTTATTTACAGATTGGCGTGCAAAGGTCCACTCGAGTCAATGACGGGACTACCACTGGCAGGGGCTCCTAATCTAATTAAAGACTAAGTACAACTGAAGTTTCACTTTTCTTTTTTATTTTTTTTTCTTTTCTTTTTCTTTTCTTTTTTTCCTTTTTTTATTTTCTTTTTTTTCTTTTTTTTAGGAGATGTACAAGATAATATATACATGTTGTTGTGATTGTGGATCACATCTTCCTCTAGTTTTACGTCTAGTAACGACTTAAACGCCTTCTATGAGTCGAGGATAAGCTTCCCATCTAATTTTCTTATAAATTGACAAACAGTGTCTTTTTGAGTAAGATTCTTAACACTGTGACGCTTTTGCTCGTCTCTGAAGAGATTCCACAAACTAAGAAGTTCACGATGCACAACTCCACAAGAATACGTCTCAAGAGTCAATAAGATATCATCTAATGACTCCTTACTCAGCCCATTCTTAATAAAGTATATTTTGTCTTCTCGATTTGCAGAAACAATTCCCAAAGAACGACATTATGTGTTGCAATTCTATCGCGTATATTTGTGACAAACTTGCATTCTTTTTGCTCTTCTTTTTTTAGAATAAAAGCTTTTACCGAGACCCAGCATGTATAGGACAAATGAATCTGAAGATTCACCAATTAAATGAACCTTTACTTCGATTATCCAGCGTATATCTTCTGGGATGCCCTTGTACATTAATAGTTTCAGTCTTTCATACCTAACTTTGTAGATTTTTGTTAAAGCATTTTGAGGGAAAAAAGAGAAATGTTTTCTTAGATTTGAGAGAATGACATCCATTTTAAAGGAGAATGAATTAGTTATTATGGAAACTGAAAAATAAACCAACTTGAGAGTCACGGAGTACCGTTATCTACCACTTAACCGGGGGCACAAAGAACTTAAGAACTTGGTTTTTCCAGAAATAGTTTGAGTCTTTTTCCATTGACCTTAAATACACTATCATTCCTAGGATTCTCAATGTCTATGGCCCCATAAGAATACACATGTTTGATAATAAAAGGGTCACGCCACCTAAATCTCAATTTTCCAGTGAATAGGTGAAGACAAGAATTATAAAGCAGAACTTTTTGATCAATTTCAAAAGTTTTTCTTAAAATTAATTTATCATGAAAAACTTTTGCTATAGCTTTATAAATCTGTGTTTTCATATGCATCATTTTTCAATTTCTCAATAATCAAAAATTTTAATGACAATGATAGGGTTCAGAGGCATCCTATTTTGCTTAGAAATGGAACCCTATTTTTGACAATTTTCACAACTTTTTCCAAAATGTATAGCTGTCTTTAAATAAAGTGGGCCAATAAAATCCACACTGCAAGATTTTCGCAGCTATTTTCTTTGAAGAAAAGTAACCTCCACATGCTTCTAAGTGACAAAATTTAATGACATTACCTACCTCATTGTTGGGCACACATCTCCGAATGATTTGATCAGGATAATTGAGGCAAGATCTTTCATGTTGCGAGAAAATTGATTATATTAGCAAACCAAGGCTTAGAATTGACAAAAAATAAAAATTCATCAGAAAAAAAATCATTGATAAATGTGATATCAAAAGGTGAGCCTATTGTAAGTATGGACAATTGATCTGCAACAACATTTTCGGCTTCTTTCTTATCTTTTATTGTGATGTTGAATTCTTGAAGCAACAAAATTCACCATATTAACCTAGGTTTGCAAAAACTTGCTGAGAAAATTAAAAAGTGCACCAAATTGTCAAAGTAATAAAGTTGATGATTAAGAGGGAAAAACACACTAAAACGTATGAAATTAAGAGGGAAAAGAAAGAACAAAGTACATGAATGTAAAACACATTAAGGATGTAAACACGTGAAATTAAAACACTAGGGATCTGACTTCACTTGATTCAACAATCTATCATAGACAATAGAGTAGCTTTGGAACCTTCATTCTAATTAATTTCTAATCATTCAATTGATGGGGAGAATCCCTTAATTAATTAAAACTCAATTCCTTGGTCTAAACCTTAACTCTTAAAGGCGTGACCTTTACTCTATGGGTTCTCATGAAATATATCACAATTCTCTCACATAACCTATAACATCTATTCTTAGATGATTATAAATTATGACACTTATTATTTATCGTCTAGGTCATATGTAAACCTCCTGATTCTACACGCACCTCACTAGATCAATTTATGAATGGCCAATTCATAAAAAGTATTAAGAATCATAATAAGTACTCAAATTAAATAAAAAAATTAATTAAAATTCTAATCTTAATACGTGTCGATTGAATCAAGTTACATCTTCACCCTAGAAACACACGAATTTAATTACACATGACAAAAGAGAAGAAGAAATAGGAAGAATAAAATAAAAATATATATAGAACTAAACCTTCCAAAAAAAATATTAACAAGTAGGCGGTAAACCTGCCATGGTAAAAAAAATAATATTAACAAGTAGGCAGTATAAACTAAACATTAAATATTTATTAACAAAAGTGTAGTATAAACCAACCACCAAATATATATTAACAAGGGTGTGGTAAAAATCAACCACTAAATAAGTTAGTAAGTAGATAAATTAAAAAGTTAGTAAGCGAGATAAATTAAAATGTTAGAAGTAGGTAAATTAAAAAGTTAGATAGTTAGTAAGAGAGTTAGATAGTTAGTAAGTTAGTAATCAAGAAAATTAAAAGGTTAATAAGTTAGTAAGTTAGAAAGTTAGAAATAAAATATAGAAAGTAAATTACAGAAAATAAAGTACAAAAAATAAAGTACAGAAAGTAAAGTGCATAAAGTAAACTTAAAATATGAAAATCGAAGAGAGGCAGAGTTCCAACAGAGCCAGCGAAGAAGGAAGAAGAGAAGAGTCAAAATTAATATATTATTAAAACATAAAGTAAAAACTAGAGAATCGACAAGTCGATTTTTTGCTCCGGCGAGAGAGAAAAAAAAAAATTATTTAATTAATAATTAAAGATTACAAAAGGAGAAGGGAGAGTTTCTCTCACTAAATTAGTACGTTAGTACATATAAAGAAAAAAATTAAAAGAATAGAATATATATATATATATATATATATATATATATATATACACACACAAGATCCACAGGAAAAAAATATAAATATAAATATAAATATACTAAATATTTACACAATAAATTTGTTCTTCAAATTAAGTCCCCGACAACGACACCAAAAACTTGATGCAGATTAAAAGTTGCAAACCCAAATATAGGTTGTTTCAAGTAATAAATTCTCGGGAGTCTGAGGTCGATCCACAGGGAATTGATGAAGAAAAATTCTTTGACGTAAGGTAAATATTTTGTCACAACAATAAAAGTGATAAAACTTAGTCACAAATAAAAAGGATTTACTTGGGTTAGGAGATCCACTCTTGGTAAGTAAAATAAGGACAAGATTAATTCTTTTTATAATTCAATTAGAATCCACACATAATGAGGTTCTAATCAGAAAATACAACATTCAAAGTTCATTTAAGATTATATATGTAATTATATTATGATTCCTTTAATCATCTATTAACACCACCACTTATAAATGGACTCAAGAATTCATTGTGCCAATATCTTGTCTATAACAAATCAATATCTCCACTTTACAAGGAGGGTTTCCAAATTGATTGGAAACAAAATACAACACATATAATGGCTACTTAATAATATATCATTAAGTATAAGAAAGAGATAAATCTAATATTATTTAATTACTAATAACTTCACCCTTTCACCTAAGTAAAATGAAAATTAGTTACTCATAGACAAGAGGAAAGAAAGAGAGAAGAAGAAGCGAAAGAACATAACTTCAATTTAAAACAAAAGAAAACTACAAAAAGATAAACAAACAACACAATAGCATGATCTTAATCTCTAAGACCAAGATTCTTAAATGATCAGCCAAAACTCCTTTTTATAGAGGATTAGAGATATAAAATGACAAGGGAGCTGATTCATGAGTGAGTGGGTGAGTGAAAAATGTGTGAAAAATATCAAATGACTTTTGATGAGTGAAAAATTATTAAGATTCTTTGTCTCCGAAATCATTCAGTGTTGAACTCATTGAATGCATCAGAGAATTGAAAAATAATTTTCATAAAAGTTGTAGGCCTGGATCTTAGTTTCAAATGCCATTAATTTAAGCTCAAAAACATTCCTATAACTCGAGATATGATATGATTACTGCACACTGCTCAAGCCCAGCTGCAGTTCCTCAATTCTGATTTGGAAGCCCAATATGACCTCTAAGTAATTTGAAATGAGTCTTATATTCTTTATGAAAGTTGTAGATATGGATTTTAACTTGTAGATGCCAAAATTTCAGCCCATTTAAATTCTTACAGCCTGAGTTATTCTCTGATTACTATACATTGTTTAGGTTCCAATCACAAAACTTGTGTTCTAACTTCCAAGACCAATTAGCTCCACTAGATGTCTGATTTTGACCTAGAGCTCTTCATAAAAGTTGTAGAGCTCTCTCTTATCTTTTCTATAAGGTAAAATACACAACTATTAGATATTTAAAACTCAAGATATGACTAAAATATAGAAACAATATAAAATATAAATCTTGCTGGAAAAAATTAATTAAGTCTAATTTGAGTTCAAACTTACAAAACATAACCAAGCTCAATCAATTAAGTACATGGAAAGTGTAAATGACTAAAAATGAGGGTTTATTAATGTATCAAATATGTGATTATCAGAGCTCCATGATGACTCCTCCTTCTATCCTAGGGCTTGCTCCTTTACTGCCTTTAAGCCTCTAAAACTCTGTAATTTTCATGTATTTTCTGAACCAGAAAAGAGCTCGTTTGCTAAACTAGTTTTCCTTCTTTTATAGAAAAACTGATAGCTTTTCATATTTAAATTGCATGATTTTTCTTACCCTCAATATGGCCGAATCTACCCTCGATCTCAACAGAGAAGTTTTAGTATTTTCTGTTATCTTTCCAATACCGCGAACGAAGTCTCGATCTGATCTCTGTAGTCCAAGATATGGTCTAATTACTGAAACATGGTTAGGAGAGTATAAGAATCCAAATTTGCAACAAACTCTATCTCTTTAAGAATCCTTATCCAATCTTCAATATTAATGACAATTTAATTAAGGAAAGTTATTAACATGAGATTTGTAGATCTCTTTCTTAACTTTCAAACGCCATTAGAATCACGTAAATCGCATACTTGTAGAGAAAGTTATCCTTAATTTACTGAGACAGATTTGATAATGATATTTTCCTTAATTATTTTTTGACCAAATCTCTTGTTTCCTATTTACTTTTTGTTGAATTCATATAAATTAGGAAACAAATATTTCACTCAAATTAAGAAACTCCTTGAGATCCTTGCATTAAATATAAAGATACTAGGTCACCAAATAGAGATTATTTGCACTCCAATTAAAATCTAACTTGATTCTTAAAATTTATGAATGCTAGTTGACTTGGTCAAACTTTATCATCCACTTTGTACACAGTTTTTCACCTTCTTAATGCATGAACTGAGCTTCAATATATGAAATTTTCTCATCTTTTCATAGACACGAAGATTAGCTTAAGCCGAGCTCTGTAGCAAAACTTATGCTCAAAATACAACAACAATATCCTTATGCTCTTCATCAAGATTTTAATAATCATGCCTAAAATACCACAAAAGCTCTTAAACTCCTATAAAACATAATAAAAATACATTTAATTCAGTGGGTTAAGAATTCACTTAATATCATAAATAAATAGCATAATTCTTATCTCAAAGTATTCAAATCCATGTTTAAATAAATATAAAATATGTGGGGTTTATACACATATCACCCACGCATACATTAGCCTCAGTTTTGGGTTGGCATAGTAGAAAAAATCATACTTTAACAAAGATTTTGAGTCCAAAACCTCTCTGTTTTGGTTCCATATGATTACAGTAAACAAAGAATCAATTTTCCCAAACTCCACGCATACCCTTGGTAGGCAGGACCACAAATCCTAAACCCCACACACACCTTTGGTAGGCAAGACCATAAATCCCGAACCCCACGCACACATTTGGTAGGCAGGACCATATCTCTCTAACCCCACGCATACCCCACACATACCCTAAACCCAACATACACAGTTTCTATAAATTAAAAAATGAACCCTTGCATGGAAACCCCAAACCCTACCCAAACCACACGTACCCTACTGCCATGTTCAATTCCCAAATGTACCATCTCTTTGCATGAACAACCTAAAATTTTTACCTATATGTAAAAGAAATCCTAGTTAGGTACCTAAAACCAAAACAAGTGTGAAGATCAACACATACCTTCAAATCATTGACAAAGTTCCACAACAATGGAAGAAGGTAAACCAATTGTAGATAGTCCTCAAGACCAAATGTGCAAAACTCCCCCTCCCTTCTCAGATTCATATACAATAAAACAGACGTTTTCCCTCCATTGGTTAAAACGTCATCGTTTTTGTCACCCAAAACCCATGTAAGCCAAATCATCTCCACGTGAGCGCCAACTTAGCGTTGTTTATGCCACGTCTGCGTATTTTGGTAGTGAGAGTGATAGAAAGCTGACAAAGGACCAAATTATATGACGAAAGTAAAGGTAAAGGACCAAATTGAGAAAAAAATTTGATAAAAAACCAAATCGAAAAATGAAATGTTGATAAGGGACTAAAAAACCATTTTTGCCAAAAATTTAAAATGTTTTTAAAAATTTTCATATAATTTTATATTTGAATCTCTCAATAAAAGTAAAATTAGTTTTGGTCCTTTTCAAGAATAAAATTTTCAAGATTAATTAACATAAAAAAATAGGATGCTTATAACATGTACTTGTAGGATTAACCAAATCCTCATTGAATTTTATTTTTCCATTAGAAGGGGCTCACACATGTTCTGCAGTACTCTCTTTGAATACTCTGCTAGTATGAAAAGTTATTAATGTTGAGCACTCAATTCCACCCGGTCACCTTGAGTAGGACTCCAGCCATAACACAAATTGGTAGATCCAAGATGTATTCCTACAAGTAAAGAGATTCAAATAGATATTGGTTACGCTCGAAATTAAGGTTATAAATCAATTAATAAGCCTAATGTCAATTAGAGTTGTTAGAAGGGATGGCTTGCCCCGCTTCAACCTGCCCTCTTTCACCCACTTATAAATGGGTTAATACGTGCTAACTTGTTTAGATTGTGGGCTGAAAAATCCTTTCCCATCTCCAACTCGTCACAGGCAAAAGGTCAAGCGAGTCAACCCACCTAATGTAATTAACCAAAATTAATCTTTCCTCTCTTCATTTCACGCAAATTTTATGTTTGTTTCCCAAGAAAATAACACACAACATCCCAGTTGCTGCCACTAGATCATTAGAAGTTTGTTCCTAACCTAATCCCACTTGAATGCTAATAACAAGATTTAATTTTTTTTCTTTGAATTAACTTTACTTAGAAACAAAAGAAGACAAAAATCTTTGGTGAAGAGCGATTCAAACACACCCATAACAACACCATACTCATGTACAACAATTTTAAATCATCCTCATCACGTTTGCACCACCACCCAAACAAAAGCTTCTCTCAAAATCATCTAGGTTCCAAACCTCAAACCCAGTAAGTCAAACTGCCACAAAAACGAAATCCCACAGCCATAGCTAAACCGGGCAACCTCCATTGATTGCCATTGACACTACCAAGCTCCTCACCCAAATTTGGCATTCCATGGTGTGTGTTGTCGTGCGTTAGTGCTAATGGCACATTACCAAGATATGTTGGTGCAATATTTTTCAGAAATATCTACCAAATTCACATAAATTCTTGGAATACAAGCGTGGGATGGAGATTTGCAGAAAATCTAACTAGCTTGTGTGGTTTTTTCTTCTTCAATGACCACTCAATGATGCGAAGAAATGGACAAAGAGGATATGAATTGGAACTAAGAATTTAGAATTGAGATTTGAGAACCCTAGGCCACACATAACTTCGAAGGAATATTTTAGGTAGGTCAGCTCGCCCCCGACCTGGCTAGTACCCACTTTGGCCCATAACCCGATTGGGTTTGGGTTGCTTAACCTGCACCTATATAAATAATAAAGACACGGGTCCAACCCATCAAAAATAGTGTTAAATTAGGTCAACCCAATGGGCCAAGCTTGTTTTGGCACTACTAAAGCCAATATCTTGATTTCAATTAAATAGCAATGCATCATAAACACACACACACACACATATATATATAGATGGTCAAAATTAAAAGTTACTTAAAGGTCATGTGACCACTTAAAAAAGGAACATATATTTATGTTCTAATCTTAATCATTCATGTAAAATTCAATGGTCAAGATTTACTCTTCTTACCTTTTATAATAAACACTCCTCTCACTAGATACGCTCTTATATATATATATATATATATAGAGAGAGAGAGAGAGAGAGAGAGAGAGAGAGAGAGACAAAGAGTAGAGAAAGAGAGTATGCTAAACATGATCAATTAATGTTTGTATTAAAATCATTTCTAGCATCTTTGCATTCCAAGTATTCATAAAAATCCCTAAGATGGTTCTGTAATATGTTTCATGTACATCGATGTGTTGAACCATCTTAACAAGATTAAAAGTTACTTAAAGGTCATGTGACAATTTAAAAAAGGAACATGTATTTATGTTCTAATCTTAATTATTCATATAAAATTCAATAGTCAAGATATACTTTTCTTATCTCTTATAATAAATACTCATCTCACTAGATATTCTCTCACACATATATATATATATATATATAAAGAGAGAGAGAGAGAGAGAGACAAAGAGTAGAGAAAGAGAGTATGCTAAACATGATCAATTAATGTTTGTATTAAAATCATTTCTAGCATCTTTGCATTCCAAGTATTCATAGAAATCCCTAAGATGGTTCCATAATATGTTTGATGTACATCGATGTGTTGAACCATCTTAACAAGTCTAAATGTAAGATTTCGATTTCCAACATCTGATGTTCGTATAACAATATCCACAAACCTTTTACGGGCTCCGTAGTAGAAATGATATATTCTCTTAAGGACAGTCCTTTGCACTACTTGGTGTACTTGAGATGCATTTTTTGTTGAAATTTGAGCAAGTACTTGCTCAAGCAATTCCAAGCTGAGAGTGGGGGTTAGGTACTTAGGTAAAGCCCTCCTCAAAGAAGTAACTCCAGGATCCAAACTCTTAATATTTGTAAGTAAGGTTTGTCATGAGACACAATCCACCTCCACTGTGACAACGACGGTTATATATATATATATTAAAGGTGTAACTACTTGGGTAGAGATGGCCAAGTGAAGGAGCAAAAACATTTTATTATCACAGAAGTGTTATGATTTCTTTTTTTTTTATATAAAAAAGACTATTCATTAAGAATATTAAACTAATTAGTAATTACACATTTAAGAGAAAGTTGATTTTTTTATTTTAAAATGTGATTCTTTATATAAAATATAGAAGACAAGAAACAATGTTTTTAGTTTATTATTATTTTTTACTTCTTAAGTTAATAATTAAAACAGTACTTAATATTTACTTGATTAGCATTAAGATAATTTTATGTACTTTTTAAGATAAATATTAAGATAATATGTTTTACTTTTTACTATGTGTACAATTAAATTAAGATAATATGTTTTACTTTTTACTATGTGTACCATTAACACCGTCGCTTACCAAAATATAGAAATGTCAACAGCAACCTTCATCGGGCCCGATTATATATACAACAAACACATCCAACACAGTGCCAACACGCATGGATGATAAGCCACAAACCAAGCCCTGGGTGTGTGTTTTTTCGTTGCTTAATAAGAATTTATCGGCCACGCGTTTGATCGGTTCATAGCCAATTTAACACCAATTTTTGAAATAGGTGTTTTGGAGGCATAACTGGACCGGTCAATGAATCGATTCTCGATTAAATTAGTCTAACTGGTATGAGTTTGAAAACTATGCGTACAAGTAACATTGGAGGCACAACGGAACCAGTTAATGGATCGACTCTTAATTAAACCGCCACTCTGATTTGAGTTTGAAAACTATGTGTACAATTAACATTATCACTCACCAAAACACTGAAATGCCAACAATGTACCTGCCTTGAGCCTAACTGAAAGTAACAATTCCACCAACAACAATTTTTTTTTTGGTGTTTTTTCAAAGTTTCACATTTTCAAAGTTCATTAGGAATGACTAAACTTTTTAGAGATTTATTTGAGGAATGGTGATATCATATCAGGACCACTCGCAATTGACTTTCCAAAAGAGAACAAAAGGTTAATGTTTTGTTTGGATGGGAATAGAAAATGAGAATAAAAAATTTGGAAGGCAAGAAAATAAATAAAAAAGTAAGATGAAAATTAATTGTTTTTATGAAGAGAAAATAAGAAAGAAGATTAAAATTATAATATTTTCTGCAATGCTAAACGAAGATGTGAAGAAAAAAGAGAGAAAAAGATTATTTTTACATTTTGGCAATTTTTTTTTAAACAATGGCGACATCAAAATTTGAACCTATTACATCATGTAAATTTCCTATGTCCCTCACCACTATCCCACTCTTAGTACCTTATATTTTGATTTTTGGCAATATGTTTGGGTTATTAAATTAAAAGTTATTGATTAATTTTTTATGTTAATTTTTTTTTTCAAAAGCTATTATTTGAGCATTTTGCTTAATTATAATTTGTTGTGATTATTTCATAGCCATAGGAGACAAAATACCATTTTGTCATCAACCAAATAATATTTTAAAAAAATCTATATCTTTTTTAATATATAAAAGAATTTTTGTATATGATTGTCGCGACCGAAAAATCACGACAGAATAGCAACTTAAATTTAAAAAAAATTAAATTTAGGAGTCGCTACTAATTTTATTTTTATTAGAAAAAATTGAAAAACTTAAGAAAAATAGTCTTTGAAACCAGATTGGATTCAGAAGTCGGTTATGCATAGGGAATGGTGGAAACTTAATCCTACAGCACTCCTAACACACCCGTCCTAGAACGGTACCTTAAGTTAATTATGTAAATTCTTAATAATTCTTAAAAATATTTATTTTACCCCTTTATAAAAAAATGAAATAGACAAATAAATTATAAAAAATTAATTTTTGGCTTAACAGAATGGAAATTCTACTCCTACGTATCCCCGGGTGCAATGAGGAATCAAAATCACGTAGTTCTTTAGAAAATAATTGTGAGTTAGTTGATTTTAATTAAAAATAAATTTTAAAAATTTGAATTAACAAGTCGTCGCGACTTTGTTAATCAAATTAAGGTTTGAATAGGTGAAGCTCGCGTCACGCTAGAGACGTCACCCACTGATTATTAAATTTGTTACAAAATTTTATTTAAAATTATCTAGGAAAAAAATTGATTGATTTTATCTCTTTTTTTTTAAAGAAACAATTTAATTTTTATTTTTTAAAAAATTGAATTAACAAGTCATCGCGACTCTGCTAATCAAATTAAGGATTGAATAGGTGAAACTCACGTCACGCTAAAGACGTCACCCATTGGTTATCAATTTTGTTACAAAAAAATTGAATCTTTATCAATTAGTAATTTATTTTATAAAAATCTGAGTACAAAATAATAATAATAATAATAATAATAATAATAATAATAATAATAATAATAATTGAATCATCAAATCATCAAGTCACAACTCGATGATTACAAATGTTATAAGATTAACAAGCTGTCGCAACTCAGTTAATCCATTTAAAAAAAAAGAAATCGATTATTTTTTGTTTCATTTTACTTTTATCATTTTTAAAAAAAAAATTCTTTGTTTGTTTGTTTTTTTTCACCAATAAAATACCAGAACTTAAAAAATAAAAAAATTAAAAAAAAGATATATGACAGTGGCTTAAGAAAAATAAGGAAAAGAAGGGGATTTTCAATTTTTTGACATAAGTTGCAGAGGGGTTTGACGTGGTGGACAGTGGCTATTTTCACGATGCTGAGCGAGTTGCACGTGAGTGGAGCTGCAATCCTGGCCCGGAAATAATGGGTAGCGCTAGTGTCGCGGATCTGGTTTCGGGTCGATGCAGTCCAGGCGACGTGGGTGACGAACGACGTTGCACGGGTATGGCGGTGCAAAGGTCACGGGTCCAATCGTGAGGAGAAGACGTGCAACTGATACGCGACTAGAATGGAGTAGCGTCGCTGGTGAAGCTCAATGCAGTACGAATCCAATTTACGGGTTGAACTGCAGAAACAAAGGACGGTGGCTGCTTGTGGTGTTTTCACAGTTTAATGGTGGTAATGATGAAGGGGTGGTTTTGTTGATGGATAGGTTGAGATTGAAAGTGGTGGCTGTTTGGTTGATGATTCTGGTCGTGGTAGGGTATGAAGGCTTGGACGTGACAAGGGTGATTTGGTTTTGTGAATGGTGAAAGGGGAAGTTAGTGGATATGGCCGATAAGGGTCTTTGTGGAGTGGTTGTAAATGGTGGCTATGGGCAGGTTGGAGGTGTTTGAGGTGGTGATGGGTTTTTATGGTTGCTGTGCAGATTGGAGGCTACGTAATATAGAAGAGTAATATGGCCAAGGTCTTAATTTTTTTGGCTGAAGTTAAATGTAGGGAGAAGTGTGTACGTGAAGGATAGGCCGAAAGTAAGTCCGGTTCTGAGTGTCATTTTTTATGTGTGTCGGTTATGTGGTTATATAGGAGGGGATTAGGTTGAAGAGTTTGAGTTAAAATGTAATTAGGAGTTTGTTTAGGATAAGTGATGGGGTTTGTTTAAGATAAGTGTTGGGTTTAGGATAAGTGATGAAATCTATTGAGGATGAGTTATGGTTGGTTTAGGATAGGTAATGAAGTCTATTAAGGATGAGTTTAAGTGTTAGGATAACTAATGAAATTTGTTTAGGATAAGTGCCGGTATATGGGTTGTAGGTTAATGAGTTGGACAATGGCTTATGGGTTAACAGGTTGATTTATGGGTTATGGGTTAATGGGTCACTAAGTGAAAAATGAGTTTTTTTTTTTTTTTTTACAAAATATCCCAGAAAAAATTGGGTGTTCACAATGATCTTGATAACTCCATAAAATATAGTTATTAGTGTCCTATTTCTATGCTTGAATGAATGCTTAATCCTTGTTTATAATACATATTTGGAGGGTTTTGTATTTATATTTATTATATTCTGATTCTGATGCTTTCCGATATGTTATTGAGTAAATTGAGCTTAAATTGTTATTGATTAAGTATATTTGTATATGGTATTGATTTGGTATTTTCTTTATGTTAGGAAGGGCTCCAAACAAGGTCAAATATGGAGCATTTGAGCCAAAAGTCTAAGAGGAAGCCAAATCTGCCTTTCAGCAGTCAACGCCGCAGCGCAAGGTAGTGCACGCCGCGGCGTAGAGATGCATCTCAGACATTCCATACTTGAACTCGAGAGTTCAGCGCAGCGGGCCAGAAGATGGGTGCGCCGCGACGTAATGAGACTGACTCTATGGGCGCCGCGGCGCAGTGCGGCAAGTTGAGCCTATATATTAGATTTTTCACGTTTTTCTCTGTGTCTTGGTCGTTTGAGCCATTTCCAATTTTAGGTTTTCTTAATTTTAGGTTAGAAAGCTTTGGCTAGATCTCCATTGATTGTGGATTGGAGGCTAGGAACAAGGATGGAGGAGGATTCAAGCTTCAAAGACAAATCAATGAGCTTCCTTTCTCTTTTCCCTTTCTCTCTTCTCTTCCTTATCTTCCTTGAATATGAGTTTACTTGTATTTTCATGTTCATTGTATAGCTGAGCTGTATTTAGGGATATTTTAGATCATTTTCTATATATATTAATGATGTGTTCTTCTCTGAATTTGTGTGGATTCTTGGTTTTGTTCAATCATAATCTATGCTTAATGCTTGCTGTTGGTTGGCCATCAATTGCATAATCCTAATATTGTAAATGAACTAGACATAGGAATTTGTCAATATAGATATGGTATGGTTGATGCATATTCGACTTTTCAGTTGATTCGTTAATAGGATAAAAATATACCTATTGGTCATGCATAGTGTGTGATTGAGAATAGATCGTTCATAAGTAGAAGTTATGTTAGCTATCAAGGAAACTTAGTAAGTTGAGCAATTGAAACTAGGGTTGATTGACCTAGATATAAGTTTTTAGCTAAATCAGATTCTCAAGCTAACCTAATCAATGCATTTATGTTTATGAGGAGGATTGCATATTGTTGGTAGATGTAGTGGGTGGAGAAGGATTCCCTGAAACCTAACCGTTTATCTTTATTGCTTTCTGTCTTTACTTTCTTTATTTTTATCCATTTTTATGTCATTGAATAGAATTGATTAAGCTATTGGTTGGTACTTAACTTTATAAACTATTATCTTTGTGAGAACGAACTTTTACTCTATATCTGTATTACTTGAACAATCCGTGCACTTGTGGTTAGCAAATGGATAACTCGTTTTGACCCTATCAGATCCAAACAAATGTCTTTGTCTTAAAGTCAATAATGAATTAATATATCCAAACATAAGTTAATTTTTTCATAAATTATTTTCTTAAAAGTTAATTATACATACTGTTGGAAGCCAAAATTAGTGACTTGGGCTCCTAAAACGGAAGCTGTGCAAATGGGCCTGAAGCCGGCGCTGCCCAGTACAAAAAGTTGCTTATTGGACCAAAAGCTATTAAAATGTTGGGCTCCCAAAATGGAAGCTGTGCAAACGGGCCAGAAGCTGGTGCAGCCCAATACGAAAAGTTGCTTATTAGATTGAAAGCTATTAAAATGTTGGGCTCCCAAAACAGAAGCTGTGTAAACGGGCCAGAAGCTGGCGCGACCCAGTACGAAAAGCAGATTATTGAACTGAAAGCTATTAAAATGTTGGGCTGGGCTGTGTGAAACAAAGCGGCATAATGTTTGACCAAGTCCAAGTTAAAGATAAGAGGAGATGGAGAAATGGGTGTCTATAATCTAGAATGTGGGGTCAGATGGTTGTTGCCCACGTTTTACCCACAAATAGGGTCATTTTGACAATTTTTGTCATTGAAGCTGAGTAAAAACGTGCTGAATGGTTGCCCCACGACCTAGAAGCGCTTAAGGAAGTTAAATAACTGAAGAACATGTTCCTTACTTTTAGGAAAGTGAGCTTAGAGACATGAAAACATGTAAAAGCTGTGATTTTCTCAGCTCCAACTCTATAAATAAACTCTCAAGGTTTTGAAGAAGTGACCACGAATCAATCAATCAAAAATTCATTTATTTTTAATTAATTTATCTTTATTTCTCTAACATTTTACAACTTTTCTTTTACATTTCTAACACATTTACAATTTTTCTTTATAACTTTCACAATTACTTTATGTAATTTTATTTGTTTTATATTTCGGAGTATAATTTATTTTATTGTATTTCAACTTTTTTCACTTGTAACTAATTAAATTCAAAGTTCTTTAATATAATTTAATATTTCACTACATTAATTGAGTTGTTTGTGTCAAATCTATTATTAAAAACTTGTTTTAATATCTCAAAAACTCACATCGAAAGACAAATCCTCTCTCTTGAAAACTTTTAAAGTGAAGGTTTATACTATATCGAAATAACAGTAAATTTGTAAATTTTAACTCTACTTTATCAATAAAGCTAATTTTTACTTTTTCCACATCAACACATATAATTAATTTTTAACAATCATTTTCATACTAATCCAAACACATTAAAGATGTTAGCTTTGATTTTTTAAGATAAAAAGAGGAACAGAAGTTTGTGATTTACAGGAAGCCACGTATCTAGTTTTGGTCCACCAATGAAATCCTATTTATAAAACTTTTGTATTTGTTTGGCCGTTTTCATAACATAGCACATATAGAATATGCGAAATTCTATAGGAGCAAAGTATAAGTTTGACTTCTAGAATTCAACCTTATCCTTATGTGAATTAATAAAAAATAATCATGTGGAATAATGATGTTAACATGTTTTTTTTATAATACAAATCCTCTTGTTTTTTGTTTTAATATATTAATGTTAAAAATAAAAGTAAAAGGCACTATCTCCCAATTTTTTTTAAAGAATATGCATTTACAACATAATTTGTAAAAGATCCACTTTAATTTTACTTAATTCGTGTGTTATTATTTGATTTATCCATCTCAACATATATTTTGGTACTGATAATTTTACATAAATACTGCAGTAATCCTCATAGAATATATTTAATTTTGCTTTTATATATACATTGAACACATCGAGCATAGTTGCAACACGCATGGATGATAGAAAAAAGTTAATTACACATCACTTTTATCCTCATATCTCTCAAATCTGTTTAGGTGATGAAAAATGTAATTAAATGATAAAAATAATATAGATAAAAAATGATGTGCATGTGAGTATATGTATATATCATTTTTGTAACCCAGAAACCCAGGTTCAAGCCCTTAGCCCCTGGGTGGGTGTTTTTTCGTTGTTTAATAAGAATCTGTACCGGACACAGGGTTTGACAAGTTAACAGCCAGTTTAATAATGGTTCTCAAAACAGCAATTTTGGAGGCACAATCAGACCTGTCTATGGACCGGCTCTGGTTAACCCAGTATGACCTGCCAATCCGGTTTGAGTTTGAAAACAAATTGTATTGCCGCCCACCAGAACATTGAAATGTCAACAACAGCTTCCTCGGCCCCGACTGCAAGTGCAGTTCCGCATCTTCAAAGTTGATTATGACAGAAATTTTAACATCTTTTTTTCAAAGACTGAACTTAATACAAATTGACTTGAGGAATGGTGATATCGTATCAGCACCACACGCTCCTGACTTACCAAATTTAACGGTTTTTTTTTTGTTAAGTGATTAATGTGCACTCAACTCCCAGCCAATTTGATAGACAATATCCATGCCGTTCCTTTCAACGTGGATGTTTCTTTCGTTGACTCTTATATTTGGAAAATACAAGCTAATGGATGCTCACGCCTCTTGGCTTCTTGGTTTTTAATAGAGGTGGCAAAACGGTGAATTCGTCCCGTTTCACCTTCAACCCGCTAAAATGTAAGATAAGATAAGTTGATCCATTTTAAAAATTGGGTTAGAAGAGTCAACCCACTTTGTTTTAAGATAGGTTGACGAGTTGACTTTAAGGTAAAAAAAAAAATAAAAAAATAGGTGAGTTAGGGGATCAATTCACTTAAAAAAAAAAAAATATATAAAAAAAAAAAAAAATCACAAAAATTTAAAAAATAAAAAAATTATAATTTATAGAGACTAAAAAATAAAAAAATAAAAAAAATTTAATATCATACCCATAAAAATATTATAAACACAAATAAAAAACTCATTTATAATATTTTAAAAAAAATTAACTCAACTGAGCTAATTAACCCGCTCCCACCCCGCTTAACCCGCGAGTTATGCGGAATGGGTTATGTGGGTTAAAAAATGAAAGTGAGTTAAAAACTTGAACTCAACCCGTCAAAAAATAACGAGTTAACGAATTAACTCAACGGGTTGAACTCATTTTGTCACCTCCATTTTTTAAGGTTACTTGGCGTACACAACCAATACATTGATGAAATCAGAGATATGCTCCTCCTAATGAGTTGAGCTCTCCTCTTTTGGTTGGCTCAATGGATATTGCTTTTCTTATGAGGTAGTGTGTATTTGAAATAGTTATGAAAATTAGATTATTTTAATAATTAATTATTGTATAAATATTTTTTATTATAATCGATTATAAAAAAATTATATTTAAATATATTAGTTGAAAAATAATTTTAAATTAATATATTTTATTTAAATGGTATAAAAAATTATTTTTATATATTAAATTATTAAAATAGATATAAAATAATTTAAAAAATTATTTAATTGATTAAAAAAATTATTTGATTAAAATAAAATAATATTTATATATCACCTATTAAAAATAATCTCAAAGAATCACTACTAGAAATTTCTTATTCAGAGATGGAATTTAGAGACGGAAACAATTTCGTCTCTATTAGAGATGAAAATAGAGATGGATTTAATGATTTAGAGAGAAAAATAAAATTTAGACTTTAGAGATGAAATTTAGAGATGGAATTTATCCGTCTCAGAAATTTTCGTCTCTAAGTCCGTCTCTATTTAGTCAAATATGCTTAGAGACGGAATTTAGAGACAGAATTCAGCTGTCTCAAATTTTTTTATCTCTAATTTCATCTCTATTTAACCAATGTAGCATTTTAAAAAACTAAATATCTTTAGAGACGGAATTTAGAGACAAAATTTATCTGTCTCTAAATTTTCCATCTCTAAATTTTTTGTCTCTATTTGATGAAATAAATGTTTTAAAAATGAAATATATTTAGAGACGGATGTGTTCCGTCTCTAAATTGTATATATAATTTAATAAGAGACAACTGGAAAGGGTAAAACGAAATAGAGACAGAAAGGGAAAAATGGGGTTTGAGGGTGGTGCGGGAGATGCTTGCTTGGCCGTTTGCGGTGAGGCAGCATGGCGGAGGCGAAGCAGATCTGGGCTATGGTTGCGGTGGCGCGCGGTAGAGATAGCGGCTTGGTGATGGACTGAGCTGCAACAGGGGCTCCTGTACTCGCGGTGGAGGACAACGTGGAAGCGCGACGCAGATCTGGGCTATGGCGTGACACAAATCTAGTGGCTTTGGTCACAGATTCAGGTGCTGGTCATGAATGTGATGTTCTATTATGCAGCTCAAGTTCCGGGGAGCACTCAGGATCATTTGCAAGTGTTTAACATTGAAATGAAAGCGAAGATGAAATCACATTAGATGACTGAGCAGGTGCGAATTTGTAAATGAATTAGGTTAGATGTGCCCTTGTAAGAATCTTCTTGCCAGATAATGTGTTAGATTGAATGTGTCATTATTAATTATCACACGTTTCATTTCCTTTAGGTTGTTTTTTTGGAAGTGGATAACTCCAAAGATGATAGGAATTGTCAGACGTCTGTGTATCATTGGTCAATTGACGATAAGGTTTTATGATTTTCCATGACTAATCGTATTGTTCTGTTGCCTGTTCTCTTTTGTAATTCTATCTAAATTTGACAGTTGAACATCTTAGTACTCTAAGTTCATACTATGTATGTACTGGAACTTTTTTTAATTTGTGAATTTAAATTTTTTTTTTCTATTTCTCTTATCTTAGGTGATAGTGAGCTAGTGAAGATGTTTGACCAAACAGCTAATTTAGCAAATAACCAGATTATCAACTATAAAAAGTGGTTGCTTTTGATTGGAATTGCTCCCGATTCACCTGAGGTATGTGATTTATTTCCTTTAACAACTTTCAGGCATTGCTTTAGAGATATCATATTAGCAAATAACTAAATAATTTTCTGTACTATGTATACTAACTACAAAAGGGTAGGAAAACTCTGTATTTTTAAACTAATGAGTGTTTCTATTTATATCTTGCTTTCTTAAGAGGAATTGTTATCCTCCTTAAGGCTTAAACTAGTTCTCATACCTTCCTAATAAAATTATTTTCTTTTATAAAATTAATTAGTTATCTACTTATATTTTATAATTGAAGATTGCACATTTTTTTAAAAAAAAAATAAAAGTCCCTGAATGTTGCATCTTTTTATGTGATTCAGATTTCAGAACATCAAACCTTATGAGATTATTACATTTTGTTGGTTGCAGAGACCACAACTAGTAAAAGGAAACATGCAACTCTTCTCTGTGGATCAGCAGCGTAGTCAGGCTCTTGAAGCACATGCTGCCTCATTTGCTAAGTTTAGAGTATTTTTTTCTCCTTTGTGATTAATCTATATGAATATCAAGCGTGCTTTTAGTTTTGCTGCCAATTCAATGCTGTTTGATATTTTAATTTATGTGATATGTAAGTTGCTGGGAATGATAAGGATTCTACTCTTATTTGTTTTGCACCGAAGAGTATGAATTTTGGACAGGTTACATTGAAGATGCATGTCATTGAACTTGGTGCCCAGTCAAGTATAAGCATTGTTTCTTTATTCTTTAGTAGGGTGAAAGTGGAGTCTTAAATTTTTTACAAGAGTATGATATTTATGTAAAGAATTTCCTTGGTCATTACATCTGCAATTCTGCATTGTGTCAAGCAATATGGTACTTTTCTATTGAGATCCATTTCAATTGATGATGATTTTCTTAAAAATTACTGGAGCATATGATTATTATTGGAGTATGGACTTTATAAGTTTGCTAATCAATCATAAGAATGCTAATCATACTGCTACTTTTAAATGATAATTGTTATGAATAAATATTTTGCAGTTGGCAAATGTTGAAACAAAATGCTTGTTTTATATTTTGTCATCGGTTTATTAATCTTTCCTCTATCTTTTCTTCTCTCAAGGTAAAGTACAACCTTAGACATGCATGTGATTGGTAGCTCATATATATCAATTAGGGAGTTGGGATTCTTATCAGCAATTGTGTAGGCCTAGTTTATTTTTGCATGTGATTTTTGGTTTGCTTTTCTTTTTGGCAAAGGACTAATAGAGTGATGAAGGTGGAAAGTAGAAGAGACAAGGTCCTTATGCTGGTGGTAGTTTTGTGACATCCTCCGAGCCCTGCTTTCTTCTTTTTTATTTTATTTAAATAACATTTCTTTGTTGTTGTTACTGCAAATTAAATTAAAATAATCCTCCGATGGGTTCTTTAGATTGCCAAATGATCTTCCTAGGCTGTTTTGGAGATACCCACTGTACTATGTTGCCTTCCATAGATATGCCTTCCAAGGATTGTTCAAGAACAAATTTGAAGGACTAAGATTCGCTAGAAATGATGTTGGTGGAGGCTCACACAATAAGTACATTAGTGGTGAAGAGATTCTAAGAAATAAATGGCAAGTAGACATGAGTTACACAAAATGGGTTGATCTTGCAATCTTGCTAGCAATGATTGTTCTGTATCGAGTTTATTCTTGGTTATAATCAAGACTACTGAGAAGGTGAAGCCCATTGTTGTATCCCTCATGTCAGGGTCTCTGAAGCAAACAACACTGGTCATGGAGAATCCCAATGCCACTCCTTTACATAGAGAGCTAGTATAATTAAAGAAAATGTTTTTTGTTTCTCAATATAATATGTGTGTAGGACATTGTCCTTAATATGAGTGTAATTGAATATTATTATATATTTTATGTAAAGTTAAAATAGATGTATGATATATAGATATAAATAGAATATTGTCTGTATATCATATTATAAGCGTTCAAATATCATAAATATGTAATTAATTAAATGCATTCATTGTATTTTAGATGACGTAACTTCCACTAGAGAAATTATTAGTGGTGTTGGTAGGTTATTTATTTCATGTTTACTTGATATGTTTTTATTATAATTATAATTATTATAAAAATATTATTATTTTTTAAGCATAATACTTCTTTTCTAATATTACTTAAGTTCTGTGCTAGCGATTCTTTCTTATGTTCCATGTGGTACATATATCAGGTTGGGCTCATTACTTCTTCCTATAATAAGGCTTTTATAGAATTATCAAGCATCCTTATTTTACTCTCTAATGGTTTTGATATACTTATCAGGGTAGTGACTTCTGTTGGTTCATCAGAACTAATGAAGTGGGGTGCTGGTTTCACTATTTTGATAGTTATACTATGGCCTATTCTCTCCCTCCTATCAGGTAATTTGAGTTACATTAGCAGACATATGACCATTAGCAGGCCAAAAAATTAGAAGCCTTAGACCAACAAGCTTGTTCTCTTCCTGCACAAGATCCTAAGGGACCAAATTCTTGTTCAGCTAATTACAAAACAGAATTAGTTTTTTTCATGTTTGAACCTTTTTATGGTAACATCTGATTCTTATGCTTCAATGCAGGGTCTGTATACAGTGGTGTGGATTTTTGTAAGAGGTTGTGTGGTGTCTCCATCATCAAGAGGTATTGGTCTTGTCCAAAGCTGAAGTCACTTGAGCTTTTGATTAAATAGTGTCATCCTTGCTTCCAAGTATTGATTAAAGGACTTTCTCTTAATCATCCTTTTAAGTAATTTGTTATGTTTATTTTTATCAATTTTTCTTCAACTGATAGTACTTCATTTTATTTTGGGATTTTTGTATATGTTGCATTCAAAGATTTTGGACCATTTATTTCCTTGCACTGTGACCACAGGTTAAAAATGACCTCAAACAATTGTAGGGGTTGTGCCTATTCCCCCAAATGATGCTGGGAAAGAAGAAGTCATTGCTGCTTTAGTAACTAATGTAGAAATTATGATTAAAGCTGATAGAAAGATAACTGCCTTGAAATTAGGTAATTAGGTAGTTAGTTTTTTTTAGCAATGTACATTGCTAACTACTGCTACTTGCATTCCATTTAAATGGTAACATGTATTTTTTTATTACTTTTTTAAACTTTGAGTTGCATTACTTGTAATTGTATAAGTTAGAGAGAAGTCTACTTGCAAAATGTAATAGCAATTAATGGCATGCATAATATATTGTAATTATTTCATATACTTTCAACTATTTTGATATCTTTTATAGTTACTTGGATAATTATAATGATTGATGATTTATTGTGATTTTTGGTAAATTTTGATTTTGGATAATTATATGCATAAGAAAATAGAATTTTTCTAATAAAATGAAGGCATCTAGTTGTGGCAAATCCCAACTAGATGCCTATTTTTTTAAATATTTTTTAAGATATTAGAGATGATTTAGAGATGAAAAAATTCATCTCTAATTTTAGAGATGGAATTAGAGATAAAAAAAGTGTCATCTCTAATTTAATTATTATTATATTTAAAGACAGAATCTTTTTATTTAGAGACAGACATTTTTCGTCTCTAATTTCGAGACGGAATTAACTTTTTCCTCTCTAACAATCAGCGACGTCACTTTTAGAGATTGATCAATTTTCATCTCTAATTCCATCTCTAAATCTTTAGAGACGGAAAATTTCACATTTAGAGACGGATTTTTTCTGTCTTTGATTCTGAAATTTCTAGTAGTAATTTTTTTTATAAAACAGCTCAAATTTTGAATGGCATAACAACAACTTTTTTCTCCTCATAAAAGCTATTGCTTTTTTCTTTTTAAAATGTCACACACGGCAACAACTTTTTTATTAAAAAAAACTGATAGATGCCAAAAATAACATCCGAAAGTCTTTTTTTGGCTTCTTACCTCTTGTACTAAAAAAATTTAATTCAAACACATATTCAATATATTAGTTTTGATTTTTAAAAATAAAAGGAGGAATAGAAGTTTGTGATTTATAGAAAGCCACGTATCTAATTTGGTCCGCCAACCTCCTCCTGTACTTGTGCAATTGTGCATGACGTACTGCGCTTGTTGTGTGTGTTTTTGTTTTCTCTCTCAGGCAGCATGTTTCATAGTTGGAAAATATTAATAGCATATAATATTTTTTCTAAAAAAATAACAAAATATCAATCAGTATAAATTAATTTTACAATTATGATTTTTTTATCTCATTTTTTTATATCACTTTTTATATTATTTCTCATATTATTAATTATATCACTTTTTATTATTTTTTTCACTTAATTATAACTATTCAAAAATAATGTAAAAAATGATATTTGGTCAAAAATAATGTAAAAACATTATTTTTATTAATTTTATAAAATAAATGTTACACATCTCGGAAGAAAGTTGCCTGGATTTGCCCGGATAGGTGATAGACATTTCTTTTCAATATTTTTTATCTGACCTGCATACAAAAAATGTCTATCACCTATTATTCTGCATGAAATAAAAGATATTTCTTTAATTTAGGCTATGGACTAATGTTGTTAATTCTTATGTAATTACTTGAAGGATAGATATTTTAAAATGAATTGAGTAGTAATTATACTAATAATAAGAAGGTTAAATTAATCTTTAAGCTCCTATAGCTTTATTAGATTTTCAAATAGGTCTTTATAATTTAAAATTTTTTATCGAAGTTTTTATACTTTTAAAACTTTTAAAATAGGTCCTTATAATTTTAATAAGTTTTCAATTAGATCTCTATTAATTATAAAATTTTGTAATTAAATTCTTGAAACATGTAATAATACAAAATAACTTACAAAGGATTATACAAATTTACTAACAAAGTTTAATAGCTATTAGCCAGTAGGAACCGATTTAAAGATTTTTAGAAATTTAGGGAGTCATTAAAACTTTTAAATTATAATAATCTATTTAAAATTTCAATGTAACTATAGGAGAGTAATTTAACTTAATACTAAATAAATGTATTAAATGATGTCGGCATGGTTATTTTAATTTGAAAGATATGAAAATAGTTAGGAAGGTGGTTAGGGATCCGACTCTCCAGAGGCGATTCATCTGATGAGGAAAAGGGGTTGATCGCCATGTCTATGCAGTGTCACAATGGAGATTCAACGTCTTCTTGAGTTGGACCGGGAACCTCAGTTGGTTCACAACCTCAGGGAGGGAAACCTGTTTGCGGACTTAATGGCTAAGTTGAGTTCTACATGTGCTTCTGATTTGGAGATCTTGGACTCACCACCTCCCTAGCTCAGTTATGCTCTCCGCTGATGCAATGAGGGTTACGTTCATTAGAAGATAGTTGTTGTTTGTGTCTTGGTTTTTGTTTCTTCTTTTTTGTACCAAAAAATTCAACCATATAATTGAGAATTGAGAATTACTAGTTTCTTTTATTGAATTAATGTTTGATATGCTTTTGTTTTTAAGCAGTGTTTTGAAACACTAGAACAGCTTCCATGAAATTATGTATTTTATTAATATTGTAAAATTCTTTTAATCACAACATGATAGTGTTATAGTAAATAAAAATTAAACTTATTGAATGAATGAGGTTTTAGCTCATATATAGGAAAGTACTTCTGGGAGAGGCAGCCTCATTACCCCAAGTGAAATTAGTTTCACATCCTTTGAACATGAAAATACGTTGTAAAAAAAAAAAAAACTCCACTTGGGCAGACTGAGCCCCATGCTAGTGAACTTTACATGCATTGTATGGTTCGAAACCCACTAAAAGCACCTTGTGACCGGAGCCTAAGTGACATTCAAATGGGAATTAATTTTACACCCTAGGATGGGGAGACACCTTGTAATGTTTTTTGTTCTTTACAATTTGAAATATTAGTCTTCAGCATATTTAAATTCTCGTTTTTCATGGGCTTATTGCCTCGCAGTCCAATATTGTAGTTGCACTTATGTATTTAAGTAAAAAAAAAATATAATCTAAAACTATCCTACAATACAAGCATAAAATGAAATAGATTCAATTCATAATGCTATAAATTAAAAAGTAAAAACTCATTTTCAATTCAATTGAATATAAGACAAATTAATATAAATATATACTTTCACTTTTTAAGCTATTCTTCACCTGTTTCATGAAATAAAAGTTATTTATTATTATATCTGTAAAATGTTTTCTAACAATCTCCTTTTTAAAAGCATGTAATATGAGAATTAATAACACTTTTTATTTTACTAAAGGGTCAATTTTCATTTTACAAATGAGTCGTATAAAAATTTATTTTTCTTAAGGAAACCACCTACATAGATATACTAAGTATATATATAAGAGGAAAATTGAAAAGTTGGGGGACGATGGACCCGCCTCCCTCCGCCCTTGAATTCATAGCACTGGATCATATGCTAATTTGACTCTTTAACTTGTGTTGTTTGGCTTCTCTTTGATACGACACCTAAAATCAATTTTGGTCGGGTCCACTCATTTATTTCAAAATTGAAACATTGGAGTTGCTTTTTCCATGAAAATAATCAGTCCACTCATAAATTTGAGTTTCCTATATTCCCCAAATTGATGTTAATTTCTTATTTTTTTAGTTAAAAATAAAAATAAAGAAAAATATTAGTAATTTGTATATATTTTTTAATAAATAAATATAGGAGAGCTACTCTCAATTTATACAAGAAAGTTGCTTATACGAAAAGAAAAAATAATAAAATATAATTATGTATTACATCAATTTAATTTTACACTAAATCAATTACAATTACCCCTAAAATCAATCGTGATCAATCATAATTTTAATTATAATTAATCACGCTAAAATCCTTCATCAAACTCAAGTAGATATAGAAGAAATCAACTTGAGTTTGGAAATCAGAGTGCATAATTTTCTAGGATGATGAGCTTTGGTGAACAGATCGGTTGACTGATCAAGAGTGTCAATCGAAAAGATACGAAGAGTATCATGAAGAATGCGTTGACGCATGAAGTGACAATCGATCTTGATATGCTTGGTGCGCTCGTGAAAAACATCATTATGAGCAATCTGAATAGCACTCATATTATTACAGTAAAGAGTAGTGAGAGAGGACTGAGAAACATCCAAGTCGTCAAGAAGCCAACGTAACCAAAGTATTTCAGATGTGGTGTTAGCTAGAGCCCAATATTATGCTTCAGTACTGGAACATGCTATTAAAGTTTGTTTCTTGCTTCGCAATGAAATAAGTGCATCACCAAGATAGATATAGTAGCCAGTGGTGGATTGGCGATTAATGGGATCTCCAACCCATTCAACATCATAATAAACCTAGAGAACCAAAGAGGAGTTGGCTAAGAAACGAAACCCATGAAACAAAGTTCCTTTTATATACCGAATAATATATAGAACAACAGCATAATGAGTAGTGTGCAGAGCTGATATAAACTGACTAACCAGATGAACAACATATGAAATGTTTGGACGAGTAATAATAAGATAAATCAAGTTTTCAACCAACTGCCGATAGAGAGTAGAATGATCAAGTATAGTATTATCTAAAGGTGTAAACCTGACATTAGATTCTAGAGGAGTGGACTCGGTGCGATTGTCTGAGAGACCGGCTCAAGAAATGAAATCCGAAGCATATTTAGCTTGCGATAAATAAATATCATCAACAGAGGAAAGAACCTCAAGACCTAAAAAATAAATGAGAGGGCCAAGATCCTTCATCTCAAAATTGCAGCTCAAAGATGCTTTAAGATCAGCAATATGATAATCACATATTTTATTCATTAAGAAACCCTTATGTGTAGTCATTTACACTCTCCATATTCTTAATTGATTGAGTTTGGTATGATTTTGTGAGTTTGAGCTCAAATTGGTCCTAATTGAATATTTTCAGCATTATTGAGATTTGATACTATTTTTGCATTTTGGTCATAACTTGAGTTCCTGATATCTGATAATCATGAATTTTACCTTGTAAGAAAGCTAAGAGGAAGCTCTACAACTTTGATGAAGAACTCGAAGTCCTAAACAGATGTCTAAGGGACCTAAGTTTACATGGAAGTCAGAATACGAGTTCTGTCACTAGAATCCGAATGGTGTGCACTCATAAAATCATATCTCAAGCTGTAATAATGGAGATGGGCTAAAATTTGGATAGTTGATAGTTAAGATCCAAATAAACAACTTTCATGAAGAACACTTTTTGAAAAAATGAAATCTAATGGGTCAGTTTGAGCTTGCAAGTCGGAACAGAGGTGTTGAAGTTGGGTTTGAGCAACCTGCAGTATTTAGGTCATATCTTGGGCTATAGGAAGCCAAATTGGACAATCCAAATATGCATGTTATAGCCAAGACAAAGATCTACAACTTTCACGAAGAGTACTTTTCATGGATCGAAAGTATAGTTGGTCGTTTTTGGCTTCCAAGTCAGACAAGAAATTTTCATCCTCAACCATCCACTCCACCAACCCACTCAACCACTCCACTCCACCAACCCACTCATCCACCCACTCCCCTTTGTCCTTTTGTTACCCTGGACTTCTATAAAAGGCACCATTGGTTATCATGAATAACAAGTTGTATTCTCCTTCATTTCTCTTAGTTTCTTCTTGTTTCTTCATAGTTTCTCATAGCTTTTGTATATTTTGATGCTCCCCTTCACGGTAATGGAGGGCTAAGCTACTTTCAGTCAATTTAGAACTCTTGAAGAGATTGTGGTTTGGATTCTTGAAACCTTGGTTATGTATTGTATTTGATTTGTAATTGAATTTCTCTTTTCTTCTTCTTTTTTTTCTTCTTCTTGATCTTGAATGCATGAATGGTGATTCTATTTATGTTGATCTGATTTGATCTTGGTTTAAGATTGAGATTTGTGATGAAACTTAGAACTGATTGATCTAAACTAATCACATAAATGAAGATTGAGATTTGTGATGAAACTTAGAACTGATTGATCTAAATTAATCACAGAATTGAAAAGGTTAGGTTACTGATTTGTGCCTAAGTTAATTGAATTTGGTACTTGAAATTAACATAGATCTTCATGAATGGTGTGATTGCGGATTTGTGTTTATCACTTGTTAATTGAATTCTAGACGATCGTCTAGTATGAATTCTGGATTTGATGCAGAGATCTCGGTTAGATCCAAATTAACAATTCAATTACGCTCAAGTGTTCTATGAAGGGTCTATGATTGAATCCACCCAATCTTGGATAAGTTTCTAAATTGATCGCTTCTTTAATTGTTATTTCTTCCTTTAATTTTGTTAAGTGCGATCTTAAACTATCAAACCCCCTTTGCTAAACTTTCACTTGATTTGATTAAATTGCATCTACAATCCTCGTGGAGATGATCCTGTTGTCACATGTGTACAAGCTTAGGTAATAACTTCGGTTATAATTTTGATTAGTTCTATTACAAAAAATTTTGGCGCCGTTGTCGGGATTAGTAAGTGTAATCTTTTCATTTTAAGTATTTTTACTAACTTTTGCTTTTTATTAACTTTTCTAACATTTTTATCCATTGTCTAGTGTATTTTGCTTATTTATTTATTTTTGTGTGATGCATGACTAGGTCCGAGCCTGATAACTTAGTTGACTTTGATCATGAGATTGATAGAACCTTGCATAGGTTGATTCGAGCTCGTAGGCTAAGTGCAAGAATTGCTTCTGAATTTGATCTTAATATTGGGAGTGAACTTGAGATCTTGAATAATTCTGAAACCATGGCTAATAACATTCAGAATAGAACTCTTAAGGAATTTGTTGCTCCTGATATAACTAACCAGTCTTTGTGTATTCAATACCCAAATCTTGATGCTGATTTTGAGTTAAAATCTGGATTGATACATTTGCTGCCCAAGTTTCACGGTTTTGCAGGTGAGGATCCCCATAAGCATCTAAAGGAGTTCCATGTGGTTTGTTCAACCATGAAGCCACATGGGATCTCAGAAGAGCACATCAAGTTTGAGGGCATTTCCTTTCTCACTTACTTGATACATACCAAGGATTGGTTATTTTATCTTTCACCAGGTTCAAGAACAAGTTGGACCGACATGAAGCGGTTGTTCTTAGAGAAATTTTTCCCTCGCCTCTGAGTCTTTGCGCCATTAGAAAAGATATATGTGGCATAAGACAAATGACAAGAGACCCCGCATGAATATTGGGAAAGATTCAAGAAGTCGTGCTCGAGTTGTCCCCACCACCAAATCACCGATCAACTCTTAATTCAATATTTCTATGAAGGCTTGTTTGTCAAATGACGAAGCATGGTGGATTTCTTGCCTCTGGAGGAGCCTTAGTAGACAAGACCCCTAGCAGCAATGAGAGATTTGATAGCAAACATGGCAGCCAACACCCAACAATTTGGCACACGAATTATTACTTCAACCAGAGGAGTCAATGAGATTCAATCATCTCATGTAGACCAACAGAGAATGGAATACATACTTGATGAATTAACTTCTTTGGTGAGGCAGTTAGCAGTGGGACAACAAGCACCAATGCAGATGGCTGCAACTGTGTGTGGCATTTGCTCTTATTCATCTCATCCTACTGATGCATGTCCCACACTTCAGGATGGTGGTTCTATTTTTCCAAAGCAATCTGTTGTAGCAGCTGGTATTTTTCCTAGTAGACCCCAATATCAGCAATCACAGCAGTAGCCCAAATATGATCCATTTTCTAATACCTATAACCCTGGCTGGAGGGACCATCCCAACCTGAGATATGGAAATTCTGGTCAACAATAACAACAAATTCTACCAACAAGAAGAATCAAGCGATTTAGATACCAAGCTACAGACCCTAGCAACAAGTACCGACCATCTGCATTTAGGCAAGCACAACTTGCACCGCCACCCATGCAAAGAAATTTCTCCACTACATTGCTCCAAAGAACTCCAAATGAGCCACCTTTCGAAGACTTGATGAAACAGGTTTGAGCGAGATGTCAATGCCACCATCCGAATTTACAAACTCAAATCGGCGGATGGCAACCACTCGAGTGAGCTGAAAAGTCAAGGGTCGAACCAATTGCCTTCACAAACAAATAACAACCCGGAGGTAATGTAAGTGCCATTAGCTTGAGAAGTGGCGAGAGAAGTTGACGGTCCTACTCCACCACAACCCGAACTACAAGTGCAAAGAACCGAAGGTGACCGGATACGAGAAGAAAGTGGATAGCTCACCAAAAATCAGTGACACGGAAGAAATGTGCGAGAGAATTCAAATCGGTCATTCCACTACCTTTTCCAAACGAGTCACACACCAAGCATACTGCGAAACAGAAATAGAAAGAGAAGTCATGGACACATTCAGGAAGGTGAAAATCAATATTCCCATCCTTGATGCAATCAAGCAGATTCCCAAGTATGCCAAATTCCTCAAAGAGTTGTGTACTCACAAGAGAAGACTTAAGGGTACTGAGAAAATAAGCATGGGCGTAAATGTTTCTGCAATGATTCTACCAAGCATGCCACAAAAATGCAAAGATCCTGGAACTTTCACAATTCCTTGCACGATAGGTAACTCCAAATTTGAACATGCAATGCTAGACTTGGGTGCTTTGATTAATGTCATGCCTATGTCAATATATCAGTCCTTGAACATTGGCACTTTGCAACCTACTGGTATAATGATTCAGTTGGCAAATAGGACCACTGCTCATCCTGCAGGAGTGCTAGAATATGTGTTAGTTCGGGTGAATGAGCTAATTTTTCCAGCGGACTTCTATATTCTGAACATGGAAGATGAGTCTTCAACAAACCATGCTCCATTGATCCTAAGCAGACCTTTCCTCAAGACAGCCAGGACCAAGATAGATGTGCATTCTGGCACCCTTTCCATGAAATTTGGCGACGATGTGGTACAATTTAACATTTTTGAGGCCATGAGACATCCCCTAGAGGAGCATTCTGTTTTCCATGTTGATGTGATTGATATGCTAGTTGACGATGCTTATGCTGATATTTATGTTGAATTTTATGATATTGCTGATTTTCTGGATTCTATTACCTGTGAAACATGTGCTGGCTGTGATATTGTACCATGTGCTGCATGTGCTGAGATTTATGCAGTTATGAGTGGTGATGTAGCTGCTGACTTGAATGATGCAAAGCATGTGAAAATGAGAGTCGGAGTATGTTGAATTTAATGTTGCTTTGAGTTAGTTGTTTCAAACACTTGTCGCCTCCATTGTACAAATTTCCATCCTTAGAATTAAAGATTTTGCTCGGACCATCTTAAATATGCATATTTGGAAGATGGTGAGAAGTCGCCTGTGATTGTTGCTAAAAATTTGTAACCCGATCAAGAAGAAAAATTACTCGCAGTTTTGAGGCGTAATAAACAAGCCATCGGATGGACACTTGCGATCTTCCTAGTATCATCCCTCCACATGCATGCATAGGATTTTGTTGGAGGAAAATACTAAACCAAGACGGCAAGACCCAGAGAGATCGAACCCCTTGACTCTGGATATGGTAAAAAGGAAGTTACCAAGCTACCGCAAGTCGGCATTATTTATCCCATATCCGATAGTAAATGGGTGAGCCCCGTGCGTGCAGTTTGTTCCAAAGAAATCTGGGGTCACAAAGAGTTGAAAATCGTAACAATGAGCTACTACCCACAAGAATTCAAAACAAAAGGTTTGCATTGATTACAGACGACTTAACTAAGCCACCAGAAAGATCATTTCCCATTACCTTTCATTGATCGATGTTAGAGAGACTAGTCGGCAAGTCGCATTCTTGTTTCTTGGATGGATATTCGGGTTATTTTCAGATCCATATAGCCCCGTAAGACTAAGATAAAACTACTTTCACTTGCCCATTTGGCACATTTGCATACGAATGATGTCTTTTGGTTCAGTGTAACGCTCCGTACACCTTTCAAAGGTGTATGGTAAGTATATTTTCTGACCTTTAGAAAATTGCATGGATGTATTCATGGATGACTTTACTGTCTATGGCTCTTCCTTTGATGCATGTTTGGATAGTTTGACTCAGGTTTTGCATAAATGCATTAAGGCTAACCTTGTTCTGAATTTTGAGAAATGTCATTTCATGGTAGAGCAAGGCATAGCTTTAGGGCATATAATATCTAGCAAGGGTATTGAGGTAGATCCTGCAAAAATAGATGTTATTTCATGCCTATCTTACCCCACATGCGTGCGGGAGGTTCGTTCTTTCCTTGGTCATGCAGGTTTCTATAGGCGATTCATAAAAGATTTTAGCAAAATTGCTCTTCCACTATCCAACTTGCTACAAAAAGAAGTGGAGTTCCATTTTGACCAAAATGCAAGGATGCCTTCAATCACTTGAAGCAAGCATTGACCAAGACACCTATCATCTAGCCACCATTGGACACTCCCATTTGAGCTCATGTGTGATGCCTCTAATTATGCTTTGGGAGCTGTTCTTGCACAAAGGGTCGGCAAAATATCTCATGTCATCTCTTATGCTTCAAGAACTTTAGATCCTGCACAAGTCAACTACACCACCAATGAAAAGGAACTTTTAGCAATTGTTTTTGCTTTAGACAAATTTCGATCATATTTGCTTGGTTCTAGAGTGGTTGTGTTTTCAAATCATACAGCTCTGAAGTTTCTCCTGAAGAAGCTTGATGCAAAACCTAGGTTGATTAGGTGGATTTTGCTCCTCCAAGAGTTCGATATTGAAATCCGTGATAAAAGTGGAGCGAAGAATTTAGTGGCTGATCACCTAAGCCGAATTGAAAGGGAGGCAGATACTTTTCCTATCCATGATGTCTTCCCTGATGAGCGCTTTTTCAAGTCCGCAAGGTAACACTCCTTGGTTTCTTGATTTGATAAATTTCTTAGTTCTTTGGTGTTTTCCCTGCACATTTTATTAGGGCTCGATTGATAAATTGAAGAGTGAGTCAAAATATTATGTGTGGGACGACCCTTATCTGTGGAAATTTTGTAGTGACCAAGTCATTAGGAGATGCGTGCCTAATAATGAATTCCATTCTATTCTTAGCTTTTGTCACACACTTGCATGTGGCGGTCATTTTGGTCCCCAAAGGACTGCTAGGAAAGTTTTGGAATCTGGATTATATTGGCCCACTCTATTTCATGATGCATATGTGTTTTGTAAATCTTGTGATCAATGCCAAAGAACAGGAAACACTTCTCGAAGGAATGAGATGCTCCAGAAATCCTTATTGTTCTGTGAGATTTTTGATGTATGGGGTATTGATTTTATGGGACCCTTTCCTATTTCTTTTGGTTTTATTTACATTTTGCTAGCTGTTGATTATGTATCCAAGTGGGTGGAGGCGAAAGTTACTCGGACTGATGATTCCAAAGTTGTTGTGGATTTTGTTAGATCACAGATTTTCTGCAGGTATGGAGTTCCGAAGGCCATCATCAGTGATCAGGGTTCACATTTTTGTAATCAAAGCATAGAAGCTTTGATGAAAAAGTATGGGGTTTTGCACAGAGTTTCTACACCTTACCATCCCCAAACTGATGGGCAAGCCGAGATTTCCAACAGGGAGATCAAGCGATATCCAGAGACAGCCTCAACCTAACAAAGAAGGACTGAGCAAGAGGCTTGAGGATGCTTTATGGGCTTACCGGATTTATAAGACACCAATCGGGATGTCTCTCAGTATCGGATTGTTTTTGAAAAGCCCGCCACCGCCAAAGGTGGAAATTGAGCATCATGCATTCTCGGGCAATGAAAAGGTGCAACTTGGACCCGGATCAAGCAAGTATGGAGAGGAAGCTGCACCATAAGAATTGGAGGAGATCCGCTTGGAGGCTTATGAAAGTTCCAAACTTTATAAGGAGAAGACCAAAGCCTTCCATGATAAGTTAATTCTGAGGAAAACATTTGAGATTGGTCAAAAAGTTCTCCTCTATAACTCCAGCCTCCGACTCATGCCTGGCAAATTAAGGTCTAAATGGGATGGACCATTTATTGTTACTAAGGTTTTTCCTTCTGGTGCTGTTCAGATTAAAAGTGAGGTCACTGCCAAAGCTTTCATCGTAAATGGACACCGCCTCAAACAGTATCATGAACTTCCAGAGAATGCAGAAGTGAAGGTGATGAACCTTCTCCATCCGCATTATGAATAAAAAAAAAGGAAAAAAATAGCTGTGTGCCCGATAATGAGGTAGGTAGTGCCATTAAATTTTGTCACTCGGAAGCATGTGGAGGTCATTTTTTCTTCAGCGACAACAACTGTGATAATCTTGCAGTATGGATTTTGTTGGCCTACTTTATTCAAGGTCTGTTACACCTTTTGCAAAAGCTACGGAAATTGGTCAAAAAAAGTTCTGCTTTGAGATTATCATCTGTACCTACTCCTTGGAAAATTGAGATCTAGGTGGCGCAGTTCTTTTGTTGTCGAACACGTGTATCCTCTGGGGCCGTAGATATTGAGGATCTTAGGAATTGTAATGCGCTTAAAGTTAATAGACAAAGACTCAACCATTCCTAGAAAACCAAGTTCTTGAGTTCTTTGTGTTGCCGGTTAAGTGGCGGATACGGTACTCCGTGACTCTCAAGTCGGTTTAATTTTCAGTTTCTCAAAATAACTGAACCCTTCTTCTCCTTCAAAATGGATGTCATTCTTTCAAACCTGAGCAAACATTTTCCTTCTCTTCCTCAAAATGCTCTAAGAAAAATCTACAAAGTTCGATGTGAAAGATTGAGACTGTTAATGCACAAAGGTATGCCAGAAGATGTACGCTGGATAATTGAAGTAAAGGTCCAATTAGCGGTGAGTCCTCAATTTCATTTGACTCATATATGCCCTACTTGGAAGAAGTTCATATTCTAAAAGAGAAGAGCAAAAAGGTTACAAGTCTGTCACAAATGTGGACGATGGAACTAACAAGCGATGTCGTACTTTGGGGATGGTTTCCGCAAATAGAGAAGATAAAATTTTCTTCATTAAGAATGGACTGAGTAAGGAGTTATTAGATGATATCTTATTGACTCTTGAGACGCATTCTTGTGGATTGGTGCGTCGTGAAATTCTTAAATTGTGGAATCTCTTCAAGGATGAAGAAAAACGCTACAGTCTTGGGAATTTGACTCTAAAAGACCCTGTTTGCCAATTTATAAGAAAATTGGATGGGAAGCTTATCCTCGACTCATAGACGACGTTTAAGCCGTTATTGGATGTTAAACCAGAGGCAGATGTGAGCCATATCCACAAACAATCTGTACATATCATCATCTTCTTCTTCTTCATGTCATCTTTCAAAAAACAAAAACAAAAAAAAATAAAAAAAAAGATTATGTATTTCTTAATTTCAACATTTTCTGACAACAGCCAACCTACCCTTATAGGTGCAATTATTCCCCTTTCCATTCTTTTTCTTATTTAAACACTCCATTTTCTCCACTTTCCTTCAACTCAGAAACACTCAAAGAGAGAAAGAGTATAGAATGGGGCCTTCTATTCGTAACCTCAAAAATGTCTGTGTTTTTTGTGGGTCGAGTTATGGGAAGGGATTAAAGTTTGTAAACGCAGCTAGCACTCTTGGTCGATCACTTGCTGCGAGGAATATTCATCTTGTATATGGGGGAGGTTGTCGTGGGTTAATGGAGGTCAGTATCACTTGTTGCTTTTATAGGAGGCATCAGGTTTTAGGTGTTATTCCTAAACCTTTAGTGAAAATAACATCACCGGAAAGACAGCTTGGAGAAGAAATTCAGTAACATCTATGCATAGACGAATGAAAACAATGGTTGACAATTCGATGCATTTCTTGTCTTACTGTGTGGTTTTGGTACTTTGGAAGAAAGTTTTCAAATTGTCTCTTGGTAGCGAATCGAACATCCACCATAAACTCATTAGTTTGTTGAATGTTAATAATTTCTTTGATCTTTTGTTATCTTTTCTTGACAAAGTCAGTGGAACGTAAATTTATCACTCCTTCTAAGAAGACAACTTCTTATCTCTCCTCCACTATTGATGAGCTTATTGATAAATTAGAAGCTTTTGAGTATGTACATGATAAGGTATTAGCTCGATAGATTGGTCAACAGAAGCAAATAAGGAAGTAACAAGAAAAGAAAGCCGATCTCAAACTTTCTTTTAATGGGTTTGATTTTATTGTACTTTGTTTCGCTTAAATTTGTGTCACTTTCTCCAACAGTAATATCTTCTATCCTTTACTCATCTATATTTTAACATTGAGGACAATGTTGTGATCTAGTTGGGGGGGAAGGATAGTTGACCCAAAAAAAAAAATTTGTTGTTGTTTTGTTTGGAAAGCATGATATAATTGTCATGGACTTATTAAACCAATTAGTGATGGCAGAGTAAGGAGTTTTTCTTTTAGGTAGTAATTAATTAGTATTAAATTGTGGAAGTACTAAAGTTTTATTATTTGATTTCTTTTCAGGGTCTGATGCGGCATTGACAGTGTGCTTTTTTTCTGCTTGGCGTTGATTCACTTATTATCAGGTTGTGTTGCTCTTTTCTATATCTCTCTTTCACATTGAGGGCAATGTTATATTAAGTGTGGGGGAGAGATTTTAGCATTTTTTTGTTTAAAAAAATCATAAAAAGAAAAAAAATAAAAAAAAGGTTCATTGCATGATTGAATAACTTTTCTCCCTTCTTGAACTGATATGCTTGGTGATGGATGATTGAATTGATGAATTGAGTTTGATGGATGCATACCTTGTGAGATTTTGAGCCTAATGGATGGATTCAACATTTATGCCATTCTCTTCTTTCTTGTGTGATTTTCACTCATGTTAATGACCACCCTAGAACTTGCTTTGATTCTTTTTGAGGCTACATTTCACTTGCATGCATGAACATGATTGAGGCCCTCTTTCTTAATTAGCTAGTTTAACCGAATAGCCAACCTTTTTTCAATATGATATCAAGTACTCTTTTGACTTCTTGAAAATTCTGTGATTCCTGCCAACCTTGTATATTTTCCTTTACTTAACCCCTTTGAGCTTATTTGACCATTCCTTGTTTCTAACTCATTATGTGCCTTAAATGAAAAATCGTGTTCTTACTTTACCTTAGGAAATAAAAGAACATTAGCTTGGTTAATGGATGGGTTTTTGAATAAGTGTGGGGGTGTGTGTACAAAATGGTTGTTGAAAAAGGAAAGAGTGCCTAAAAAAAAAAGAGGAAAAATGTATGTATATAATTATGTTCATATATATAAAAAAAAAGAAAAAGAAAAGGATTGGGAAATGAATATGTAAAGGGATATATATTAGAGTTGGGATGAACTTTTATGCTTGTTATTTAAACTCAGCTCTCATTTGCTTTTATTCCCTTTGGTATTTATCTTCTCATATCCATTTTATCCTCTTCTGTTACCTTGACCTCACTACAATTTTAAATAAAGTCCTCATGATTTGTGTGTGCATGTGTTTTGAGTAGTGGAGAAGTAGAAGATAAGCAAGCTTATGGTAGTGCAATTTTCATGGGTTGAATTGAGTGAAATACCTACCTTTTAAACACTTGAGAGATTGAGAGGGAATCTTGTGAAGATCTATCATTCTCGATTCATGTTGAAGATACCTTGCTTGTTGGTTTGAGATGTGGAGAATTGTTAACTCATGAATGTTTTGATCTCTTGAACCTTTGGTTGTTCTTCTTGATTGTAAAATTTTGGGCTCTTGAATGTCGTTGGAATTTAAATTTTTGTTAATCTCTTATGTCCTTATTTTGGTCTTGAGTTTTGCCCAGGAGTGCAAAAAGCTAAGTGTGGGGGAATTTGATAATCACATATTTTATTCATTAAGAAACCCTTATGTTTAGTCATTTACACTCTCCATATTCTTAATTGATTGAGTTTGGTATGATTTTGTGAGTTTGAGTTCAAATTGGTCCTAATTGAATATTTTCAGCATTATTGAGATTTGACACTGTTTCTGTATTTTGGCCATAACTTGAGTTCCTGATATCTGATAATCATGAATTTTACCTTGTAGGAAATCTAAGAGGAAGCTCTACAACTTTGATGAAGAGCTTGAAGTCCTAAACAGATGTCTAAGGGACCTAAGTTTACATGGAAGTCAGAATACGGGTTCTGTCACTAGAATCCGAATGGTGTGCACTCATAAAATCATATCTCAAGCTGTAATAATGGAGATGGGCTGAAATTTGGATAGTTGATAGCTAAGATCCAAATAAACAACTTTAATGAAGAACACTTTTTGAAAAAATGAAGTCTAATGGGTCAATTTGAGCTTGCAAGTTAGAACAGAGGTGCTGAAGTTGGGTTTGAGCAACCTGCGGTATTTGGGTCATATCTTGGGCTGTAGAAAGCCAAATTGAACGATCCAGATATGTATGTTATAGCCAAGACAAAGATCTACAACTTTCACAAAGAGTACTTTTCATGGATCTGAAGTATAGTTAGTCGTTTTTGGCTTCCAAGTCAGACAAGAAAATTTTGTCCTCAACCATCCACTCCACCAACCCACTCAACCACTCCACTCCACCAACCCACTCATCCACTCACTCCCCTTTGTCCTTTTGTTACCCTAGACTTCTATAAAAGGCACCATTGGTTATCATGAATAAAAAGTTGTATTCTCCTTCATTTCTCTTAGTTTCTTCTTGTTTCTTCATAGTTTCTCATAGCTTTTGTATATTTTGATGCTCCCCTTCATGGTAATGGAGGGCTAAGCTACTTTCGGTCAATTTAGAACTCTTGAAGAGATTGTGGTTTGGATTCTTGAAACCTTGGTTATGTATTGTATTTGATTTGTAATTGAATTTCCCTTTTCTTCTTCTTTTTTTTTTTCTTCTTCTTGATCTTGAATGCATGAATGGTGATTCTATTTATGTTGATCTGATTTGATCTTGGTTTAAGATTGAGATTTGTGATGAAACTTAGAACTGATTGATCTAAACTAATCACATAAATGAAGATTGAGATTTGTGATGAAACTTAGAACTGATTGATCTAAATTAATCACAAAATTGAAAAGGTTAGGTTACTTGATTTGTGCTAAGTTAATTGAATTTCGACTTGAAATTAACATAAATATTCATGAATGGTGTGATTAAGGGATTTGTGTTTATCACTTGTTAATTGAATTCTAGACGATCATCTAGTATGAATTCTGGATTTGATGCAGAGATCTCGCTTAGATTCAAATTAACAATTTAATTGCGCTCAAGTGTTCTATGAAGGGTCTATGATTGAATCCACCCAATCTTGGATAGGTTTCTAAATTGATCGCTTTTTTAATTGTTATTTCTTCCTTTAATTTTGTTAAGTGCGATCTTAAACTATCAAACCCCCTTTGCTAAACTTTCACTTGATTTGATTAAATTGCATCTACAATCCTCGTAGAGATGATCCGGTGTTGTCACTGTGCTACAAGCTTAGGTAATAACTTCGATTATAATTTTGACTGAGTTCGGCGCTCGTCACAATACCAGAAGTATCATCACCTATAATAATCATGTCATCAACATAAAGAAACAGTAACACAGTGTTACTATTAGTCTTACAGATGAAGAGTGCTGAATCATGAGAACTAAATGAGTATCCAAGCTTACTGATGGTGCAATTGAACTTAGCAAACTAGGCTCAAGGAGCTTATTTAAGACCATACAAGGTTTTACAAAGAAGATAGACCTTGTTAGGTGGACAAGAGTAACCTAGTGGTGATCGTATATAGACTTATTTTTCTAAGTCATCATTAAGAAAGGTATTCTTCACATCTATCAGATTAAAAGTCCAGTTGCGAGCGGCAGCAATAGTAAGAAGAGCACAAACTTAAGTAAGACGAGCAACTGGAACAAATACTTCTTCATAATCAATCTCATATTCATGAGTAAAACCTTTGGCCATCAAGATGGCCTTGTAACGATCAACAGACCCATCATATTGAGTTTTAATCTTGTAAACCTATTTACATCCAACAAGAGCCTTATCAGAAGGAAAATAAACTATTTCCCAAGTACCATTATTCTCCAAAGTCTGTAATTTTTCTTTCACAGCTTATTGCCAATAAGGGTCAGTGGATGCCTCTAAATATGTTTGTGATTCATGAATGTGAAGTATAGTAGAAAAACAATGATAATCACAAAGGTATGCGAGAAGGTTTCTTACCTGAGAGGAATGAATGGCAATGTCAGATACTGTCGGTATAGTGTTAGCTGGATGAGTCGAAACTTCAAATGATGATGAGAGCTCGCTGGGAGAATCAGAAGAGGAACTTGAAGGTGGAGAACCTGTCTCAAACACATCTGAAGACTCTATATTAGAATCATGTGGAAAAAATCAATAGATGGTGTAGTGAACAAGGGGGTAGAAGTGAAAGGAATAGACTTGAACTGAGACAATGTGAAGATTAAAGTATTTTTCCAAAATACAACATTTACAGCCAGTTTAATACTAGTTTTCAAAACAGTAATTCTGGAGGCATAATGAGATCTGTCTATGGTCTGGCTCTGGTTAACCCAGTATGACCTGTCAATACGGTTTGAGTTTGAAAACAAATTATACTGCCGCTCACTAGAACATGGAAATGTTAACAATAGTTACCTCGGGTCCGACTGCAAGTGCAGTTCCACATCTTCAAAGTTGATTGAGTATGATGGAAATTTTAACATTTTTTTGTTAAAGACTGAACTTTATACAAATTGACTTGAGGAATGATGATATCGTATCAGGACCAGGATCAGGATCACCTCCTGTTCCTTGGGAACCAGAGGGTGTCTTGTTGGAGTGGAGACTGTGGGATGGAAGGTAAAAAAAAAAGCAATGAATGAGGTGGATTGTCAACAGGACATCTGTTCCCAAGGAACATGAGGTGATCCTGATCCTCAGGACCACACGCACCTGACTTACCAAAAGAAAACAAAAGAATAATGTTTCACGATTTTTTTTGTAAGTGTTAATGTTTCATTTGAATAGGAAAAGAAAATGAGAAAAAAAAACCAGGAGAGAAAATAAATAAAAAAAGTAGAGATAAAATTTAATTGTTTGAATTAAGAGAAAATAAAAGAAAAGAAAATAGAAAGAAGATTAAAATAATAATTTTTTTTGTAATGCCAAATGAAAATGTAGAAAAAGGAGAGAAAAAAAGCTAATTTTACATTTTGGCAATATTTTTTTATTTGTACAATAGTGATATTAAAAATTGAACATATAATCTCTTACAAATTACTTAAGTCCTTCATCACTAATCCGAGTAGCTTACATTTTGGCAATATGTTTGAGTTATTAAATTAAAAGTTATTGATTAATTTTTTACACTAAAAGTATTTCTTTTCAAAAGCTTTTGTTTGAGCAATTTGCTTATAGCCAGTTGTGATTATTTCATAGTTATGGGAAATAGATATTATTGTGTTCTCAATTAAATAATTTAATATATAAAATAATTCTTTTTATACTGTTCAAACAAAAGCTCTTTATCTTAAAATTGATTATAAATTAATATATCTAAACATAAATTAATTTTTTCATAAATTATTTTTATAAACATTAATTATACATACAATCAATTTTTAATATAATCTCTTTTCATAACTAATCTCTTTTAATATAATCTCTTGTTCATAGGGGAATCTACCAATGTGCCATTAGTACCAAATTTATTTACCAAATTGTCATCTTTTTGAAACTATTTATCAAAATGTCATTATTTTTGCCATGCTGGACTATTTTATTAATTATTGGGCCATGTGGGATGCGCCAATGAGGCTGGCGTATCCACTTGGGATGCACCAATGCTCCTGGCGCATCCCACGTGGCCAGTGCTAATGTTTAACATATCAGTATCACACGACCGTGTTTACCAAAAAATTACATCTTTTCATGCTAAAAATGTTGTGTAGTGTTGTCATTTGATCATATGAGCCTAGTGGATATGAAAAATAAACTGTTTTTACCATCAAAACTGATACACATGCCTCTATTATTAATTATGTAAAGTCTTTACCCAATTAAATGAAAGGTCAAGTCTAGGTTTAGAAAATTGTTTCAATGAAATAATGAAACTAAACATTGCAAATTAAATCTAATTATGAGCAACCATTAGCACTGTTTGCGTATTACAATCAATCAATTTGTACAATTTTCTACCGACGCCATCTCTCAACCAACGCCGTAATCAATGAGTGATCGATGGTGCAATATCTCATGTGGCCAACCCCGATGAAACCAGCCTGATGTAGATATGGGAGCATCCGCTCATCTGGATCCATATGTCAGAATTTATGAGCACGTCTAACACGTAGATGACGATCAGGATGACCTTGCCATATATGCTGTGAAACATGAAACTCCTGCAACTCCAGTACTGAAGGGTCCTCTGGGCCTGGGCGCAAGTGGAATGCCATGTCTACAACTGTATATAGCAACAATAGATAAGTCTTCAAATAATAAGACATATTATAAAATGAATATACATAATAAACATGAGTATATTAAACATAACAGTAGAAGGAGGAATGATATTAAACAAACATAATCAAATTTGTGTCGATTAACAAAGTAGATGGTTCGTCAAACATAATCAAATGCAAACAAACATAATCAAGCCTCAATTACATACTGATAGTCATCAAATGTTACACTAATTATGAAATTATGTCCTAATCAAGTAGATGGCTCGTCTTGGTCATTCCTCAAGGAAGTCGATCCACCACGACGACAACTACGAGAGTTATGTCCAGATTCACCACATTTTTTACATCTTTGTCCCGGTCCGGACTCACGCAAATCCATCTCATTTCTAAGTCGAGTTGATTTCGGTCGACCTTTAGATCTAAGCAATTGACTAATCGCCGGAGCTGGTGGCCACCATGGTTCATCCTTAATGACTCCCTAATCAATCTCATAAGCCTTGTAATAAGTATGCATTCTGTAAACACTATGCACATATCGAAACACGTCAAGTGTCCTAGAAGAACATGTAGCTATTGCATGAGAGCAAGGGAAATGCAACACTTGAAACAGGCCACAGTCACACGTGCATTCATCAAGGTTTACAGAATATTTAACTCCACCCTGCTGTATAATAGGGTTGAATGCCTCTTCGACCAAAAATCTGGTAGAATGTATATCAAATCGACGGACTTGATGAGAGCTTGCCTTGAGCACGTTGACATTCCAGCTCTTCATGAAATCATCAGTCAATCACCCCATCAACAACTCTCTCGTTTGCCTCATCCTTTCGATTAACAAAGTACTCTACCAATTTATAATATGTCATCTGAACCAGTGCGGTTATTGGTAGGTTTCTGCCACCTTTCAATACTCCATTCATGCACTTAGACAAGTTCGTCGTCATATGACCAAACCTGTGGCCACCATCATGTGCTAAACTCCATTGTTGTTTTGGAATCGAATTAATCCAATGTGCCATTTCGGGAGTAGCGGTCAACTTTTCCAACCTAGCCTCAAATTTGTATGCCATTGGTTCATACCCTGTGTGTAGAATATTGAATGAATTAATATTAACAACAAATCTTGTAGTATGATAAGTAGTACCCTAAACACATAGGAATGCAAGAAATGTTTTATTACCTGTGTTAATCAAATATTTTTTTAGGGCTAGATTGCGGAAGGCGCTGTTAAAGTTGCTAGCAATATGTCGAATACAAAAGACATGATGCGCATGCGGTGGTTGCCATCCCAAGTGTGGGTTCGCCACTGACTGTATGATGCCTTGATGTCGGTCAGATATCAAGCACAAGTCTTGTTATTGTGTGACATGTTTGCGAATCAAGGCTAAGAACCAACTCCAAGCATCCTTTGTTTCTCCTTCAACAATGGCAAATGCAATTGGCAAAGGTTTTCTATCGCTATCTTGAGTTATTGCAATCAATAGTTTATGACGATATTTACCATACAAATGAGTGCCGTCAATCTGAATAATGGGTTTGCAGTATTGGAATCCAACCACACATGGTTTGAATGTCCAAAATAAGCGATGCAATACAAGTTTTGAACGGTCAACTCTATTGCGCTCGACATAATCAACAGTTTGCATCTCCACCACTGCGACATTCTCTTTGCATGGCAAGTATCCATCTAGGCAACACCGCATAAGATTTATCCCAGTTTCCAAATACCTTCACAATGGCAATTTGTTTTGCCTTCCAAGCTTTCCGATAAGACACATCATATCCAAATTGACATCGAACCCTTTCAATAATCAGGCATACAGGTAAATCAGGTTTTTGCTTAACCATCTCCAGAATGCAAGAACATATCATAACAGAATCTAACTTCTGATGATCTTGTGACAGAGCTGGGTTGACACAAGTGTGAGGTCCATCATATTTTCTAATTTCCCACATGTTTGATTTCTTGCCTTGAATGGCCCTGAGCCTCCACATACAACCATCAGCACATCTTGGACACTTAACAATTAGCCGCTGTGTATCAAAATCTTCAACCTTGTAATTCTGATGTCTAATAATCGAATAATGTTTTAAGGCCAACTTGACAGCATCTTTAGAGGGAAATTGCAATCCAACATAAAATTCTTCATCTGGACTCTAAATACCACGAGAATCTAATTCAGGCAAATTATCAGGTATATTCAACGCATCCCAATTGATTTCAGAAAATCGAGGGCATGGAGGCACAAATGTAGATTCAGGAGCAACTATCAATGGAGGAGCAAGTTGTTGTACATTTACATTAGGGTCAGATTGATCTTCTTCTAAGTCAGTATCTGTATCTTCACCCTCAGGCATCTCTCCTTCATCATCGCTTGTGTCAGATAATGCATCTGTCATAAGCGGGTTATCAGACTCGAAATCCAACCTAAATGAGCTCCCTTCAGGCATTGCAGATGTACCAACTTCTTGAGATTGTACTAGGACAAGAGCATGTGTCATAGAGAATTGAGTATTAATAGGGTACGATGATTCAACAAGATTAGAAGGACCAGCTTGTAACCCTGTTTCAGAAGGACTTGCAACATGCTCATTGTGCTCACTCGTTTTTGTCTCCACATACAATTCCATGGAAGTTAAGTTAGCATGTTGATCGAAGCAATCAATCATGCAACCAACGTCTTCATCATCTTCTAATGGAAGACCTATCCATTTCAGTACATTGCTCCATTGTGGAAATCTATACATAATACTGGACACAACTTGATTTTCTTGGAGCTTTAATTTTAAATGAATTCTCCTTTTCAGAAGCTCAAAAGTCGTATCACGTTGAATCATGATAGACTTAGGACGAGGACCTTCAAACATTAAACCCTCTTCACCTTCGTACATTCTCCCATTGTAGTAAAGAACAACAAGGTGTTTAGTCATCTTAAACTTCTGAATAATAACAACACAACATAGATGAAATCAATTAACACATTTGACAACTGAAACAAATATGTTTTATACCTAATTGATTTCAATCTCAATAAATCAACAATTTAAATTAATTCAAAATAATAAATAAAATTACAAAACTCAACTAATAATCAAATTGTTATTTTTTGTATGACCAAATTTCAAAAACCTATTAGCTAACAAAAGAACAAATATACAGGAGATAACAATAATAAAAATCCTACAAATAAACTACATATACAACACACAATAAATATATAAACTTAAAAATAAACACAATAATATATTTTTCAATTAAATGACAGGGGTAAAAATACTTACATATATGTGTGAACAGTGTTATAGTCAAAGGAGAGTTTCGAGAGAGTTTAGAGAGATAAAATTTTTAGAGAGAGGTAGAAATTTGAGAAATGAAGGAACTGGCCGTGAAAGGGAGAGGGGAGGGGAGTTTATTGGCGTGTAACTTGATGCGCCAACACGTCTGGCGCATCCACGTGGGATGCGCCAACACGCCAGACGCATCCCACGTAAATCCTAAATAATAAAATAATCCAGCGTGACAAAAATGATGGCATTCGGATAAATAGTTTCAAAATTATGATAATTTGATAAATAAGTTTATGGAAAAGGGCATTTTGGTCAAAAAAACCCTTGTTCATAACTAATTGAGCAAGGCTGGAACTTGAATACATTGTGCACTCAACTCCCAGCCAATTTGATTGACAGTATCCATGCTGTTCCTTTCAACGTGGATGCTTCTTTCGTTGACTCTTATATTTGGAAAATACAAGCTAATGGATGAACACACCTCTTGGCTTCTTGGTTAATTTTTCAGGTTACTTGGCGTACACAACCAATATGGTGGCTGAGCTGCAAGCCATCGGAGTTGGGTTGCGCTTAGCTAGTTTGGGAGCAAGGGTACAAACTTGTCATTTATGACTCAGATTCTCTGAATGCTTTAAGGTTCATCGGGAGTTCTTCCTTCCCTTACCATCCTTATCGGGCCATCATTGATGAAATCAGAGATATGCTGAGTTGGGACTGGGATGTCCACCTTATTCACACTTTTAGAGTGTGTTTGAAATGTAAAAAAATAAAAAATAATTTAATTTTTAAATATCATAAATTTTACTTATTTAAAAATTTTATTAAATTTGATAAATTTGTTATAATTTGATTTGATTTGAAATGAATAGATTATTTTATCTTTAATAACTATCTCTAATTATCTCTCATAAAGATTAAAATATAAAATAATAAAATTAAATTAAATTAACTTTTATTTTAATGAATTTTAAATATAAAATTTAATTTCTAAATTAATTTAATTTTATTTTTTAAAATTTTAAATATAAAATTTAATTTTTAAATCAAATTAAATCAATTCAAATTAAATTAAATTAAATCATTTATTATTTTTATTCATTCCATACATAAGATTAGAGAAGGCAACAGCTCTGCCGATTTGCTAGCTAAGCGTGGTGCTAAGCAGGATTAAGTTTTTTGCATCTGGGCTCCTCCTCCTAATGAGTTGAGGTCTCCTCTTTTAATTGATTACATGATTTTAAATTACATTCGTAATTATAATTGTGATTGTAATATTACAAAATTTTAATAGTTTTTATAATTATATTGTGATTGTAATTATAATCACATCAATTACATTTTTTTATCATTATTCATAATATTATAATTTTAGTGATTTTTACAATTAGGATTGAAATCGTAATTACAATTTAAAATCATAATTGAGTCAATGGATATCGCTTTCCGTAGGTATTAGTCCTTTTCGGTTTCTCACCTCTTGTATCAAAAAACAAAAAAATTAATTTAAACATACATTAAATATATTAGTTTTGATTTTTAAAGATAAAAGGAGGAATAGAAGTTTGTGATTTATAGAAAGCCACGTATCTAATATAAGTTTTGATTTTTAAAGATAAAAGCCACGTATCTAATTTGGTCCATCAATGATACTGTTCACAGTTCACTTCTTATCCTCTCCTTCTTATCCTCTCCTCCTGTACAAGTGCAGTTGTGTGTGTTTTTGTTTTCTCACTCACTAAAGGCAGCGTGTTTCATAGCTGGAAAATATTAACAGCATATAATATTTTTCTTAAAAAACTAACAAAATATCAATCAATATCAATTAATTTTATAAAATAAATGTTACATATCTCGAAAGAAAGTTGCCTGGATTTAGCCGGACAGGTGATAGGCATTTCTTTTCAATTTTTTTTTATCTGACCTGAATAAAAAAAGAAAAAGAAATACCTATCACCTATTGTTCTGCTTGGAATAAAAGATTTTTTTATTAAAGAAATCAAAGATTTTAATATGCCTTGTTGTTGTTTTTTTCTTTTTTCTATGAAATTTTAGAATATATGATTTTAAATATTAAAAATATCTAAATTTCTCCCCATTGTTTTGGGTAACATGACGTGAGATGGTGATCATAGTTCGAATATATTTAAATCATATAATATATAAAATATATATATATTTTTTATATTTTGATATATATATTTTAATATAAAATAACATATTTAAAAATTTATCATATGATAATTATAAGATCTTAATAACTAACATATGATATCATATGTTATAATTTAAAAAGAAGGTACATATGTATCATTAAGATTAAATTAAATTTATTGTTCACACTACAAATATAAAAATTTATAATCACATATTAATTACTTTGAAATATATACCTATGTTTATTAATTCATATTAAAAAAATTCTCACATATCTTTAGTTGACCACGTTATTAATTATTTTTATTTAAATTTATTACTCATGTATACAAATATAAAAATTTATAATACATATTAATTATCTTGACATATATACTTATGCATATTAATTAATTTTTAAAAAAATTCTCATCTATCTTTAGTTAGCCACATTATTAATTATTTTTTATTGCTTATTGATCTTAAAATCTCAAATTTTTCATAAGTATCTGATATCATCTTTATTATATACATACTGTCACCTAAATTAATTATATTTTTAAATTACTATATTAATTCATATACAATAAAGCACATAATTTCCTCCACAAATGCCAATATTGACTTTACGCTATCACCCACTCATGATTAAAAGATTTGGCAGTCACGTGTTGTACTGCAAAATTCTTTCTGGTAAACATGTTGGGGACATGGTTTTCATACCTCGAATGACATTGGTTTCATTCAATACAAACTTACCTATCATATTTTAAAGAAGACAGTTTCCTTTGGTAATTTTTTTTACCATGACAATCAACAAAAGTCAAGGTCAAATAGTGTCACATGTTGGACTATACCTGTCGAAGGCGGTTTTCAGTCATAGTCAAATGTATGTGACACTGTCAAGAGTTAGAAGCAGAAGTGGTATAAAGATACTAATGAAATCAGACGAAGATGAAATATCAAGTATTACAACTAATGTTGTTTATAAAAGAAGTTTTTCATAGAATACGATTAGTAAGTGTAAATATTACATTTACTTTCGACAATTGATTTAACTGCATATATTACATAGAAAAATTATATACCACTAATTTTAATTTATTATATTGTCATTCTTAGATGAGTTAATCTTCTCTACCTAGATGAGAGAAATTAATATAAAAGATATCTTGAAGGTAAATGTTTTTGCATTATATACATGGTAATTATCTTCTTGAATACAATTATAACATAAGTTATCCCTTTCAGCATGAACGTGGTTTAGTTTCAAGAGTTGATTGTTTTGAGAGATTTGATCCTCCACTTTATGCTTGCTTTTACTATTTCCACATACAGATATGAGGAGATTGACATACAATGTCCTTATTTTTTAACCAATAATTATTATTTTTATTTTTATGTCTACCTGTAACACTTGATTTTTTGATTTAGGTAACTTACATCATATTTGATAATACTTGATTTTTTTAAACTGTTGCATTTTGTTTCATTAGGATTTCTGTATGAGTGACATATAAAACGTTTGTTTTTAAAACTCAAACTTTGTCTAAACAAATCAATTTATATACATTTTTATATTTTAGAGTTTTAATCAAATTTAATATCTTTGTTATCAGTGATCACTTTTATATTTGATTTCCATCAAATTTTAAACTTATATTCTATTACCAAATCAAAATATAATTAAAAAACCACAATCAAAATTAATAATATTAAATGTAACTTATTCAACGTTAATTTTAGTTTAACAAAAACCTGTGCAATGCACGGACTAAAATACTAGTTCTATAGTAAACCCTTGTTCTGGTCTTAGATTTTCAAAACATAAATATATTGTTTAAAATCTTCTACTTCTATTTATTAAATTAGAATATGTATTTTTGAGAGTAATTAAATTTCTTACTCTATTCTGTTCAAAGAATAATACATATTATTTTTAACTTCTCTACTTTTAAATTATAAATCTAAATTATTTTAATTAATTATATATATCTCTTTTATAGTTTTAAATATTTTTCTTCTTATATTTTTTTAGTTTTACGTTAATTTAATAAAATCCATGCAATGTACGTGATACTTGCTAATATTATAACAATTTGATCGTTAAATGATTATTATTTTTATATCAAAATAGCTCTAAATTGCTGTTTACTAAGACTAAATTGATGACATGCAATAACAAAAAAAATTACTTAATGATCTATTTGATATCACTACTCTTTCAAAACAAAATTAATATTATGAAAATCTTACGAGAATAAAATTATGGCAAAATGGCAAACTGACTCAATAAAAATCAATTGTAATTATGAAATCAATGATTAAAAAATTTAGAGATGACCAGATCAAAAAAAAAAAAAATTAGAGATGAGTTTTAATTTTAATATAATCTTTCATATAAAACTCTTCTATAAAAATTTCATCTTAAAAACTAAATTTTCTTTAAAGACATCAGCAATAATTTACTTTGCAAATCATAGCCACAACTTAAAGGTGATATTTTGATAAATAATTTTAGAATTGTGACATTCTTGTTAATAATTTTCCACGGAGGACAATTTTATAAAAAAGCACACTTCAAACTCTATATATATCCAGTTTCGTTCTCTCATTATCTAACGCACAAAACAACCAAATTTCCATCTTTGACTATATACTCAGTCGAAGCTATGGAACCAACTTCTCTTCCAGTGCCCTTTGTCCAGGAAATAGCAAAGCAGGCATTGACGAGAGTTCCAGAACGTTATGTTCGTTCACATCATGAGCGTCCAATAATCTTATCTACCACTACACCTTTACCTCAAATTCCTGTTGTTGACCTGAGCAAATTGTTGTCACAGGATCACAAGGGACCTGAACTGGAGAAGCTACACCATGCCTGCAAAGAATGGGGTTTCTTTCAGGTTTTTCATCTACCTGCTCTCCTCACCCCTCACCTTCTTGCTTTTTTATCCTTCTATTTCTGCTATCTTTTCATTCTCTCTTCATCTGACTGACAAACTGATTGTAAGAATTGTTCAGATATGATTTCTAGTTTTAATGAAAAGTGAATAATTTACCAATAACTCTCTGGTTTTGACTAAGAGCTGCAAGTAATATATATATATATATATATATTCTTTCTTTCTCTTTATGGGTTTAAGTGAAAAGAGTTTTAAAAAAGTGATCTGTGTCATTTGTGTGTTACATACTTATGTATGGGAATAATTTCAGCTGATTAATCATGGAGTCAGCACTGCATTGCTGGAAAGTGTGAAGACAGGTCTTCAAGAATTCTTCCATCTTCCAATGGAAGAGAAGAAGAAGTTTGCACAGAGACAAGGAGAAGTGGAGGGATATGGTCAGCTCTTTGTTGTTTCTGAGGATCAGAAATTAGATTGGGCAGATCTGTTTTTCTTGTTCACTTTTCCACCACACATGAGGAAACCCCACTTACTTCCAAATTTCCCCTTACCATTCAGGTTCTCTTTCTCTCTTATAGTCTCTGCTTTTAAGAAAAACTGTTATGATTATGGTTCTAATTTGTAATTAAAAAATTTGCAAGTTATATGAGTTTCAGTTCATGGTATTAGATCATCTCCTTTCAGAAATAAAATAAGTTTGATATTTTTTACAAATAAAACAAATTAAAAGTTCTATTTTGAAATCTGAATTAAGAACTTACTTCCATTCTTGTACAAGTTTAATTTTTACTCGTGATGTATCTAAAGATATAGGGCTTATTTTGATATACTTAAGAAAAAAAGAGTACCTGAATTTTTTTTAAAGAGCTTTTTTTTTATGTGAAAAGAGATTTTTTTTATAGAAAAAAGCTATTTTGTATTTAGATATAATATTTAAAAAGTGCTTATACTAATAACTACTAATGTTAAGACTATTTATTCTTCCACACTTATTTTAAAAGTTTCGGATTGTTAGCTTCTAAAATAAGTGGTTGAACTATTTTTTTTAACTTCTGCATTTTATTAAGATGACATCTAAACACACTTAAAAGTACTTCTAAGTATCTTTTTTTAAAATATAAATATTTATTTTAAAAATTAGGTGTATCCAAGCGGGCTCATAGTTCACTACATATGTGAAAATTTTCTTAAAAAAAGATAAGTGAAAATTCTACGTACTAATATTTCATAAGTCAAATGTTAAAAGTTAGAGTCTAAACGAGTTGAGCCAAGCTGAGAAATTGAAGTTTAAGCTTGATTTATTTCTTTAAACGAGTTAAATTTAAAGATTGAATGTAATTTATATAAAAATATTAAGCTTGAACTCAACTTGTTTAGTTCATTTATAACTTAATTATTTTGTCTCTTTATCATGAAATCTCTCATTGAAGTATTTTTTAAGTTTACTAATTTAATATTTAGTATAAATCTTTATGCTAAAAGATGAAGTAAAAACTCTTCAAAAATTAGAGCTAGGTAAGCGGTAGATTGTAAAAAATAAAATAACAATTTTTTAAATAGAATTACAATTTATTAAGTAATAGCAATATGTAAATTATTATTATCTATACATTTTTTAATCTAAAATTACAACTATTTTTGTGATTGAATAAAGCTTAGCCTTGACTCATTTATATATAATTGAGCCTAAATTCAAACTTAAACTTGTTTATTTAGTTAAACAAATTAGCTTGATCAAACATTTAATGAGTCGAGCTTGATAAGTTTACGAATAGCTCAACTAATGCACACTTCGAGTTTAAAGAGATCTTTAGTATCTCAACTTACCAAGTATCAATTAAGGATATTAATAATGTTATTTGCACACCATTTTTATTACATCACTCTTAGTTTACTTTTTTTGTATAATTAAATAAGAGAAACACACATTCTTGTACATTCTCTATCTTTATTTTCCCAATTAAGAAAAGTGTAAAGATAATGTATTAATATTAGTGTGGAATTAACAAAATTCTAACAACAATGATATTTGCACACTATTTTTATTATACTATTCTTACACCATTTCCATTTTGGATAATAAAACAAAAAAAAATTTCCAACACATTATCTCTATCTTTATTTTCCCAATCAAGAAAAGTGTAGAAATAGTATATTAATTGATGTACAAATAACAAAGTTTTAATGATATCAACAATATTATTTGTATTCTATTTTTATTGATCATTCTTATGTCCCCTCCCATCAAATAAGAGAAGTTGTGAATCAAGGTTGTTTCAGTGGGTAAGATTGAATTGCATCAACTCAAAAGTCCTGGGTTCAAATCTTAATGACGGTCTTCCATTGATATAAGTTATTATAACTACTAGTATGAGCCTTAAGTGAGATTGTGACTGGCCCTAAATTTCTTTTTTGAAATTTCATACATATGTGTATGTGATTTTCTTTCTTTTTAAATTTTTTTATAATTTTGTGTAATTCATATTTTATGATTTCTTTCTAGCATATTATAGAAGTTTGACCCCACCTTTTATGATTTTCATATAAGTGACATCTCTTAGTGAGAAAAGATTTTTTTGTTGTTATTGTTATTGTAGAAAAATTATTATATAAACATGAAACATTAAAATTAAGTACATTTAATTAATAACATCATAAATTATGATAAATTATGATAATTAATTATAATTATTAATTAAATATAATATTTATTTATTAATGAATGATGTGAATAGTCAAGTGCACCTAACTTCAATGTTTCATGTTTATACAAAAATCTCTCTGTTGTTGTATATTATAAAAGTCTGAATATTGCTATTGGAATTTACTACCCAAAACATATTTGATTATTCATATGGGTGGCTTGATATCTTCATTTGGTTGCAGAGATGATTTAGAGACCTATTCCATAGAGTTGAAAAACCTTGCGATCCAGATCCTTGATCTTATGGCAAATGCCCTTAGAATGGACCCCACGGAAATGAGAGAGTTTTTTGCTGAAGGGACTCAAACAATGAGGATGAATTATTATCCTCCATGTCCTCAACCAGAGCTTGTGACGGGAGTCAATTCTCATTCTGATGGTAGTGGCCTCACCATCCTTCTCCAAGCCAACGAAGTTGAAGGTCTTCAAATAAGAAAAGATGGCCTGTGGATTCCTGTTAAACCCCTCCCTAATGCATTCATCATTAACATTGGAGACGCGTTGGAGGTAACCATTTATTCTTTTGACAATTAGCTACATCAACATCTTAACAAAAAGGATATTTTAGTTCCTTATATTTATTTCTTCTTTTAAAAATTGGTTCCATTTTTTTTTGTTAATTTAGTTCCTCATCATACAAATCATTTACATTATAGTTCTTTCATTAAGGTTTCATCACTTTTTAACCGAAGCGATGATGTATCACTAATGGTAACAGTATGACTATTACCAATCAGTGACACGTCTTCATTTCTGTTAGGGGAAATGGATCTTAATAAAAGAATCACATTGAAAATAATTTATAAAATAAGAGATCTAATTGACGAAAAAAAATTGATATGAGACTAAATTAAAAAATAAATAAAAGATAAGGAAACAAAATATCTATTTTACCAAAATTTAATTAAACTATATGCTCTTAGGAAGACATCTTGTATTGCAATAATTTTCTAATCTTTTCAATCCTCATGCACTTTAGCCTTATCTTCCCAACTAATTTGGCAGGTAATAACTAACGGAATTTACCCAAGCATCGAACACCAAGCATTGGTTAACTCCGAGAAGGAGAGGCTTTCTATAGCCACATTTTTCAACCATAGTAGAGAGTCAATTTTAGGCCCTGCAGCAAGCCTTATTACTCCAACAACACCAGCACTGTTCAGAAGAATGAGTTTCGAAGAATACTATAAAGGGTACATGTCACAGGAAAAGCGTGGGAAATCAAACGTTGATAGCATGAGGATCCAAAATGAAAAGGACAAAAGCTCTTAGCACTTTACAATTGATGGACACAGAAAAATTGAATATGGAACAAAAGCTTTTCTGTATTTGACATTGCTATTGACTTCATCTGAAGTTGAGCATGTCACAGCGACGTCTATTTCATTCTGGTCTGTACACAAATAAATTGAGGCTATGTTCGGCCACTGTATGGTAAAAGAATGAATAAGGATAGGATAAACTATATCCACTGAATAAGGCCTTGTACTACTATCCTATATTTATATATTATGCCAACGTACCTATTGGGCGGATTATATGACATTATCCTATACTGTGTTTGTAGGCAGATTGTATAGCAGTAGATCCGTTTTACTCAATTAATTAATTTAAAGTAACTTTTAAGGAAAAAAAAATCACAATCTCATGAATAACACCAAATGTAGATTCTACTATTTTGGCTACTTTTCAATAAATCATTTCAGAAGGCAACGCGTATGCAGTGACGGATCAAAAGGGGAAGGGGTTGGGGGGGGGGGGGGCTCTCTTCTAAAATTTTAAGTGTATATACAAATTTGTTATTTTAAAATATTTTATTATAGCTAGTGTAAAACACTTATTTAGTTTATTTTGTACTCACTCTTATTTAAATCATCTAATTAAAATTATAGAATAAATTTGATCATTTACTATTTGACAAAATGCTATAATTTTATATAAATTTAGAGTTTAAAAAGTACAAATAAGTCTTGAATAGTGTGTTTGGTATAGATTATGATTAGCTTTTTTGAGAAAAAAGCTGTTGTAATAGTTGTTTAATTATATTTGGTAAAATCAATTTTAGCTTTTACATGAAATTTAATATAAAATAAAAGTTTTTTAAACTAATTTTCATAATACTGAATATTGAAGCTTATAATTTTTATAGATTATTCCTTACACTTTGATATGTAAATATCATTTTGTTTTTAATCAAATAATTTTTTTAATCATTCTATACCTATTTTAGTAATTTAATGCATAAAAGTAATTTTTTTCTATATCATTCAAACGAATCAGATTAACTTAAAATCGCTTTACAGCTAATGCATCCAAACATAAAAATGAATCGATTATAATCGATTATAACAAAAAGCTTTTATAATCGAATAATCGAATTTTTATAACTTTCCCAAACATATTTATCAAATTTTTATAAATTTTTATAGATTTCCCAAACACACACTTAGTCTCTTCAAGTTATATAAACATATTGAACTCTAAGCATATTTAATGTATGTAAGGCTAACTTGATAATAATGTGTAGGATCTATATAATAAAAGAAGCATTAATTATTTCAAACAATTTCTCAATATTTTAATCTCAAAATCTCAACTTACATTGTTTTTCATATTTTTAAAACTGATATATATCTTTCAAAATATGCGAATAAAATAAAAAAATAAGTTATTTAATAAAAAATATATACTTGAAACTTTTACCTATTTGCTAATAGAATTACGCATTCATTTGATAAATGTGAAATCTTTGGTCTTTGACTAGGTCTGTAGGTATATTGCTATGATAAACTAATTTTTAGATATTGTTATAATTAGGAAGCTCTCTCAATAATTGTATTCTCTAAGTTTAAACTTTAGTTCTCCCTTTAGAATTGTGGATCGCTTTTTTATTACCGTACCCAACCCTTGTTTGTTGATAAATATAAGATTGAAAGTAAATATAACTAACTAATTTTTTTTATTTACATTTATTTTTGGCCCTATGCATTCGTCCCTGCTCCCCCTCCTCCTTTTTTTTGGAAGATTCTTACTACAAGTATGAACTATAAAGTATTTAATGTTACAGCTCAAGTTTGTGGATTGTAACCGATCAGGACTTGAAACTTACTACATAAGTAATTTTGAAATCTCAAAACTTATTTTTTGGAATTTTTTTGGGTTTTTCAAAGTATCATCTCGTTCGATAAGTAAACTAATCTTTTACAATACAATCAGGTACCTAAGTAAGAACACCTTCTAATTTTATTATTTTTATACACATAAATTCAAAAATTGAATCTAATATCATATGTTTAAGAAATTCAAACTCTTTCTATATTCAGAACAACGCACGTTATTCTTTTCTAGGGTTATCAATAGATACTTTTTTACATGCAAAAATCATTTAAAATTAATCCATAACTTATATCAACCTGCTAAATGAGCGATGTGTTGAATACAACTTGCCGAACTTTACATTCTTAATTTATACATTACTTTAACTGATTCATATTATTATATGAACTGTTTTTCTAAAGAATAAATACATATAAAAAAAAAAGAATTCATGCATATATATTGAAAGTTTACATGATGAGAGAAAATATTGAAAATATCATTATTGGAAATATCATTATTGAAAAATGATACATCGATTGATTACAAGTTTTATTCTAAAGTAAATGCTATGTTTGGTCCTCCAAAGTCATCATATAGATTCTTCAATTGTAATTTATACAACCAGTTTTGCCCTTTTAAGGACAAAAAATTAATGGCACTAGTTTATTAATTAATTTGATGGTATAAATTAGTATTAAAGAACCACTTTAATACTTTGTAAAAAGAAAAAACCACTTTAATACTTACAAATGAAAGACTAACCTAACTATACATATATATTTGCAGATTTTATATATATACGAAAAAGTTAGAAACTCTTGTACTTGCATATAATAATTTAAAGTTATGTACTTTTCCTTTTGGGTACTTCAGTACTTTTGTGTAGAAATATAAAAATATTAAAAGTTTTAACAAGTTTAAAATATGTGATAGATGATTTATATATCTAAAAATAATAATGTGTGGCTTAATTGACAAATAATTAATATGACATATTTATAATCTTATCCGTCTTATATTTTCTAATTAAATAAGTAATTGATAATAATTAAGAAAATCAAACATCAAAATAAAAAAATCTTGTTTATATTAATAATATAATATAAATAAATATTGATATACATGGTCAAGGCCACGCCCTACCTCTAGAAAATTGGAACATGCTATCTAGCCGTAGAATTTTTTTATCATCCCCAGCTCCATCTCACTTCCCCCTTGCTTAGCGAAGAAAAAAAAGAGAGCATGATAATTGAATAAAGCCTTCTAACACCGCTAGCAGAACCAAAGCGTCTCCTTTATAATAACATAGATATAGTGTATATAGATATACATGGGTGGAGGCCACAGTCCTATCACTCAAAACATCTCTTAAACCTTCTTTAAAATATTTTAAAAAAATTAAAAATTTCTTGTAATTTTATATTTGACTCTCTCAATAAATGTAAAATTAATTTTTATCCTTTTCAAGATTAATTTTCTTACTCTTCCCTTGGAAAGATAGAAATTATATATAGTTGTTATGTTAAGGGTGTAACTATTTGGGTTGAGAAGAAAGATAAGTGGCCAAGTGAACGATGAAAAACTTTTTATAATTACAAAGGTTGTATAATTTTGTTTAAAAAAATTATATCATCAAGAATCTTAAACTAATTACACATTTAAGAGAAAGTTGATTTTTTATTTTTAAATGAGATTCTTTATATAATTATAAAAGACTTTAAATTAAAAAAATAGTTAATTATTATTTTTTTACTTTTTAAATTAATAATCAGAACATTACTTAATATCTACTAGATTAGCATTAACATAATTTTATGGATTTTTCTTATTAATTTGTAAAAAAATAAGGTGCATGCATAAATCACTGATCTCAACTGTTAATCTATAAAAAAAAACTTAATTATAAGTATATATTTCACATATAAACATTATTATATAGCATTTTGTCATTTTCAATAGACAAATAGCGCATTGGTCTCACAAATGTGTGGTGTTAATTGGTCTCACAAACGTGATTTTGAGAAATGCACATCAATAACTTTGACTAAATAATTGGTCCCAAATTAATCAATATTTTAATTTTATTTAAACATGCTTATTTAATAGTCATTGATTATATAATTAATACAAAACATTTATTTGATTCTCAGCTAACTCAACAATTGTAATTTAGCTAAGGTGCAGGAGCACAGTTACATGTAAAAAGGTAGAGATATAACCAACTGGGAGATGAGCCATCCCAATTTTGTTTAAGGAAGTAAATAATTTTTTGTTGTATTTAAGTTTTAATTAATGATAATTATCTTCAATTTTGTTTTGAATCTTTAGTCAATAGATTGGATAAACAATGGAAAAAGTTACATGCAAAGAAAGTTTGAGAAATCAATGGCCCAAATTCTTTCTTTTTGTGTAGGTTAAAACAATTTCTTCCATTGATTTAACTTCTATAAAGAACTTGTATTGCACTTTATTTCTGTAAATAATACGGCTCAAAAACAATTGAGATGAAATGCTAAGATGGAATCTCCTATTCATCGGTGAGTGAAGCAGATTGCTCCATTTAATTATAATTTTAGGGATAACGATTCAAATATGTCAGATAGAGAAATCACCTCGCATCTATATAAGGTAAGAAAATTAGAATATGGTTGTGTAAAAAATAATGTGAGACTAACTGTAATTAGACGGTAAAACTTATGTAAATGTATATGATGTGTGTCGCAACTGAGATCGCGATGGGACGACTACAAAGATAAAAAGATATTTACAAAATCAATCAATGGAGTCGTCGTCAATGTTTATTTTAATTAGAAAAACATTAGAAAAACCCTTTAATTAAGAAAACTGATCTTTTGAAAAATGAGTTTGGATTCGGAAGTCGATTACAGGTAAGAAATGTGTTAGAACCCTATACTGCCTGTTCTAAGATTGATACCTTAAGTTAGTTGTGTAAATTTTAATAATCTCAAATGTATTTATTTTACTCCATAAAAAATGTTATTACTATTTACAAAAGAAACAACTAAATTATGGAAATTTAATTTTGGCTTGACAGAATAAATATTCTGCTCCTACGTATCTTCGGATGCAATGAGAAACTCAAAGTCACGTAATTCTTTAGAAAATGATTGTGGGTTGATTGTTTTTAATTTTGAAAATATTTTTGGAAAAGGATTTTGTTTGAAAACAAATTCATTTTTGCACAGGGTTCAAATTAGCACTAGGCTACTCAATAAACCCTTATGATCCAAATGACATTGAAGATAACACTTGCTATTCAATCAACATCATTGGTCATTGCATTGATTAAAATATCTTTATTTTTTATTTTAAGGCATGCACAAGGACAGATAAGTAACTACACAAACAACATATTGTCATACCATAAGTCAGGTAAATATAATAAAAAATATAATAAAAACCAAATTAAACGCAACAAACACAACAAATTTTTTATATCCTTTTTTATATATTTTTTTTATCATTTCTAATTTTTGTGAGTTATATATAGATACATATTTATACTTAAAACTGTACCTAACTCAAAATTATAAAACTTAAAAATGAAATAAAACATCCTGATTAAAACCATCGACTAAAATAAAATTTCTTACCCAACCCAACTAAATCAATACCAAAGCCCGAAAGAAAGAAAGACCAAACAAACAAAAACAACAAACAAAAAAAAAAAGAAAAGAAAAGAAAAGAAAAGAACCATCAGACTTTAATCTTTCGTAACAGACCCCCCGCCTTTTTTATGTTTCAATAAATCATTTAAGTCATTAAAAAAAACAAAGCATATGAACTCAGAGAAACAAAAATAGAGAAAAAGGAAATGAGGGATTACTATGGAGCCTGAACGGTGAAGATCTGCGGCGATTGGGGAGGATGACGCCGGTGCCAGTTCTAGAGCAGTTAGAGAGAGGCGACGATGCGATTCACGGATGGTGGGGAACGGTGACTCTGGGTGGTTCTCAGAGGTATGGACGGCGGATCTGAGTTCATGGGATGCGCGGTGAGTCGCGGGTTATGTGGTGGCACTACGAGTCGCGGGTCACGAGGTGGCACTGTGAGTCACCGGCTATGGACTGGAGGGTGACAGATCTGATAGGGGTCGCAGCTCAGTTCGAGCGGGTCGGATCCTGGGCGGCATGGCCGTTCACAGTGGCTCACTGGAGTAGTGATGGCGTGAGATCTGGGCCCCGACGTTGAGCTCAACCTGGGAGCCGAGTTGGAGGCAGCACAAAAGGGGGTACAGAAGAGGCCGGTAGGGTTGGGTCATGACTGGTTCAGGGTCACGGCTGGGTCATGGTTCCGTGGGTGGACAAAGGAGGATGCCGAGGTGCCGCGATGGTTGGAGAGGAGTAGGGTTTTAGGTTTGGGAGTTAGCCGTACGGTGGCTTGTGGTGGTTGTGGGTGGGTGTGATTGTTAAGGGTGGTAGTAAGGAGAAGATGAAAGGTTGAAGATGGAGTGTTTGTGGGTTTAAGATGAAAAGGGGTTCTTTGCCGGGATGATTTGGTGGAGGTGAAGGTGAGGGTGTTGGTGGAAGAGGTTGGTTATGGTGGGTGTTGGGTTGAAGGTGGATCTTTGTGTTGTTGGTGGATTTGGGTGATTATTATGGGGGCCGAAAGTGGAGAAGATGATGAAGTTGAAAGCTTTAGATGGGTGGTTAGTATGGTGGTGGCAGCAAGTTGAAGATGGTGGATTCTAGTGGTTTAAGGTGAAGATGGAGGTTGAAGATGAGAGTGGAGGGTATGTGCAAACGTGAATGGGGTTGAAGGGTTGGCTTGTTGTTTTTTGTGGTTAATAGAGGAAGATGAGTTTTTTGTTGTATGGTTGAGGCACGTTGGAGGGCTTGTTCTCGATGAAAAATGGCTTTCCCCCCTTTTTCTCTTTGCTGAAACTCTCTTGGTTTTGTAGAGAAGTAGACTAAGTCAACTCTGCTACCATTTCCTTTTCCATGATTCTGTCATCATTTCTCATTTTCCTCTTCTTTGTTTCATTTTTTTATGCCAAATCTTATGTTAGAACTTGATCTGATGGCTGGAAGGAGAGAAGCCACAGTTGGCTTTCTTTTAATATGGTGTTTGCCAATTTGAAAGTGCTTTGTTCATTGCGTATTTTAATCTAGCAAACCCAATTTAGTGTAAACTCCTTGTCTGCTGTGCTCTGCCATGGACTACATTTTTGCCTTTTAAAATGACAAAACAAAGGGCTTTTGTTTCAAGATAGAACTGTGGAATTTGGCTCCCTGCTCTTCTCTTTTTTTTTTAAAGGAAAGAAAAGAAGAAGAAAAAATATTTTTTTTATTTTTATTTTTTATCATTTATCATTTTTCAAATAATAATAATAAAGATTCAAATAAGATGGAAGTAAATGTGTTCAAAATATTGTAATTAAGCATCATTCAACACAATTATTAGTCTTTGGTTAAGCAACGAAGATAAAAATTTCATGGACAAAATTAGGTATCAACAACTGCTCCCTTTGCTTTACATTTAAATTAAAGGGAAAGCAAATGAATTAATTCAATTTTGTCCATGAAAATTTTTATTTTCCTCTTTTTTTTTCTTTTTTTTTTAGAATGTGTAGATTGATGCAAAACTCAATGACATTAAAACAAGGTAAAACTTCGGGTACGGGGATCCGAAAAAGACAATGGGTGCGAGGACCTAGAAACTAAAAGACAATGGGTACGAGGACCCGAAAATGAAAAGGCAATAGGTGCGAAGACCCGAAAACTAAAAGACAATTGGTACGGGGACCCAGAAACTAAAAGACAATGGGTGCAGAGACCTGAAAATGAAAAGGCAATGGGTGCAGGGACTTGAAAACTAAGACAATGGCTACGAGGACCCGAAAATGAAAAGACAATGGGTGCGGGGACCTAGAAACTAAAAGACAATGGGTACGGAGACCCGAAAATGAAAAGGCAATGGACGCGGGGACCCGGAAACTAAAAGACAATGGGTACGGAGACCCGAAAATTAAAAGACAATGGGTGCGGGGACCCGAAAACTAAAAGACAATGGGTGCGGGGACCCGAAAATGAAAAGATAATGGGTGCAGGGACTCGAAAAATAAAGACAATAGGTGCGGAGACCCAGAAATGAAAAGACAATGGGTACGGGGACCCAAAAATGAAAAGGCAATGAGTGCGGGGACCTGGAAACTAAAAGACAACGGGTACGGGGACCCAAAAACTAAAAGACAATGGGTGCGGGGACCCGTAACCTAAAAGACAATGGGAGCGGGGACTTGAAAATGAAAAGGCAATGGGTGCGGGGACTCGGAAACTAAAAGACAATGGGTACGGGGACCCAAAAATGAAAAGGCAACAGGTGCGGGGACTCGGAAAGTAAAAGACAATGAGTACAAGGACTCGAAACTAAAGACAATAGGTGCGGGGACCCGGAAATGAAAAGACAATGGGTACGAGGATCCAGAAATGAAAAGGCAATGGGTGCGGGGACTCAAACTAAAAGATAATGGGTACGGGGACCCAGAAACTAAAAGATAATGGGTGCGGGGACCCGTAACCTAAAAGACAATGGGTGCGGGGACCCAGAAATAAAAAGGCAATAGGTGTGGGACCCAGAAACTAAAAGACAATGGGTACGGGGACCCAGAAATGAAAAGGCAACGGGTGCGAGAGAGAGAGAAAGTAAAAGACAACGTGCGAGGACTTGGAAATGAAAAGGCAATGGGTACGGGGACCCGGAAATGAAAAGGCAATGGATGCGGGGACCCAGAAACTAAATGACAATGGGTACGAGGACCCAGAAACTAAAAGACAAGGGGTGCGGGGACCCAGAAACTAAAAGACAATGGGTGCGGGGACCTGGAAATGAAAAGGCAATGGGTGCGGGAACCCAGAAACTAAAGACAATGGGTACGGGGACTCGAAAATGAAAATACTATGGGTGCGGGGACCCGTAAATGAAAAGGCAATAGGTACGGGGACCCAAAAATTAAAAGACAATGAGTACGGGATTAGGAAATTAAAAGACAATGGGTACAGGGACCTAGAAACTAAAAGATAATTGGTGTGGGGACCCGTAACCTAAAAGACAATGGATGTAGGGACCCGAAAATGAAAAGGCAATGGGTGCGAGGACCTGGAAAGTAAAAGACAATGGGTGCAAGGACTCGAAAATGAAAAGATAATGGGTGCAGGGAACCAAAAATGAAAAGGTAATGGGTGCGAGGACCCGGAAACTAAAAGACAATGGGTACGGGGACCTGGAAACTAAAAGACAAAGATTTGTCCCAGTGTAGGCCAAATCAAGCTAAAAAATTTTTTGCCCTAGTGTAGGGCTAGGTTGAGCAGGGTAGAGACTTGCCCTAATGTAAGTCTCTCTTTTTTATCTTATCTTCTCTTTTTTTTAGACCGCCCTTGTGGGTTTTCAGCCTAACAAATTTTTTTTAAGGAGCAAAGAATTACTAATTCAGCAGGGCATGAACCTTTTGTCTCAAAATTAAAGTCAGTGAAAATGAAAATAACCCTTCATTGATCAGAATGGACCTTTTAAGGCTTGTAATGTGGCCAAGGTTAGGGGTTATGAAAAGAAATGTATAAGGCTCAAACAAGTGTTTAAAGGTTAAATGAGACCGAGGATCCTTATTCAAACTTAAACTTTGTCAATTGCTTTTGCGCTTTCAAGCACACTTTTCTCTTATTGTTCTTCCTTTTTTTTTGTTCTCCGTCCTTGTTCAAACTTAAACTTTGTTAATTTTTTTTCTTTTTGCCTTTTCACCTTTTCTTCCTTTTTCACTATTCTTTAAAATAGTTACCATGACAAACAACCTTTTGTTTTGTGCTATCTTCTAGTGTAGATGTGATCCTTATCCAAGGTTTATTGAAGAAAACTTTCAAGCTCAAAATGGGACAACAAGGGATAATAGAAAGATGAATTCTTGTGAGAGATAGAGAAAGATAGCCAACCTTCATTTCAAATCTTGATTGCTCATTTTCAAAAAATTTAATTTAGAGACAAAAGGATAATACACACCAAGTGATTATTTATTTGCTCCCTTTATTTTTTTTTCTTTCACCTCTTTTTTTGTCTTTTTGTTTTTGTTTTTGTTTTTGCAAAGAACACCTGTAGACATGGGTCCCATGACCACAAAAAATTTTCAGAATGAGAATCCTATGGGATCCGAACTAAAAGAAAGCAAGTAAAAGGAAGAAAAGAATGACAAGAAAGATCTGACAAGAACAAGAGTGCCAAGAACATAGGAAAAGGAAACAAGGTATGCTGAGATCCACACAAATCCATCACATTAATGCTTCAAGAAAGTTTACATAAGTTCAAAACCCAAATGGTTTTAATTATTGAAATATCATAGGGTCAGTACAATTAAACCATTGTTTCATGGTAACAACTTGGTAAACAAATCAGAATACCAGTCGCTCAGAAATTTCCTAGTGCTGGAGGACTCCAAGGTACGGTTTATTCTTGATGGTTAGAAAAATGAATCACCATTTTGTTGAACTTTCTAAGGTTGCCCCTGATCGACCACTGCAAGCATTCGCTCTTATTGCATATGAGAATGTGTAGAAATATCTGACAATGCCTAGTGGATTACTGTTTAGGTAGCCGTTGTCATCCATGGGTTTTCCTGAAACCCTATTTGATTCATTCAACTTGGAATCCACCCTTAGCTAGTTCAACATTTTTCTATACTTGCCTATCTGTCATTCATTTGATGCAATGTTCCCAGTATTTCATATATTTCTTAACCCATATTCTTCCTAACTTCAGCATTGTTAGCCGTCATTCTAGTACGAGATCTAGAATTGTGAATTTGAGTTTGATTAGTCTCTTCTTTCCTAGGTTGCGCAATGGTTCAAACCAATTTGATTTATTTAAAATAAAATAACATTTAACAGAGAATGAGATGAAATGAATGAGATGCATGAGATGTGTAAGATGAAATGAATGAACTTTGTGATGAAAACATTTTCTTTTCTTTTAAAAAAAAAATGAATGCTATGTCATGAAAATGCAGGATTTTTTTTCCTTTCTTTTTTTGAATGCTAAGGATGTTATGAAAATACATGATATATCTTTTCCTTCTTTTTAAAAAAATGCTATGGATGTCATGAAAATGTAAGATGATGTTTTTCTTTAGAATACTAGGAATGCCATGAAAATGTAAGATGATGTGCCTTTTTTTTTATGCTAGGAATGCCATGAAAATGCAACATGATGTATATTTTCTTTTCTTTATTTTTTTATTTTTAAAAAAGGTTAGAATAACATGAAATGCAAGATGATGTATTTATATATATATATATATATATATATATATATATATATATATATATATTTAAAAAATAATGCAATGATGAATGACATGAGGGATAAAGAGATAGAGAAGAAGTTTTTTTTTTTATTTTAAAAAAGAAGAAAATGAAATGAAGAATGAAAATGCAAGATGATCTATTTTTTCTTTTTTTCAATTTTTAAAAAAAAGCAAGAATGAATGACATGAGAGATAGATGGATAAAGAAAAAAATGCTAGGAATGAAAATGCAATATGATGTATCTTTTTTCTTTTTTGTTGGATTTTTTTTTGCCAAAAAGAATGCAAGGATGAGAAAAGTGCTCCATTTGTGTCCTAATCATACGTAACCTAAGGAGATGGATGACTGACAGGGTCAAACATATTGCCTATTTGATAACCGCAAGTGCACGGATCGCTCAAGTAATACAGATACAGAGTAAAAGTTCGTTCCCATGAGGATATTTATTTATAAAGCTAAGTACCAACTAATAGCTTCATCAATTCTATTCAAGGACATAAAAATAATAAAACAATAAACTAAACTAAATCTAATCTACAAAAGCAATAAAGATAAATGGTTAGGTTTCAAGAAATCCTTCTTCACCCCCTACATCTACCAACAACATGCAACCCTCTTCATTAATATATATGCACTGATTAGGTTAGCTTGAGAATCTTTATTAGCTAAAAGCCTATGTCTAGGTCAATCAATCATAGTGTCATTTGCCTAACTCCTTAGTTAATACCAAAATCTACTCATAAACAATCTATTCTCAATCACACACTATACATGGCTAAATGGTATACTTCTATCCAGTTAGCGAATCAACTCATCCAAGCTAATTGAACTCATCGAACATGCATCAACCATACCATATCCATATTAACAAATCCTTATGTCTAGTTCATTTGCAATATTAGGATCATGCAATTGATGGCCAACCAACAGCAAGCATTAAGCATAGATTATAATTGAACAATAACCAAATATCCACACAAAATCAGAGAAGAACACATCAGTAATATATATAGAAAAAGATCCAAAATATCCATAAACACAGCTCAGCTATACAATGAACATGAAAACACATATCCAAGGAAGATAAGGAAGAGAAGAGAGAAAAGGAAAAGGAGAAAGGAAACTCATTGATTTGTCTTTGAAGCTTGAATGCTCCTTCATCCTTATTCCTAGCCTCCAATCCACCATCAATGGAGATCTAGCCAAAGCTTTCTAACCTAAACTACCTAAAACTAAGAAAACCTAAAAATGGAAATGGCTAAGGTAGCCAGAACTGAGAGAAAAACGTGAAAAATCTATTTATAGGCTCAGCTTGCCGCCTTGCCCCGCGGCCTCCACATACGGGCGTCGCGGCCCCCACAGGGTCTGTCTCTTTATGCCGCGGCGCCCACTTCTTCTGGGCCGCGGCCCTCTCGCCTCGGATTGAAGTATGGCACGACTGATGATGTCTCTCTGCGCCGCGGCGCGCACTACCTTGCGCTGCGGCGTTGACTGCTGAAATGTTAATTTGGCTTCCTCTTGATCTTTTGGCTCACATGCTCCATATTTGACCTTATTTGGAACCCTTCCTAACATAGAGAATACACCAAATCAGTAACATATACAAATCTACTCAATCAATAACAATTAAAGCTCAATTTGCTATAAAACATACAAGAAAGACTTAAAATTAGAATATAACAAATATAAGCACAAAACCCTCCAAATATGCATTATAAACAAGGACTAAACATTCATTCTAACACAAAGATAGGGCACAAAAAACTACACTTTATGGAGTTATCAATGACTTTAATTTTTTATGTCATTATGTTCAATCTATCAGTGCAAGGTTTTCAGGATGGATCTGAACTTCTAAAAAGTCTCGGTCCCCAGATTGCCCCTATCTCGAAAGATAAGGACCCAATTCATGAATTAATCATAAGTAGAGATGAACCCTCTCAATATGACTAATCTATGATACTGGTAACAATTTGAGTGATGTCTCAACAAATGTCAAGTGAGCATAAAGCTCCTCAATAACAAAAGTTGAGACCCTTCCTACTCCTCGGGTTTGCATAGACTTGGGTATAGAGCCCAAAAAGTGTGTGAGATAAGTGATAGTGACGTGTGTGAAGGAGCATACAAATCTGTATAAAACTTAAAAGACAAAACTACCCCCAACCTGTAAAAACATATATACAACAGTCAATCAACAATCATCTACCCTAGGGTTTCAATAATTAAGTACAAAATATATATACAAGTCACAATATACATAAGATAATGCTATGAGATATTTACATAAAAGTACTAAAAAATCTATTTATAAACAAATAAGAAATAAAAAATAAAGACAAAAAAGGGTAAAATAAATAAATAGAGATTATTAAAAATTTGCACAACTAACAACAATAGGCCTGGCTCTTTAAGTGTCCCCAATGGAGTCGCCATTTGCCACAACTAGGATCGCGATGGGACGACCAAAAAAGATAAAAGATTTTTTGAAAATTAATCAATGGAGTCGCCACCAATGTTTATTTGAATTGGGAAAACATTAAAAAAAACTCTTTAATCAAGAAAAGTGATCATTTGAAAAATGAGTTTGGATTCGGGAGTCGATTACAGGTAGGGAAGTTGTTAGCATCCTACACTGCCCATTCAAAGAATGGTACTGTAAGTTAGTTGTGCAAATTTTAATAATCTCAAATGTATTTATTTTACCCCTTAAAAAAGTTATAACTATTTACAAAAGAAACAAATAAATTATGAAAATTTAATTTTGGCTTGAAAGATTAAAGATTCTGCTCCTACGTATCCTCGGGTGCAATGAAGAACTCAAAGTCACGTAATCCTTTAGAAAATGATTGTGGATTGATTGTTTTTAATTTTGAAAATAATTTTGGAAAAAGATTTTGTTTGAAAACAAATTCATTTTTGCACAGGGTTCAAATTAGCACTGGGCTACTCAATAAACCCTTGTGATCCAAACGACATTGAAGATAACACTTGCTATTCAATCAACATCATTGGTCATTGCATTGATTAAAATATCTTTTTTTTTTCTTTTTATTTTAAAGCATGCACAAGGACAGATAAGTAACTGCACAAACAACATATTGTCATACCATAAGTCAGGTAAATATAAAAAAAAATAAAAACCAAATTAAACACAACAAATTTTTTATCCTTTATCATTTATTATTATTTTTTATATCCTTTTTTATATTTTTTTTTATCATTTCTATTTTTGTGAGTTACATATAGATACATATTTATACTTAAAACTGTACCTAACCCAAAATTATAAAACTTAAAAATGAAATAAAACATCCTGATTAAAACCATCGACTAAAATAAAACTTCTTACCAACCCAACTAAATCAATACCAAAGCCCGAAAGAAAGAAAGACCAAACAAACAAAAATAACAAACAAAAACAAAAAAAAAAAAGAAAAGAAAAGAACCATTAGACTTTAATCTTTCGTAATAGACCCCCCTTTTTTTTTATGTTTCAATAAATCATTTAAGTCATTAAAAAAAACAAAGCATATGAACTCAGAGAAACAAAAATAGAGAAAAAGGAAATGGGGGATTACTATGGAGCCTGAACGGTGAAGATCTGCGGTGGCTGGGGAGGACGACGTCGGTGCCAGTTTCAGAGCGGTCATAGAGAGGCGGCAGTGCGGCTCACGGATGGTGGCAGTATGGACGGCAGATCTGAGTTCGTGGAATGCGCGGTGAGTCGCGGGTTGCGTGGTGGCGCTGCGGGTTGCAGGTCACTGGGTGGCGCTGCGAGTCGCTGGCTATGGACTGAAGTGTGACGGATCTGACGGGGTTGCGGCTCAGTTCTAGCGGGTCAGATCCTGGGTGACGTGGCTGTTCGCAGTGCCTCGTTGGAGCAATAGTGGCGCGAGATCTGGGCCGCAGCGTTGACCGCGGCTTGGGAGCCGAGATGGAGGCGACACAAAATTGGGTACAGAGAAGGCTGGTAGGGTTAGGTCACGACTGGTTCTGGGTCACGGTTGGGTCGTGGTTCTGTGGGTGGACAAAGGAGGATGCTGTGGTGGCGCGATGGTTGGAGAGGAATGGGGTTTTGGGTTTGGGAGTTAGCCGTACGATGGCTTGTGGTGGTTGTGGGTGGGGGTGATTGTTAAGGGTGGTAATAAGGAAGATGAAAGGTTGAAGATGGAGTGTTTGTGGGTTGAAAATGAAGATGGGTTGCTACCGGGATGATTTGGTGGAGGTAAAGGTGAGGGTGTTGGTGGAAGAGGTTGGTTATGGTGGGTGTTGGGTTGAAGGTGGGTGCTTTGTGTTGTTGGTGGATTTGGGTGATTGTTATGGGGTGAAAGTGGAGAAGATGATGAAGGTGAAAGCTTTAGATGGGTGGTTAGTATGGTGGTGGCGAAGTTGAAGATGGTGGATTCTAGTGGTTGAAGGTGAATATGGAGGTTGAAGATGAGAGTGGAGGGTGTATGCAAACGTGAATGGGGTTGAAGGGTTGGCTTGTTGTTTTTTGTGGTTAATAGAGGAAGATGAGTTTTTTGTTGTGTGGTTGAGGCACGTTGGAGGGCTTGTTCTCGATGAAAAATGGCTCTCCCCCCTTTTTCTCTTTGCTGAAACTCTCTTGATTTTGTAGAGAAGTAGACTAAGTCAACTCTGCTACCATTTCCTCTTCCATGATTCTATCATAATTTCTCATTTTCCTCTTCTTTGTTTCATTTTTTTATGCCTAATCTTATGTTAGAATTTGATCTGATGGCTGGAAGGAGAGAAGCCACAACTGACTTTCTTTTAAGCTAGTGTTTGCCAATTTGAAAGTGCTTTGTTCATTGCGTATTTTAATCTAGCAAACCCAATTTAGTGTAAACTCCTTGTCTGCTGTGCTCTACCATGGACTGCATTTCTGCCTTCTAAAATGACAAAACAAGGGGCTTTTGTTTCAAGACAGAACTACCGAATTCAGCTCCTTGCTCTTCTTCTTTTTTTTTTAAAGGAAAGAAAATAAAAAGAAAAAAGAAATTTTTTTATTTTTATTTTTTATCATTTATCATTTTTCAAATAATAAAAAAAAAGATTCAAAAAAGATGGAAGTAAATGTGTTTAAAATATTTTAATTAAACATCATTTAACATAATTATTAGTCTTTGGTTAAGCAATAAAGATAAAAATTTTATGGATAAAATTAGATATCAACAATGTCTGTGTAAATGTATATTTAACATTATTTTAATTTTAATATTATCCAATAAATGTTAGAATAATGCTTGATCCACAACTTTTTAAGTGCTCATCACTTCATATCATAATGAGATGACATAATGAAGATATAAATATGAAAAAAAATAAGACTGATTATAATAAAATAATAAAAACTATAAAAAAGTGAAATAATATATATGTGTATTTAATTTTCTAAATATTGCAACATTAGCAGCTCGTTAAAGGATATATATAGTAGACAAATAACATATGTACGTAAACTTCACAAATCAAACTATTTAATTTTTTTCTTCAACCAAGAAAGAGAAAAAGATGATAAATATTTCAAAATAAATTTGTTAAAAAACTGAATCCTTTAGGCCTCACCAAAAAAAAGACAAAAATGTCAACAACAGCATGCCTCAGGCCCTTGGCTGTTAGTGACAGTTCCACATTTTCAAAGTTCATTGGGTATAACGGAACATGAAGAAAGGTGATATCGTATCAGATCTACCGCATCTATCAATGTAGAAGAATCAGAATATAGAGTTGCAAAAAGTTGTGTGAGATAAGAACAGTAAAAATTATATATATATATGTGAGGTGATGTGAGTAACAGTAAAAATTATATAAATGTAATGTGATATGAGTAAAAATGTATAACTAAAATTACTCTAAGAATTTGTTTAAATGACAAAATTAAAATTTCAATTTTAATTCTAATAGAATTACAATTAGTTAAGAATCTTAAATTATATGTATAAGTTGCATAAAGGATTAGGACGCAGAATTGAAATTCTAAATTCAATTCCCCAATTCAAAATTCTATGTAAACACAAATAACGAAAAGAACAAGAATTGGAATACGTCTTTTTCAACAATCATAATAATCAAATAATGAGTTATATAAGATTAAAGTGAGCAAATGCTCCACCAACACGTCCCTGCAAATGGCATGACGTTGATCACATATTGATTTAAAGCAATTAAAATGTTAATCATTATTAAAAAATTTAGATTTAAAGACAAAAAAAAAATTATTTCTAAATATACAAAATTTTATCTTTAAATATTTAGAGACAAAATTATAGACAAAAAAATTGACTCGTCATTAAAAGTGACATATTTAATTATTAAAGATGAAAAAATTAATTTCACCTCTAATTTAGAGACAAAATTTTGCTATCTCTAAAATTTAAAATTATATCGATATTCAGCTATTAAAATTTGTTTCCAATTCTTTAATTAGAGATGAATGAAAAATCCATCTCTAATATTTTAAAAAATATAAAAAAAGCATCTAATTATAATTTGTCACAACTAGACACCTTCATTTTATAAAAAATATATTTTCTTATGCACATAAAAATGATAATATATATATAAATTATTTTATATATTATTTTTATAGAATTTTAATTTTAGAATATATATATATATATACTATTCATTTATATAGCATAAAACTTCAAGCAATAATATACACTATTCATTTTAATATCAGGCTTTCTATCTCCAAAATAATCCTTGACGGCTCTATGCTTTACAAGTTAGCCAGACTCAGACAGCAAGCCATTGAAGTAGTAACCAACAGTGTGCAACTCTGTACCTAAAACGACACTAACACTCAAATACTCCTTGAGAAATCCTTCTACCATCACTCTAGGAAAACTTGTGAAGACAACTCTAGCCTCACGTTCCTGAATGAGTGCCTTGGTTTCTTGAAACTGAAGCTGTGAAGACAACTCAAAGCCTTGATTACTTTCTCATCTTCTGGTGTCTCTTTTAGCAAGATCTCATAGTCTTGTATTAAAGCTTCCCATCTTTTCAACTACAATTTTACCATAAACATAATACAAATATTGTTTTGATTTCTTTCTCTATTCTTAAAACTTCAGATAAAGCACCAAATTAGGTAAAGATGCAATATACTTACACCAAGAAACACTGTGTAGAGTACACTGACCTAACATATAGCCCATTTTGGCACATAAAAAATTTTGCTTTCTGCTCAAACAAAAGCACGTGGAATCTCCACCTATGAAGACAAGAACCAAGCTCAGAAATTAAATGCAAACAATATAAAATGAAGTGGATAAAAATATTTGCTATGAAGAAACTACCTTTTGAGGCTTGTCAAAAACCAAAGACCCTTTATATTCAACCCATCCATCTCCATCCTTGGCTTGATGAAACTAACAGCAGTCCTGCTTCCAGAGAAGTAAAATTCAGAGCTAAGTAAGATAACGTGAGCATACAATAGAGAGAAAGAGGAAGGCATTTAATAATTAGAATGTAAAGGAAAGAAATCAGACCTGACACCATCTTGCTTTGGCCTTACTCATGTTAGTGTATACCTAAATATGTGAATTCCCACACTTGGTGCACTGTATACATTTGGATTCTTCAGAACGATAATCAAGATTATCCTGTGGAGAATACATGTAACATCACTATTTGTCTAATAAAGATCATCAGTCAGCCAAATAATTTGGCAACTTTAAGTACACTCATACAATCAATTGCATTGGCTTTATTTTGAAAGCTTGTTATCATGAGATAAAGGTGATTTTGATAATCAAACAAATCTTCTTACCCCATTAGCATATAGTTCATTCAAACATTCTGTGTGTAGACTTGATAGGTGCAGAACAGAACAATGGAGGACTTGTAAATGTGTTTTCTGCAGGGCAGGTAGCAGCACTAAAAATTGTGAAACAAAAAAGATTCCCAATTAATGCATCTAAACTCTTGACTTGTAATTTATGATTATATATGAATGAGGTAATGATGTGCAGCCTACCTGAAGTTTGTAGGAGAAAATACTCCAATCCAGTCAACTATTGTTGGTTTTGGATTACTATATTACAGTGTAACCCATTCTGAAAATTTCCCCTAAAATAGTTGGGGGAGGGGGGAATCCTTCATCAATTTATGCTACCAAAGCTTGTTTTTATCTTTGGCAAGAAGTTATACTTATAGGCAGATACTGAAGCAACTAGAACTTAAAAAAAATAGAAAATCTCATTTTTCAAAGAGGTAGCACAACTATGTAAGTAATGTGCAATCAAAGCTTACCTTCAAGCCAAGGACATTAGGAGTAGCTTTGATATAAGCATGTTCATCAAGAGCAAAGAAGAGTTTGCATCAGGAGCATATTATTTTCAGGGGGAGATATAAGAGAGATACAACTAACAAGATGCAACACTATATTCTAAAAGAAACCTACCAAATTGGAAGTACTAGAATCAAAATGTTCAATATGGCATGGAGAACAATGAAAATCTAACAAACATGAAGTACAGTAATAAATCCAATGAAAGGCAAGAAAAAAAATCCTACAATCCTTTCCAGCATTATGTAATAGTATACTAACCAATGTTGTCAACAAAAAGTAGTCAAACAAATTATTATAGATCTTCCAAACATTAGCATTATTATACCTGCAAAACAAATAAGAAAAATATTACCAATACAAGTTTGCTTTTTGTTTTTCCATACTTTTTCTCATTTCATATATATATATATGAAACGAGAAAAAGTATGGAAAAATAAAAAGCAAATATCAAATACAGATAATGAATAAGAATTTAAATTTTGTTCATGAAAATACATATTTTGAACAAATAATAGATAAAGTAAGGCAGAAAATGGTCAGCCTCTTTATAGATAAACTATCTCTAATCAGAGAACATAAATCCACAAAAATTAACAAAGTCACAACAATATAGGAGTCATCACATTTCTCGAGCTCCTCAGCAACCTTCACTGCTCCCTTCTCTAGTCTTAACTCGTGTATTCTTGCTATTCCCGAGTTCATCAAAATGGATCAACACCATATGCATATTATACTATTCACTTTGGGGGGGCAAGTGATCCGACATTTAAACTATTTTAAAACTTTTATTTGCTCAATATTAGCTCTATGAAAAGGAATAGATATTCAGTAAGTAGCAATAACGCCAGTCCAGTAAACATGTTTATATAAATTCAAAAACAAACTGAAAAATGGTAAAGGCTGAAGAGACAAGAGTAAATTATATTTTTCAATAAATCCATTTTAGCATTCATGCTTGCTAATTGATATTCAACTATATATATATATATGCCAAATACATTCAAACCTAAACTCATTACATCAAACATTCAAACCTCCAGATATATGCCATGTCAGATGCAACAGTAACAAAAAATTATTAAGTTATGCACAAAATAGTCATATTAATCCCATGTAATTAGTCTCAAAAGAGCTGAATATTACAGGAGTCTCAGCTATTGGTACAGGTGGAGCATATTCAGGATCACCGGGCTCAACAAACTTACTCACGAATTGCGCCATCCCTTGTAAAAAGAAAGAAAGACATATACATATACATATACAGATACACATATATCAATAATCAATAATAAGAGCAAAAAACTAAAGCAAAACTGAACAGAAACAGAAGTTTTGTGTTGTCATAAAACTAATGCACAAGAGCATAAAGCCATTTTGTGTTATCATAGAACAAATCTCTTAACTAACAAATAATCCCTATTAATATTTAAATTATGAAAAAATGCCATTGCCAAGAAAATAACAATGAAAAACCAAAGTGTCTCAAATAATCACGTGTGGTAATAAAATCGATTAGAAGAATAACTAAGTGACTTAGAAAACCTTGTGCTTAGCTTGAACAGAGGAGAAAGAAATTTTGGCAACAAAGCAGGCATAAAAGTAAAAAAAAAAAATGATTTAAATAATAAGAAGGCAAAATAAAGGAGAAGGAAAAGGGAAGATTGTTACAAGGTGAGGGCACGGTGGCGAGGTGGGGGCGCGGTAGTGACAAGATCTAAGTATTAATTTCTAGTGGTGGATATAACAAAAAAAAAATTGCACCGCTTCAATTCTAGACATATTCCAAGGGGTGCAATCCCAAGTTTTTTTTTCTATCTTTTCATATATATCTTTAACAAATCAATTTGAGAAAGAAAACACACATGGCAGAAATATCAATAGAAGAGACACATAATAGCGATGGAGATGTATAACAGAGATGATAATGTTAGAATTTTTTATTTATGAATTAGCATAAATCATATTATATTTTTATAAAACTCAGATTAATTGGATGTCAAAATTATTAGAGCATTTTGTTTAGCCCAAATTGTGATCAGTATTGTTAATAAACCTATTGTTATTAAAGCACTGCTTATATATGTATGTTTTGTTTTATGGATCTTGTATATGGGTTTTCCATAGTGGATATGTTTAACTCATTTTTATTATTCTATATATATAGGGAAAGACCCCTATTCCTAGCCACTTTTAGTACGTACAGTTGCCTCATTGATACTGACGCATGAGCGACTATTGTGGGATATGATTAGTATTTCTCCCTCATCGAGTTTTGCTTTCCAAGGTTTCAATAATGACTTCCTCATCGGAGCCTTTTCAAGGTAACCCTAAAACTTTTATATGTAATGATATGTCAAAAGTATTGAGATTAATAGATTCGATAAATTTCTATCAATTGGTATCAGAGACAATAATTTTAATCCTAATTATGACTATCTTTTTTTGCTTTATTATGAGGTTTGAAAATTTAAGAAACCTAAAATCTTAATATATGTGATGTTTAATTCAATATTTTTTTTTTGAATTTGATTTCAAAAATCAAGTTAGGGCTTTTGTGTATTGGGTTGTACTGAGTTCAGAAACATATATATATTACTTTTTTGATATTGTGAATTTACAAAGAATTTTACTGAAACTCGTGGAACCCTAAGGTTGCGTTTGGATGAAGTATTTTAAAATTTAAGAGAATTTAAAGTGCTAAGGAATTTAATTACTTCATTTAAATTCTTTTCATTTGTAAAATTTTTTGTTTGGATGAAGTAATTAAATTCCCTAACATTTTAAATTATTTGTTTGGGCAAAGTAATTAAATTTCCTTCATTTGTAATTTTTTTAAAATCAAAACAAGTATTGTTACTTGGAGTATTTAAAATTTAGCTTGACTCGAAACTAATTGATTCGACTATTCGATTTTTATAAATTAATCTCGATATATTTTCAAGTTAAGTTCAGGTGATGCTTCTGATTTACCTAACCCAACCAGATGTCATAATATTTTAAAAATTAACAAATCACACAATCTAATTGCAATGTAAACAAAATGAGATGATATGAACTTAAATATAATATCATCTAATATAAATTGGACTAGACAAAAAAAATATAGTAACAAATATTGAAAAAAAACTTCAAAACTAAGTCTAGTAGAATCAAGATAATTGTGATATAAATTAAACACCATATAAGAAACAAAATAGAGACTGAATCTGTAATTTAATATCTCAACTATTGGTGTTTTTAAATCAAGAATTTTTATTTTAGTTCTCCAAATGAACATAATTTGATCAAAGGCAAATAATTAAGAACCTTGACATTAGAAAGTCATAATGAATTCATATAATCAAATAAACATAAAACCTCATTAAAAGTTGTTATATTTGGTTGCATTAGAGCTTAAACAATAGTACAAGTAACAGTATCCGAGAAGAAATCCTACATAACCATATAACAACAACGATGATACAACAAGGAGTTAACAATGACCATTGCACCTTCTCCCATGATCACCAATATTTTATATATAGTCACACATAATAAAATTTTTTGGCTTTATTAAATTTAGAAATGGCTATGACTATTAACTATCCCATCCATCCATGATGGCCAAGCAATTGCCACCCAGTTGAGAAACAGTGAAGGAATCCTTAGCAAAGGGGATGTCAACTCCAGGAGATTTCCAAAAAACATCCTCACACGCAGATCCATCTGACAACACAGAGTTAAACTTGTAGTAAACATAAACCGCTGTTGGTTCAAAAACTCCATGGCTTCTTTGATGATATCCACGATGCTTTCATATTGTGTCTTGCATATGTCAAGGGCGTCAATTGCCTTATTCAATTATGCACCTGTCAAAACAGAACATAAGCTAAACATTTTTTTTAATCAAAACTTCACTACTGTCAAGCATATTCAAACAGTTTCACTACTTCTTTTTCAGTTGTCTTAACCTGTCACAAACTTTATGTACAATACTCACAAACTAAAGCATCTGATTGCCTCTCTTCTCTTCCTCACGCACAAAGTGTCACTCTCTTCCTCACTAAAGTCTGCCCAACACTATTACTCACACGCTAACTTATCACATTGTTCTTCACTTTTCACAACATACACGACACTTCTCATACTTATAAGTTGGTTATTTTGATCAAAGTGAACTTGCTACACAACTAGTTCAACTAACTTTGCTGCAGTTTCTACAAGCTTGAGTGATAGTTCAGGCACTAAATTAAGTAGTTACAAGGATTGAGTGGAAAACTAGTATATTTTTTTGCCAATAAGAGTCACTGATGACTCTATAAAATTCTTCTAGTAATAGTTAAAAAAATTCAAATGGTGATTGTTTCGTTCTGTGTCGTTATTATGCATATACTTTTAAATATTCTGGGGATAATAGATAACAATCCTGAACACGATTTATTAAGTAATGAACTGGTTTTGTTTTTCATATTTTATTTATAATTTTCCATCATACGATTCCTGCGTTGACTTTTACTTTAGCTTGTTTGATAGTATTAAGACTAATGTCACTTATCCGTAGGCACCCAAGTGAAGATTTAATGAATGGTGCTTCTGTATCTAGTAGCTTAAGGGCAGCTTTCTCCTATTGTGTACAACAAGTGCGTAGTTATGATTATCATCACCATCTATGTCCCTTTAACCACCTTAAAAATGTTTTTTTTTTCAAAAAAATAAATGCTGGATTCAAAGGTACAAAAGCAAGGAAATAGTGGCATGATCTTCCATCAAATGGGATGAGCACACAGAGTTTTTTTCACTTCAATAGATAGCATACATATAGAAAGACATATCAAATTTATTCCCAAGTTTAGAGAGAAGGCCAACACAAACTAGAATTGGATCTTCCGAGAATGACACAAAATAACCTTACCAAGAACAAAAATAAGAATGCACATACACAAGATGATATTATTTCTTTTGAAACAAATAGAATCTGCTTATCTGCCCATAACCTTTAAAAGCAACTCTGCTCAAACAAATCCTCAGCAACCTCAAGTAAAGCAGACTAGAAAATTTCAATCCAAGAAGCTTTCCTAACAAGGATCTATTCATGTTATCAGGATCTTCAAATAGAGGTGATACAATCAGCACATCCTACCATACCCTTTTACTCATTTCATTCATTCATTAGACATTAGAAGAAATTATAACTCATACCTTTCATCGAGCAGGTTGTGTGCAGTCAAAATAAATATGATGAAATTGTGAATGAAATCGCAATCTTCTCTTCCATAAGATTTAAGAAACTGTTGATGAAATCAGGAATATCTATCGAGGCTTCCTTGGCAATTGGCATCTCCATTGTTACTGTTGTAGAATTACAAGCATGATCAATGTCTTCTGAAAACCTTCTTGATTATCGGAGGAAGAGTTTCGTCCTCTTCGCCAATGGTGATGGCAACCTCCTCGAGTTTGAAGACCGTAGCAACCTGAGCTCCGGTGCCCTTGTAGTTTTCGGTGGGTGCTCCTCCTCTTCCAGGTGGTTGCGATCAGCACTCAACATCTGAGTGAGAGAGAGATGTCATATTTCCCAAAGAAACAATTGGAGAGAAGGGAAAACTGAGGAATTTCTAAAATTTCACCACTTTAGCAGGAATTTCAAATTCTGCATTTTGAGATAAAAAAAAAATACACGATCCAAATCCTTGAAAATTTTAAAATTCTTTCACTTAGTATCCAAAAAAACCATTTTAAGATATAGCATTTTAAATACCTTAAAAAATTACATTCCACCTTTAAAATGATTTATCCAAACACAACCTAAAGGTTTATTTATTTATTTTTTTCGTGATTCGTTTTCTTTTGGAGATTATTTCAAGAAATTGATTTAGGGCTATTGAAAATCACTTGTTTCTGAGTCTAACAAAGTCTGGATCATAAGTTTTGGTTGAGAAACAATCTGGAATTTCTAAGAAAACAACTCGCGCGTGTTCTTCGTTGGTTTGGAGAAAACCCATAACATTTTTTGAATTATTTTAAAATTTTTTCAAGGGGTTTTGAAGATCGTGGTTTTATGAATCTAATGGAACAAAAATCACCAATTTCTATTGAGTATCGAAAGAGATTTTCAATGCAACCTGTTTCTAGGAAAAATAGGTCGCGTGACCCGATTACAAAGAAATGGGAGACAAAGGAGACCCTAGTCTCCTACGCATTCCCCACTCACGTAAGTGGTGCATGGAGGCGCATGTGGACTTATGGAGCATGATTTTCAACTTCTATTTTTTGAGTTGTGCTCCACGCGTCCTTTCCTATTTTTCTGTGATTTTTATTTATTTTTACATACCCATTTACTATTTATTTCAAAAAATTTAGAGATTAAAATTATTAAAAATATATTATACTTTCCTCTTTTGCCTTTGAAGTTTTTGGTGTATTATTGTGATGTTGTTGGGCATGATATATATTACGCACTCTCAGAGTTGATATTATTTGGTCACTGAAATAATTTTGGTGTTATTTTATGCATAAATTGATATATGATGTTTTGAAAACTATTTGTTTTGTTGTTATTTATGCGATTTGATTCTGAGAGTTACTGTTTAAAGTATTGTGGTACTATTTTGGGGCACATTTCTTGATTGTGAGCTCGCCTTCGCGAGAGTAATTATGTTGAGGTGTCATCTTGTTGAATTTTGTTTATAATGTTGCATTGGAGGTTATGTTGATAATGCGCTTACCCTATCAATTTGCATTTATTAATGTAATTTCTGATGATTTGTTAAGTGGTACTATTTTGAGAACTTTTCATAATTGTGAGCTCGCCATCGCGGGACCAATTGTGGTAAGGCGCTATTTTGTTTGATAAAATATTGTTATGTTATGACTTTGGAGATTATATTGATAATGCGCTTACCCTATCAATTTACATTTATTAATGTGATTCCTGATGATTTGTTAAAGGCATTAAAGTTCTGACCTTAGAGTTCTCAGTATCCTTTCGGTACTAGCTTCAGGGACATGATTTTGATGTCTGTAGGAGTTTACTCATATGTTGTAATTTAGGACCCTTAGGCAAGATTGCAATTGCATGGGAAAACTCCATTATGATTATTTGCTTAAATATTGTACATGTTGATATGTTTGATAAAATATCCCTTTAATGTATCGTTCTTTTAGCTTCATCAGTGCAAATGAGTGCTATAACAAAATTGAATAGGACTAATTATGGGACCGGGTGGATTATGTGAAATTGTTCCTTGTTGTCTCTAATGTTGATGCTGCTCTCACCGAGGATGAATCTCAGAGACCCACGAATGCATCTTCGTTTGTTTGATGACCATGACATATAGCATAAAAAAGACTATTAAAGAGAGTGTTCCTGAAATAAATAATGCTAAAGATTTTCTCAAATATGTTGGTGAGAAATTCAAGAAGTTTGATAAAAATGAAAAGGTCTACTACCTCTCTTTGTTGACAAAGACTACATATGATGGTGTGAGTGGTGTTCGTGAACACGTTTTGAAGCTTGTGAACTGGTACAACAAGTTGAAGTCCATGAAAGTGGAGTTGAGAGATGATTTCCTGGTTTGGAAGGTGTTTGAGTCTCTTCCAGCTAGTTTTAATGTTCTGAGGACCACTTACAATGCTCAAAAAGAGGAGTGAATTATTGATGAGCTTATATTTGTTCTTACTTAAGAGGAGCATACCATGAAGAATGGAAAGACCCATAGTGTTTAGTTTATTTCTCACAAGAATAGTGATAAGAAGAAGAGATTCGCTAAAGGAAAGAACAGTAAGCCTTAGTTTAAGAAAAAGTGGAATGATAAGTTTGGATATCCTTCTAAGCCATCTTCTGGTCCTGGTGAGTTTTCTGGTGTTAAGCCCATATATCGATTTAGTGGAAATTGTAAGTTCTGTGATATATATAGGCATAAGCAGTCTGATTGTTTGAAGTTTAAGAGCTGTCTTGAGAAAAAAAGGTAACCTCTTGGCTGTAGTGTGTTTTGAATCAAATCTAGTTGATGTTCCTTCAAATACCTGGTGGTTAGATACTGGTGCAACTATTCATATTACAAATTCATTGCAGAAATTCAGAAGCAGGAGGAAACTAAGTGAAAGGGAGTTGATGATCACAGTAGGAAATGAAGCTAAAGTTAAAGTAGAACATATAGGAGTGGTTTCATTAAAGTTATTTACTGGACATGATTTAGTTTTGAATGATACAGTTTATGTGCCTTCTATGAGGAGGAATTTGATTTCAGTTTTGTGAATGCTTATGTCTCTAAGGCATGTCGAAAGGTTTTTGATGATAACAAAAGCAAAAGAGAAGATCAAGCACAAAAGGAAAAATCAAGATCAAAGAAAGAAGACAGAAGGTTTAATTAGTTATTTAGACTTAGGACATTAATGTTAAATGCTCTCAAGATTTCTCAAATGGTTTTTCAATATATATGATTTCAAAATAAATGGGAAATTTCAAAGATAAACATGGCTTTCAATAAAACCTGAGTTTCAACTTTAAATCTAACACTCTTAAAAAGATTTATGTTTAAACAAGTACCTTGAGGTGTTGGAAATGACTTACAAGAGTTATTGGACTTGAAAAATGTGTTCAAAGGCAAATGTAATCGATTACACAATGTTTGTAATCGATTACACATCAAACAAAAGCATGTAATCGATTACATGAACAATGTAATCGATTACAAGCAAATCGAGAGCCATGTAATCGATTACAGTATATGTAATCGATTACACAAAACCAGAAAGGCAAAGAACACGTTCGACAAGAAATGTAATCGATTACACAATATATGTAATCGATTACACAAAACCCGTAAACTCAAAGAACATGTTCGACGAGACATGTAATCGATTACAAGGATATTGTAATCGATTACACACAAGAAGTCAAGTCATGTAATCGATTACATGAGCATTGTAATCGATTACAAGCAAAGTCGAAGCCATGTAATCGATTACCTCAAGAATGTAATCGATTACACGAGCCCGAAAAGTTCGAGAAAATATTGGAACAATAATGTAATCGATTACACGAGATATGTAATCGATTACACGCATCTGACAACGTCCAACGGCTATATTAAATGCATTAAATGCATGCCCAACTACCTCCAACGGCTCTATTAATTGAGAAACTTATAAATACCCAAGTTGGGTCTTTGTTTACGGTTGACCTTGAACCAAAAACTGATCATTATACTTCAAAACGTGAATCAATTCTTAAAATCATTTCTTGCTCTGTTTTCTGACTAAAAACGTGAAAAATCTTTGAGAGCATATTAGAGCTTCAATTTGTAAACACTTGCTCTAGAGAGAGCTTCTTCTATTTCAATCTTATACTTTCTGATTAGTGAGGGTGAGGTATCTCTCAAGTATTGTAAGGGTGAGGTATCCCTTGGAAAATAGAGGCTCAAGCTTTTGGGTGAGGTATCCCATACTGTTGAGTGCTCAAGGTTGTAGTGGTTTTTCAAGCACCCATTGAAGCTTGAAGATATAGTGGAAAATCTCAAGGTGTTGCTTGGGAATGGGACGTAGATCACAAGTGGAGTAGTGATTGAACCAGGGATAAACGACCGTGTTTGTTTCTCTAAACTCTCCTCTGTTTATCTTTGTGCACTCGTTTCATTGTTCTATTTGGATATTGTCTCCTTGACTATTACGTTCATTAGTAAAAGTGCTTAACTCATCTATTTAATTATTTCGATCACTCAATAGCTTCAACGAAAATTGATTGTCAAACGATTTGCGAAAGATTTGTGAACTTATTTTTAACTACTCAATTCACCCTCCCTCTTGAGTATTGAGGCCACTTGGTAACAAGTGGTATCGAGCTAGACTCTTGTATAAAGAGCTTAGCGACTTGAAGAGAAGTGATGGCTTCAAATGGTTTTTCAAATGAAGGTTCTTCTATAAATAGACCTCCTTATTTCAATGGGGATGGCTATGCCTATTGGAAAGAAAGGATGAAAATTTTTATTGAAGCTATTGACTTAGATGTGTGGACGCCTTGAAAAATGGTGCTTTTGTCCCTACACAAACTAAGGATGGTGTGACAATTAATACACCTAGAAGTGATTGGACCGATGATGATAAAAGAAGGTTCAATATAATTTGAAAGCCAAGAACATCATCACCACATCTTTGGGGTATGATGAATTCTTTAGGTGTCAAATTGTAAGACCGCAAAAGAAATGTGGAATACCCTACAAGTAACTCATGAAGGTACTAGTGAGGTAAAAAGATCTCGAATAAACACTCTTACTCATGAATATGAATTGTTTAGAATGAATCAAGGTGAGAGTATTCAAGATATGCAAAAGAGATTTACTCATATTGTTAATCATCTCATCTCATTGGGAAAGACATTTCCTAATGAGGATCTTATTAACAAAGTCTTGAGATGTCTAAGCGAGAATTGGCAACCCAAGGTAATCTGCGATTGCGGAATCAAGAGATTTATCAACCATGTCTCTAGCCACCCTATTCGGAAAACTTCAAGAGCATGAGCTGGAACTAAGTAGGCTCAATCAAAATGAAGAACATGACAAAAGAAGAAGGGAATTGCACTCAAGGCCACCTCTCCCATACTTGAAGATGATGATGAAGATGGTGAAGAGGATGCTGAAAATATTGAGCTAAGTGAGGAGAATCTTAGTCTCCTTGTGAGAAAATTCGGAAGATTCTTGAAGAAAAAGGGATTTCAAAGAAGACCACCGTTTCCTCAAAAGAAAGCATATCACAAAGGAGAAGGATCCTCCACTCCTCCAAAATGCTATGAATGTGGAAAACCGGGGCACATGAAAATGGAGTGTCCTATATATCTCAAGAAGACGGAGAAGTTTGAGAAAAGACCCTCCAAGGAAAAGAAAGGAAGAAGAGCATATATAGCTTGGGAGGACAATGACTTAAGCTCTTCCGATGATTCTGAAAATGAGGAAGCCCATCTTTGCCTCATGGCTCAAGGAGAAGAAAGTGGAGAAAGCGACACCGAGGTAACCTCTTCTAACCTAGAACCTCCACCTTCTTATGATGAATTGCAAGATGCCTTTCAAGAATTGCATGATGAATCTTTGAGGCTCACAAAAATGATTTTGTCTTCCAATAAAACAATCTCCCTATTGACAAAGAAAGTTTCTACTTTAACCAAGGAGATAAATGAACTTAAAATTGAAAATGAGACTTTAGGACTCATAGATGCTAATTCATCATGCATGATTTGTTCCTCACATGAAAATGCATCCATATCATTACCTTGTTTATCATGCAAAGCTTTTGAAAAAGAAATTGAAGACTTGAACAACACTCTTGCAAAATTCACTTTTGGAAGAGACAACTTGAATGTGTTGTTAGGGAGACAAAAATGTGTTTTCCAAAAAGCCGGTTTAGGATTTAATCCAAATAACCATCAAAAATCTTATAAGAACTTCTTTGTTTCCTCAAAAACTTCAAGTAGCCCTTTGTTAAATATTTTCATTGTGGTAGGAAAGGGCATAGTGCATCCACTTGCAATGTTAGAAAGAACATAAACACCAAGGTTGGAATCAAAAGGGTTTGGGTCCCTAAAGGCACCATACCTAATTCTAACACACAAGGACCCAAAACAATTTGGGTACCAAAAGTTAAATCTTGAATGTGTGTTGTAGGTGTGCTTGAAGACCAAGAGCTCAAGTTGGTATCTTGATAGTGGTTGCTCCAAGCACATGACCGGAGATGGCTCCAAGTTCTCCTCCCTTACACACAAGAAACATGGTCATGTCACATATGGTGACAACAACAAAGGAAGATTCTTGGAATTGGCAAAGTTGGTAAGATCCCTTCATCATCTATTGATAATGTCTTACTTGTTGAAGGACTTAAACATAATTTACTTAGTATTAGTCAATTGTGTGATAAAGGAAATAGAGTTATATTTGATTCCTCTTGTTGTATAATTGAGGGAAAGGATGACAAGCAAGTTAAGTTTGTTGGTCATAGGGTCAATAACATATATATGATTAGTCTTGATGACATTTCCTCAAATGATGCTAAATGCTTTATGAGTAGAGAAAATGATTCATGGTTATGGCATAGAAGAATTGCTCACATTCACATGGATCACTTAAACAAATTGGTTTCTAAAGAACTAGTAATTAGTCTTCCAAAGCTCAAATTTGAAAAAGACAAACTTTGTGATGCATGTCAAAAGGAAAACAAGTAAAGGTCTCTTTCAAAGCTAAAAACATAGTTTCAACTTCTAGACCTTTACAACTTTTGCACATGGATCTTTTTGGACCCTCTAGAACTATGAGCTTTGGTGGGAATTACTATGCATTAGTAATTGTGGATGATTTTTCTAGATTTACATGGACATTATTCTTAGCTCACAAAAATGATGCTTTTCAATCATTTAGAAAACTTGCCAAAGTTATCCAAAACGAAAAAGGTTTTTGTATTGCATCCATAAGAAGTGATCATGGTGGTGAATTTGAAAATCATGAATTTGAAACTTTTTGTGATGAACATGGCATTGAGCATAATTTTTCTGCCCCTAGAACACCACAACAAAATGGTGTTGTAGAAAGGAAAAATCGATCTTTAGAAGAAATGGCAAGAACTATGCTCAATGAGGCCAATCTTCCTAAGTACTTTTGAATGATGCGGTTAACACCGCTTGTTATGTTATGAATAGAGCCCTAATAAGGCCAATTTTAAAGAAAACCCCATATGAATTGTACAAAGGAAGGAAACCTAATGTGTCACATTTTCATGTCTTTGGATGTAAATGCTTTGTTTTGAATAATGGAAAGGATAACTTGGGGAAGTTTGATGCAAAATCGATGAGGGAATATTCATTGGTTATTCTATCCATAGCAAGGCCTTTAGAGTCTATAATAAACGAACTATGACCATAGAAGAATCCATACATGTTGCATTTGATGAAACTAACCCAAATGTGCCGAGAAAGGAACTTGTTGATGATGTTGCAGAAATCTTGGCAAAGACGCACTTGGAAAATCAAGAGATAGAGTCCAAGAAGAAAGAAGAGAGACTCCTTGATCACTCATGGCAAGAAAATTCTAAAATCTCGGATCTACCCAAGGAATGGAGGACTTCAAGGTATCATCCTCTTGACAAGGTGATAGGTGATGTATCAAAGGGGTAATCACTCGAAACTCACTTAGAGATGCATATAATCATCTAGCCTTTGTCTCTCAAGTTGAACCTAAAGACATAAATGAGGCCATTAATGATGAGCATTGGATCTTGGCCATGCAAGAAGAACTAAACCAATTTGAGAGGAATCAAGTTTGGGAATTAGTTCCAAGGCCCAATGATCATCCTATAATTGGCACCAAATGGGTCTTTAGGAACAAACTTGATGAAACGGGTTTAATAATAAGAAATAAAGCTAGGCTTGTAGCTAAGGGATATAATCAAGAAGAAGGCATAGATTATGAAGAAACTTATGCTCCCGTAGCTAGATTAGAGGCCATTAGAATGCTACTTGCATATGCTTGCATCATGGATTTCAAACTCTATCAAATGGATGTCAAAAGTGCCTTTTTAAATGGTTTTATACAAGAAGAGGTGTATGTAGAACAACCTCCTGGTTTTGAGGACTTTGAAATGCCCAACCATGTTTTTAAATTGAAAAAGGCTTTGTATGGCTTGAAACAAGCTCCTAGAGCTTGGTATGAAAGGTTGAGCAAATTTCTTTTAGAAAAAGGCTTTTCTAGAGGTAAAGTTGACACCACTCTTTTCATAAAACACAAAATGCATGACATTCTTCTAGTTCAAATCTATGTTGATGACATTATATTTGGAGCTACTAACAACTCTCTTTGTAAAGAATTTTCAAATATTATGCAAAGTGAGTTTGAGATGTCCATGATGGGTGAGCTCAACTTCTTCCTTGGTCTACAAATCAAGCAAACAAGAGAAGGAACATTTATAAGCCAATCCAAGTATTGCAAGGAGCTGCTCAAAAAGTTTGGAATGGACAATGCCAAGCATATGGCTACTCCTATGGGCACCTCTTGCTATTTGGACAAGGATGAAGGAGGTAAATCGGTAGAAATTACAAAATATAGAGGTATGATTGGCTCACTCCTTTATCTCACTTTGCAAGTAGGCTTTGATATAATGTTTAGTGTATGCATGTGTGCTACATATCAAGCTAATCCTAAGGAATCACACCTAAGTCTTTGTTAAGAGAATAATGAAATATCTAATAGGCACATCACAAATGGGTTTATGGTACCCTAAGGGTGCCTCATGTAGTCTTATTGGGTATTCCGATTCTGATTTTGCTGGATGCAAAATGGATCGAAAGAGCACTAGTGGGACATGCCACTTGCTAGGAAGCTCACTAGTTTCTTGGCACAGCAAGAAACAAAATAGTGTGGCATTGTCCACAGCTGAAGCTGAATATGTTGCGGTACCGGGAGTTGCTGTGCTCAAGTCCTTTGGATGAAACAAAGACAACTCTTGGACTATGGTCTTGAGCTTGATCACATTCCCATAAAATGTGATAATACTAGTGCAATTAACTTGTCAAAAAATCCCATTTGCATTCTAGAACTAAGCATATTGAAATAAGACATCATTTCATTAGAGATCATGTTCAAAGAGGTGATTGCATACTTGAATTTGTTGAAACAACTAAGCAATTAGTGATATTTTCACCAAACCCCTTGCAAAAGAAGCATTTTTCTACATTAGAAACGAATGGGTATATTGGACCATTCATGCATAAATTAAATATTTGTTTGCATAATCCTAAAACAAAAGCCTAAGCTTGCGTTTTACTGCATAATTATGCCACATTCTTTGCACAATCTCTGAATTTTCATTATATATATTTGAATCCCATACTAACTTGAGCGTCGGAGGTTTCCCTAAATTATTTTGCGGGTGCTCCCTCATGTCCAACTTTGACAAGAAATTCAAACAAACCTCAAAAGTCACCAAAAAGGGTGAAATTCTTGGTAAACATGATAATTTTGATCAATTATATGAGTTGAATCATAATGTGATTAATCTATATGCTTGGATGATGATTTGAATTGATTTGAGTTGCTTTAAAACTGTTTTGGATGGATTAAAATTGATTATATGCTTTGTTTGGAACGCATAAAATCGAGTTAAAGAGTCTTGTGTCGATTACAATGCCTTTGTAATCGATTACACGAGTTCATCACGCATGTAATCGATTACACACATTTTGTAATCGATTACAACCAACTTCAGAACTTCAGTGTAATTACATCATCTATGTAATCGATTACAAGGTTCCCGAAAGCATGTAATCGATTACACTAAAAATATAATCGATTACATACCCACTGAGAATGCATGTAATCGATTACACACTCAATGTAATCGATTACACGGGGTTTTTTAAAAGACTCGACGCGCGTAGTGGTCATTTCTGTTTGGCCCTGTTCATCTTCCTCGTTCTCTCCTTACTTCGCACCCACGCACCTCGGATCTCAAAACCTCTCATTTCTCACTCAAATTTCCATCAAAACTCATCATTTCGCCTCTCTCAATCTCGAAATCCCTCTCCACATAACCCACCGATCAAATCCCCTCAAATCCCTCATCCAAATCTCCCCGTCTTCTCTCACGAACACCCTCTCCACTTTTCGACCTAATTTCGTCCCTCTCTCTCTCCTCACTCATCCCCAACCATTTACCACTCAACCCGTGGTGCTTCTCTCTCTCATCAATGGCTGAATCCTCCCATCGCTCGAAGCGCACAAGAACAGGGGCTCTTGTTGGAAGTTCCTCGGTGGCTCTACACGCAATATCTCGGGTTGGACCTCACGAGGCACTTCTCCACCGTGAAGAAAGCCGAGTTGTTCGGAAGAACTTCCGACCGCAAAATCATCTCTCCCGGTATCTACCCATCACCTTCTGTGAGAGTGAACCCTTAGAGAGCTTTAGGACAATAGAAAACTTAGGCTTCTTTGGATTCCTAAGTATAGAGAAGGCAATCTACCCTAACCTTGTCCGAGTGTTTTATGCTAACTCGAAGGTTGAAGATAATTGCATCATCTCGAGGTGAAAAAGCAACAAATCAGGTTAACCATGGCGAGTGGTATAGGCTCACCAAGCTCACTCCGATGGAGCTCGGTTACGTGGGAATGCCAAAGTCTGGGGGCATGAGTTTGAGCACAAGGCTGCTCTTCTCTCCTTGATTAGGACCGGCTACCACCTCCCCAAAGGTGATCCTAGACGCGAGAATAATGGCCACCGGCCTCACTATGAAAACGGGTCCTCCACTACCTCTTGGTTTGTGGATTGATTCCCAGAGGAGGAATTACTCCCAAGTCCTCAAGGACGATGTAGTGGCATTATGGGCAATGACCACGGGGCACCCAATAAACCGGGGATACTACATTCTACGGCGTATATTTGGACATCAAGAAAAAGAAGAACTCTGCTTCTCCCCTTCGCCATGTTAGTCACCTCAATCCTTGAGTCTTGTCGCATTTCGGCCGATGAAGAGTCCAAGGACACCGGCTCCAAGGGACCCCAATCAATTGGGCTGCATACTCGAAGAAGCTTCGGCTCTACAAGATGGAGGATAGGTGGCATTACATTACTCATGGCACATTTGGCCATATCCATCACGATCCAGACGGTGATGATGAGGGGGCTCGGTATCCCCGCCTCTGCTCTCTGCTCCAGCTTCTCTTGATCTTCTGCTCCAAGAGATGCGCAACTGAGCGCCAACGTCAACACGCGCATGGATCATATAGAGCAAAAGATCGACCATCTTGAGTGAGGATGGACTACTCGGACCGGGAGCTTGCCTCCATTCGATCCCTCTTACGTGGACCTCCTGTTCTCGAGAGTCCCGTCTGCTGCTTTGCACCCCCACATCCTCGCCCCTCCGGATCCCATATCCTTCGCCGGTCCATCCGGAGTTCCTGGCGATGATGAGGAGCTTCGGATTCTCGACGACGATCTTATGCCCGGCGATGATGACATTGATCTAGGAGACTCTCTGCGGATCCAGAGGGTGATGTCTTTTGTGACGAGAGGACAACGATAGTGATCCTGGCCTTATGCCTTGATTTGTTTTTCCACCTTGTACTTATTTTTGTTTTTTAACTCTGATTATATAAAATTGGTATACCTTTATGGTTATCTTTTGATTATTACCTACTGGTTGTGACATGTTTCTTTGTACATGCTGATTATTAATACATAAACGTGTTTTCACTTTGAATGGTTGGCTGTTGGAATATTGCTTGGACTGATCTTTGTGGCTTTTCTGTTATGGCAAACAATTGGGAATCATGAACTATAACTGTCATGCTGTCCATTTTTTTAAATGCTTATGTCTTTTTGATAATGCCAACGGGGGAGAAAATAAGGAAAAATGAAATGTAATTAAAGGTTGCATGAGTACGGGGGAGTTATTGGTAATTAAAGGTTGCATGAGTACGGGGGAGTTATTGAACTTTTAAGTTATTAAACTTTTCATATGCAAAATCTAACCCAATATCATGCATAATCTCCGGGGACAGCATTGTAACTAAATGACTATGATATACAAATGCAAAAACTCTTCCTTTTTCCTATGATCAGTTTGTCATCATCAAAAAGGGGGAGAATGTGAATGCTTATGTCTCTAAGGCATGTCGAAAGGTTTTTGATGATAACAAAAGCAAAAGAGAAGATCAAGCACAAAAGGAAAAATCAAGATCAAAGAAAGAAGACAGAAGGTTTAATTAGTTATTTAGACTTAGGACATTAATGTTAAATGCTCTCAAGATTTCTCAAATGGTTTTTCAATATATATGATTTCAAAATAAATGGGAAATTTCAAAGATAAACATGGCTTTCAATAAAACCTGAGTTTCAACTTTAAATCTAACACTCTTAAAAAGATTTATGTTTAAACAAGTAACTTGAGGTGTTGGAAATGACTTACAAGAGTTATTGGACTTGAAAAATGTGTTCAAAGGCAAATGTAATCGATTACACAATGTTTGTAATCGATTACACATCAAACAGAAAGCATGTAATCGATTACATGAACAATGTAATCGATTACAAGCAAGTCGAGAGGCCATGTAATCGATTACACATATATGTAATCGATTACACAAAAGCCCAGAAAGGCAAAGAACACGTTCGACAAGAAATGTAATCGATTACACAATATATGTAATCGATTACACAAAACCTTAAACTCAAAGAACATGTTCGACGAGACATGTAATCGATTACAAGGATATTGTAATCGATTACCAAGTCGAAGTCATGTAATCGATTACATGAGCATTGTAATCGATTACAAGCAAAGTCGAAGCCATGTAATCGATTACCTCAAGAATGTAATCGATTACACGAAACCCGAAAAGTTCGAAAACGTTGGAACAATAATGTAATCGATTACCGAGATATGTAATCGATTACACGCATCCTCGACAACGTCCAACGGCTATATTAAATGCATTAAATGCATGCCCAACTACCTCAACGGCTCTATTAATTGAGAAACTTATAAATACCCAAGTTGGGTCTTTGTTTACTGGTTGACCTTGAACCAAAAACTGATCATTATACTTCAAAACGTGAATCAATTCTTAAAATCATTTCTTGCTCTGTTTTCGACTAAAAACGTGAAAAATCTTTGAGAGCATATTAGAGCTTCAATTTGTAAACACTTGCTCTAGAGAGCTTCTTCTATTTCAATCTTATACTTTCGATTAGTGAGGGTGAGGTATCCCTCAAGTATTGTAAGGGTGAGGTATCCCTTGGAAAATAGAGGCTCAAGCTTTTGGGTGAGGTATCCCATCTTGTTGAGTGCTCAAGGTTGTAGTGGTTTTCAAGCACCCATTGAAGCTTGAAGATATAGTGGAAAATCTCAAGGTGTTGCTTGGGGACTGGACGTAGATCACAAGTGGAGTAGTGATTGAACCAGGATAAACGATTGTGTTTGTTTCTCTAAACTCTCCTCTGTTTATCTTTGTGCACTTTGTTTCATTGTTCTATTTGGATATTGTCTCCTTGACTATTACGTTCATTAGTAAAAGTGCTTAACTCATCTATTTAATTATTTCTGATCACTCAATAGCTTCAACGAAAATTGATTGTCAAACGATTTGCGAAAGATTTGTGAACTTATTTTTAACTACTCAATTCACCCCTCCTCTTGAGTATTGAGGCCACTTGGTAACAAGTTTTTGTTTTGGATGGTTGTGGCTACTCTTTCCATTTTAGTAATGCAAAAGTTTCTTTATAATATGATTCTACTTTTGTTGATTCTGGAGTCTTGTCTAATGATTTATACATGTTGAATGTTGATTCTCTTTTTGTTGATCAACAAGATTCAGATATCAATAATGTTGTTGGTAACAAGCGTGGTAGAGTTTCTGAAAACTCTTCTATGTTATGGCACAAACGTTTAGAACACATCTCTAGAGAGAGAATGGAGAGGTTTATCAAGGAGAATATTCTTCATGATCTAGACTTCTCTGATTTTGATACTTGTGTTGATTGTATAAAAGAGAAACTTACAACTGGAGCCAGGAAGAGTGGGGTTACGAGGAGTGAAGGAATACTACAGTTGATTCATACAGATATTTATGGCTCATTACTCCTATTGCTATAGGTGAAATCTGATTCTTTATATGCCTTTAAAGCATTCAAAGTCGCTATTGAATTGAAATTTGGTAAGCAGATCAAATGTGTGAGGTCTGATAGAGGTGGTGAGTACTATGATAAGTATGATGAAATTAGTAGAAATCCTAGACCTTTTGCTAGGTTCTTACAAGACTGTGGTATTGAGGCACAGTACACCATACCTAACACTTCGCAGCAAAATAGAGTTGCAGAAAGGTAAAACCGTACTCTTATAGATAAGATGAGATGTATGCTTAGTCATTCTACTCTTCTAGAATTCTTGTGGACAGATGCCTTGAAGATTGCTACTTATATATTGAATCATGTGCCAAGTGAATATGTGCTAAAGACTCCATATGAGCTTATGACAGGCAAACGACCTACCTTAAGACATTTCCGTGTTTGGGGTTGTAAGGCAGAGGTGAGACCTTATAACCCATATTTAAAGAAGCTTGATCTCAAAACTATTAGTGGTTTCTTTATTGGCTATTGTATTGGCTCACGAGATTCTAGGTTCTATTGTCCTTCTCATACTATTAGAGTTATTGAATGTAATCCGGCTGTCTATGTTGAAAGAGACTTAAAACGTGGTGGAACTCAGGAGCCACATATTGTTTATTTCAGTAAGGAGCATATTGTTATTCCTATTCTTGTTAATCATTTTCCAGGGATAATGCCATCTCCTTTGATCCATAATGATGATGTTGTTGATCTTGTTGATAATGTCGATATCTCACAACAAGTTGAAAATAATGTATAGATTCCAGATGTTGTTGTGAATCCACTGAGAAGATCTGAGCGGGTTCCTATATCCACTGAGTCTACTAGATTCAGGGATTATGTTGTGTATTTACAGGAGCATGAGTTTAATTCAGTTGAAGATTATGGTCCTATTTCCTTTCAAGAGGCCATGGTTAGTCTTGATAGTGCACAATGGCTAGTGACTATGGAGGATGAGTTGGCTTCTATGAGAAAGAATAGTGTTTGGGAATTGGTGGAGTTGCCTACTGGTTGTAAAATTGTTGGTTGCAAATAGGTCTTTAAGACCAAACATGATGCTAGAGGTAAAATTGAGAGGTATAAGGCCAGACTTGTTGCTAAGGGATATAACTAGAGGGAAGACATTGATTATAAGGAGACTTTCTCACCGGTCTCCACTAAAGATTTCCTTTCGTGTTGTGATGACCTTGGTTGCTCATTTTGATTTAGAGTTTCATCAAATGGATGTTAAGACCACCTTTCCAAATGGTGATTTGCATGAAGATGTGTATATGGATCAACATGATGGTTTTGTTGAAGATGGTAAAGATCATATGATATGTAAATTGAAAAGATCTATTTATGGATTGAAATAAGCTTCCAGGCAATAGTATTTGAAAATTGATTATATTGTTGGCTCTCTTGGTTTTAAAGAAAATACTGTTGACCAATGCATTTATATGAAGTTTAGTGGGAGTAGATTCATCATTCTTATTTTATATGTTGATGATATATTGTTGGCTAGTAATGACATTATTTTTCTGAATGAGACTAAGCAGATATTGACAGCACATTTTGATATGAAAGATCTTGGTGATGCCTTTTTTGTATTAGGTATTGAGATTCACCGTGACAGATCTTGTGGTATTCTTGGCTTGTCTCAGAAAGCTTATATTGAAAGGATTCTAAATAGATTTAATATAAAATCTTGTAATCCTTGTGCTGCACCTATTCAAAAGGGTGAAAGATTCTCTAATGAGTAAACTTTCACTTTAGTCCTTGAAATTGTATGCACTGGTCACATTCGTCACTGACTTTAAAAAATCAACAACTTAACCCTGAAATCTCAAAACGTCGGTCACATTGGTCCTTGCATCAGTTGTCGTCAGTTAAACTTGACGGAGATGCACACGTGGCACGTTAAGTGCCAAGTTGGACACTAATATGGCTTCCCATGTTGTCCGAAACGATGTAGTTTTGATTGTCCATGAAAAAATAAAGTTTTCAACCCTAAGACGATGCCATTTTGGACCAAAATTCTCAAGATCAACTTTCCCCAACCCTAAACCCTCAGATGGCACAAGATCGACAGCAACTTGAAGATCCAAACCGCTTCAAAACCTAAATTGCTTCTAAGCCACAAGACCGATGGCAACTTAAAGATCCAATCCAAAATATAGGAGGTACACCTCCAGAATTGTTAGCATTACCAGAGGACATATGCCAAGCCATAAGATCATGTTCTGAAGATTCACATGGGCTGCTCAGTATTGTTTCTTGGGAAGATTCTTAAATTAAATTCTTTTTGTACTGCTCTTTCTCCAGAGTTAAAAGTAGAAGAACTGTCATCTCTAGAATTTGCAGCTCTATTACAAGGAAAATTATGCATGCAAATCATTTGCAGCTCCAGCAGTGAAGACCAAAATTCAACTTATGCGCATCAAAGTCTCAAGTTTTGTGATCAAGAAACTTGAATTATTGTCCAACAAATTTATGTAATTATTAGCGCGATAAAAACATAATTGCAAAAGTTGGAATCAGAATCATAAAATTTGATCATATAACACAAACATGATTTAACAAAGTTCAAAAGACAAAAAAGACTATACACCACTCATAGTCATTCTTTTCACCATTTGCATTAAGCAAGTCACTGGTTTCTCCTCGACCAGGAACAGATATTCCAAGCTTGATATCAGAAATTGTCTCAACTTTGTAGCTGCAAATTAAAATCCAAGACAAAAGGTTGAAATGCATAAGGATCACCCAAATGGAGCAACCAAAAAATAGATACATTCTCTTCTTAGGATGACAGTAAAGAAAATTAAAGAATCAGTCTACTAAGTCATCCAATGACTAAAGCAAAAAATTCTCTCTTTCTCTAGACTGCATTTCATTGAACAAAGCAAGATCATCCTCTATATAGTTTATTGGTTTCTTATTCAATTCATAATTAGCCAAAAAATTACAGTAACATGTCTTTTTGAACAACTTTTGGATAAATGATACCATGCTTAATGTCTAGGATGAATTTGTCTGTCCATTGCACTCTGCCATTATCTATGCATCTAATTTTTAATTATTGTTGCTGCAGATGAAAAAAAGATTTTGAAGGTTGAATTTGATTATTCAAAGGCAGTATAGTTAAATCAAAAACTATAAACACATCAATTTCGCCAATTGGTGCTGCATTCAATTATTATTAGATAAAGATAATTACAATAGCCCAAGTTGGAGATTATTTTGCATTGTTTTATTATCCTATGTTGCTGAAATATAATGTGAACATTATCTGCTAGATTCCATTTAGAAGATTAGGCTTGCAATATGTTCATTGTTGATCCACATCTTTAGGAAGTTTGATTTATATTAAGTTGTTTATTGTACAATATGTCATTATTGATTCACATCTTCAGGAAGTATGATTTATTTTTTGTACTTCTAAGTTGCACTGGGTAAGATGGCTAAGCTTTTAACTGCTAAATATGATGCTGATAGGTTTCCAGAAAGGAAACTGAGGTTTTTGTTTCTCCAATTTCTTAATTGTCATTATTCTGTTTAGTTAACTGACATTGGCTAGTTGAATCGTCTAATTCAATGGCTAAATCTAAATTAATCAATTGATTTATATGTCTCTATGTAATGTCAGTCAATATAACAAGTTTTTGTGAAGCCTGGATGGCTTGGTGCCTGCCACTCACCAAATGAATGTTTCTATAACTTACAAATATTGTGTATAACTCATTGTATGCTTTACTAGTTGAGTTTATATTCTATGCAATCTCATACTGTAGCACAAAAGGAGTAGGGGGAACTGCACCAAAATTTTCAGAAGCTCAAACACTAGAGGATGGGCTCATAGTTCCCTTAGGAAAGCCAAAAAAAATTTAGGCATAAAGGTATGCATTAGAAGTTAAATTTTTCTCAGCAGAGAAGTTTATTGGTGATTACCATGACCTGATACTTCACATCTAATCACTTTGTGTTGCAGGGATCTCTATTGTACAATGAGTACATTGTTTATAATGTGGAGCATATTAGGATGCATTTTGGTTTCCAATGTCTCCACTTTCATTATCTTTCCAGTGATTTTTTACTCCCTTCCCAGGTTATTCTTTTTTATGTATTATTTACTTGGAGTCTTTGACAAATATTGCAATGCAGGTTGCACCAAAGCTATTGCCCAAACTGAAGTAGTGGGAGACAAATGCATGGACCACAACACAAAAAAGAGAACAACATAATGCACAAAAAATGTGTATTCTCTTTTTGGTATGTGGTCCCCTTACTTGGTAACTCTGGTTCTACCATCAAACTCAATATCATCTTTATTTCCCATTTCGTACATATGTTTGAAAGATTTTATGTATTCTTCCAAGGCATGAAGAGAGGATTTAAGGCAAGGTGCAGGCCATTAATAGGCCTAGATGTTATTACATATTGGTTGTTATGGGATAAGATGCCCATACTGATATTTTTATTATAGCATATGTTATTATGGTATAACATATGTTATTGTTGGGGTGGAGAACAAAGAGACTTGAAAATGGTCCTTGACCCTATTGCATGAGGACTTGGGGACTACAAACAACATGGATGAAACTTCATATCAGATATGCAAAAGGTAAGTGATCTGGTTCGCAAGGACTAATTTGAATACATTTTATTCATTATCGAGACTAAAATGAATTAGTTATGTAAGCTACCGGGACTAAAATGAATTAGTTGTGTATGTTATAGGGATTGATACCAGCAATGCAAGAGGTGATGCCTGGAGTGCATCATAGGTTTTGCATTTGGCATCTTTGGAAGAATTTTACAAAGCAATGGAAGGATAAGGAAATAAGGGGGATGGTATGGGAATGTGCAAGGTCAACAACCTCTTCATAGTTTTTGGCAAATATGTAGATAGTTAAGATGGAGTTGTTAAGGTATATTGTGCCCTTAGCTCCCAGTTGAGAGCAAATCCCCTTGAATTTCAGAGTGTGATGATGTGATTTGGGGTCAGTTTCCACCACCCATCATCTTAACCAAGCAAGCAATTTAGGAAATAGGGGTTAGGGTTTTTGAATTTTTGGATTTGTAGAAGAATATGCTCTTCAGGTAACAGCCATGAAGATAAAAAAGAAAGGGGAAATGGTTTTGAAGGAAGATGGGTCGCACGACATCGTATAACATTTTCATTTTTTTTGCTTTTCTTTTAAAAACTACATCATTTTCTGATGGGGGAGGACCTGTTTGCCATGTAGGATCCACGTTGGCACTTAACGTGCCATGCGTGCGTCTCCGTCAAGTTTAACTGATGACAATTGATGCAGAGACCAACATGACCGAAGTTTTGAGGTTTCAGGGATTAAGTTGTTAATTTTTTGAAATCATGGACGAATGTGACCGGTGCATACAATTTCAGGGACTAAAGTGGATGTTTACTCTTCTCTAATATCCAGTGTCTTCAAAGTGATAAAGATGTTGCTGAAATGGAAAAAGTCTCATATACTTTCGCTGTTGGCAGCCTTATGTATGCTCAAGTTTGTACACGTCCTGATATTACTTTTGTTGTCAGTGTACTTAGGAGATACTTGAGCAAACCTGGTGTGGCTCATTGGTACGCTGCAAAACGAGTTATGAGGTATGTATAAGGTACCAAAGATTATATGTTCACCTATAGGAGGTCAGACTGCCTTGAGGTGGTAGGTTATACTGATTCTGATTATGGTGGTTGTCCAGATGATTACAAGTCCACATCAGGTTATATCTTTATGTTAGTGGGAGGGGCTATTTCTTGGAAGAGTGTTAAACAGACACTTACAGCTACTTCTACTATGGAGGTAGAGTATATAGCTTGTTATGAGGCTACGCATCAAGCGGTATGGTTGAAAATTTTGATTACTGAATTTCTTATTGTGGAGAGTATTTCTAGGTCACTTACTATTTATTATGATAATTCTTTCGTAGTGTGCTTCTCTCAAATTAATAAAAGCTCTAAGCACTCAAAGCATTTTGATACAAAATTTATGTTTGTTAGAGAGAAGATTCAAGAGTTTCAGACTTGTGTCGAGTATATCCTTATAGAACTTATAGTTGCAGACCCACTAATCAAATGTTTAGCTATTAAAATTTTTGTTGATCATGTAACCCGTATGGGTATAGTGAGGTCATTTGATGTTTTGGGTTAGTGGGAGTTTGTTTTGTAATTTTGTTGTGACTTCATTTTATTATGTCTTAAGACCTTAGACAATTATATTGTTATTATTATCATTGCCATATAATATTGTTATTGTTATTATTTGTGTGGTTTTGTTTATTTATGATATGACATATTGTGGAGACATTTTGGATCTAGTCTTATTTTGTTGTTGTGTTGTGATGTTTGTTAAATATCAGAAAACATCTTGGGCGGATGCTTGGGGCCATTTTATTGAGAAATGCACTTTAATCATATATTGGCATGCAATTTTGGATGCGCTTTCCCATTACCCATGTACCATATTTTGATGGGTTACCGAGATATGAGTTTCTTGCATATATGATATTAGTACTCCTTCGAGTATGATTTTCTGCATTGTTGAAATGCTTGTAGTCTCATTTTGGACCAGTTGTTGAGAGTGCTGACTCAATTTTGACATCATGTTGTGATTACATATTGTTTCATTAATCTGGAGATTTGTTTTCTTATGAAAGTGATGTAATATGACTTATGTTGTCCAAGTAAGAGAATATTAGAATCTTTTTAATTTATAGAGTAACATAAATCATATTATATTTTTATAAAATCTATATTAATTGGATGTAAAAATTATTAGAACATTTTATTTGACTCAAATTGTGATTGATATTATTAATGAGCCTATTGTTATTAAAAGCACTACTCATATATATGAGTTTTGTTTTATGAGTCCTGTATATAGGTTTACTATATTGGGTAGGTTTAACCTATTTTTATTATTCTATATATACATAAAGATGTTTATATTTCTAGTCACTTTTAATATGTGTAGTTGTCCTATTGATTTTGATGCGTGAGTGATTATTGTGGAATAAGACCAATATCTCTCTCATTAAATTTTGTTTTTTAAAATTTTAACAATAATTTTTTCATTAATATCTTTTTAAAATAACCTAAAATTTATATATATATTAATATATTATAAATATTAAAATTAATAGATTCAATAAATTTTTATCGGATAAGAGACACTTCAAACCTCGTCAAAGGTGATTGTTCGTCTGTGAAGAAATTGGAGTAAAGCTGGAGAAACATGTCTTTCATTTTTGAGGTCAAACACGATTTTTATTCTGATAAGTGAAATTGGCAATTTTTAGAGTATGAATTAATTAAAAATGGATTAGGTTAGTTATTTTTTAATTTAATAGAATTGTAATGTGAAATTATGATTTTAATTTAAAAAAACTTTAAACATAAAAGTTAGAATTAGTAGGGGTAATTTCAATTCTAGATACCAATTCCTAAATGTCAAACGGACACAAAAAGATATTGATTTTGATTTTTGAAGATAAAAAAAGCAATGGGAATTTGTGATTTATAGGAAGCCACGTATCTAGTCCAATAATGATGTTCTTCACTTCTATACTTGTGTATGACGTACGGTGCTCGTAAGTGTGATCACCTCTCTAGGGTCTTCATCAATACGGTTTGGTAGAATTTAACTTGGTACCATTTCAATATGATATTTTGATTGATTCGACTAAAGATTTAAAAAAAAAAATTTACAATTTAAATATTAAACATAATTGAATTTTAAAATTTTAAAACTAAAAAACTAAAATTAAAGAATATTTACTATATATATTTCCAAATAATATATCAATATAAAAGTACTATCATGTTATGAATAAAGTCTTAATTTAAGTTAAGGAATTGTATAATTTATCTTTAATTTCTCAAAAAATTATAAATTTTAAAATATTATATATGAGTTAGGCCAATTCAAAAAGTGATTTAAACTTGACTTAAAAAATGTACAGAGTCTATTTTTCAAAATCTAATCTTGTCCAATTAACTTCAGATCTAATCTTATCCAATTAGTTTTAGATTAAACTGAGTTATTAGATCAAATTAGGTCTTAAGCACCTTTATTCCAGTTTCACAGGTGAAAAATATTAGTAACATATAATATTTTTCTAAGAAAACTTAATATACCAATACTTATACATATATGGCATTAAATGATGTTAGCATGGCTTTTCTAATTTGCAAGGTATGAAAATAATCAAATTCAACCATATCATTGACAATTGAGAATAACTAGTTTCTTTTATTGATTTAACGTTTGATTATGATTTTGTATGGGTAAATAACAAGGACCCTTCGTGATTTCCGGAAATGATAGCTAACTCAGCATTCTCACCAAAATATTACACTCCACTCCATTCACTAACTTAGGCCTAACTAGACTGTTATCTTAACCTATCATTTAACCACAATTATATCAGATAGAGAAATCACCTCGCATCTATGTAAGGTAATAAAATTAAAATATGGTTGTGTAAAAAAAGATGTAAGACTAATTGTAATTAGACAATAAAATTCATGTAAATGTATATGATGTGTGTGTAAATGTATATTTAACATTACTTTAATTTTAATATTACCCAATAAATGTTAGAATAATGCTTGATCCATAACTTTTTAAGTGCTCATCACTTCATATTATAATGAAATGACAGAATGAAGATATAAATATACAAAAAAGATGAGACTAATTATAATAAAATTATAAAAATTATAAAAATATAAAATAATATATATAAATGTATATTTAATTTTATAAATATTACAACATCAGCAGCTCGTCAAAGGATATATATAATACACAAATAACACATGTACATAAACTTCACAAATCAAACTATTTAATTTTTTTTCCTCAACCAAGAAAGAGAAAAAGATGATATATATTTTAAAATAAATTTGTTAAAAAACTGAATCCTTCGGGCCTCACCAAAACACAAAAATGTCAACAACAACAGCATGCCTCAGGCCCTTGGCTGTTGGTGACAGTTCCACATTTTCGAAGTTCATTGGTTATGACGGAACATGAAGGACGGTGATATCATATCAGATCTACCGTATCTATCAATGTAGAAGAAACAGAATGGAGAGGTGCAAAAGTTAGGTGAGATCAAATAAAACCATATAATGAAAATTATAGATATGTTAGGTGATGTGAGTGACATTGAAAATTATATAAATTAGAGGTAATGTGAATAGAAATGTGTAATTAAAATTATTTTAAGAGTCTATTTAAATGATAAAATTAGAATTGTAATTCAAAATTTTATTTTCAATTATAATTTTGATAGAATTGAAATTGAAGTAGAATCTTGTATGAGTATATATAAAGGATTAGGACGGAGAATTAAAATTCTAAATTCAATTTCCCAATTCAAAATTCTATGTAAACACAAATAACGAAAAGAACAAGAATTGGAAAACGTCTTTTCAACAATCATAATAATCAAATAATGAGTTATATAAGATTAAAGAGAGCAAATGCTCCACCAACACGTCACTGCAAATGGCAAGACGTTGATCACATATTGATTAAAAGCAATTAAAATGTTGATATAGCAAAAAAAATTTTGCACCAGTCACCGTTTCAATTCTAGACATATTCCAAGAGGTGCAATCCCAAGTTTTTTTTCTATCTTTTCATATATATCTTTAACAAATCGATTTGAGAAAGAAGAAATATCGATAGAAACATATAACAGCGATGGAGATGTATAACAGAGATGATAAGAGATACTCTAAACCTCGTCAAAGCTGGTTGTTCGTCTCTGAAGAAAATGAAGTAAAGCTGGAGAAGCATGTCTTTTCATTTTTGAGTTCAAACACGATTTTTATTCTGATATGCGAAATTGACAATTTTTAGAGTATGAATTAATTAAAAATGAATTAGGTTAGTTATTTTTTAATTTCATTGTCATGTGAAATTATGATTTTAACTGAAAAAGAAATTTTAAATATAAAAATTAAAATTAATAGGAATAATTTCAATTCTAAATACCAATTCCTATACGTAAAATGGACACAAAAAGATATAAATTTTGATTTTTGCAGATAAAAAAAAGCAATGGGAATTTGTGAATTATAGGAAGCCACGTATCTAGTCCAATAATGATGTTCTTCACTTCTTTACTTGTGTATGACGTACAGTGCTCGCAAGTGTGATCACTCTCTAGGGGTGCTCATCAATAGGATTAGGTAAAATTTAACTTGGTCCGATTTCAATATGATATTTTGATTGACTCGACTCAAGATTTAGAAAAAAAAAATATAATTTAAATATTATACATAATTAAATTTTAAAATTAAAAAACTAAAATTAAAGAATATTTACTATTTATATTTCCAAACAATATATCAATATAAAAGTACTATCATGTTATGAATAAAGTCTTAATTTAAGTTACGGAATTGTATAATTTATCCTTAATTTCTCAAAGAATTATAAGTCTCAAAATATTATATATCAAATTGAGTTAGGCAATTCAAAAAGTGATCCAAACTTGACTTTAAAAATGCAGAGAGTTCATTTTTCAGAATCTAATCCTATCCAATTAACTTTAGATTAGACTGAGTTATTGGGCCGAATTAGGTCTTAAGCACCTCTATTTAATTCAGTTTCATAGGTGAAAAATATTAGTAACATATAATATTTTTCTAAGAAAACTTAATATACCAATACTTATAAATGTATGGCATTAAATGATGTTAGCATGGCTTTTCTAATTTGCAAGATATGAAAATAATCAAATTCAACCATATCATTGACAATTGAGAATAACTAGTTTCTTTTATTGATTTAATGTTTGATTATGATTTTGCATGGGTAAATAACAAGGACCCTTCGTGATTTCCGGAAATGATAGCTAACTCAGCATTCTCACCAAAATATTACACTCCACTCCATTCACTAACTTAGGCCTAACTAGACTGTTATCTTAACCTATCATTTAACCACAATTATCATTCATTTAATGCATTTTGTCTCACAATAGAGGAATTAAGACTTTTTGGTTTGCTTGATGAATCCTGGGAATGCCCTCAAAGATTGGAGTATTTTATCTTAACTAGATTCACGAGCTTTGATCAGAGAAAGGAGAGCATATTGTTGTGGCATTGTGCTTTTTATGCTGTTCTTTGGTGCCTTTGGCTGGAGCAAAAAACGCCAACATCTTTAAAGGAAACTCTTCGTTAATTGTTATCAGTCTCTCCATGTTGTTTAGTACATGCTTTCTTTTAGAGAATCCCGGCTTTCTTACGAAATTATCATTAGTGATAAAACTATTTATTAAATTATCATACTTTTGAAATTATACACCAAACTGTCACATTATTTGCCTACGTAAATTATTTTATTACTTACAATTGCGCCAAAATGTATGACGTAATTATGTGAAAAATGTCATCATAGATGATGCTATCCACATAATAGCGCCAACACTGCTGGCGTTTTTCACATAATTACGTCATATGTGTTAGTGTTTTTCATGTAATAATGCCACATGTATTGGCGTTACCAGTGAATAACACCACGTCACCCGTGAAGCTCTCCTTTCTTTCTCTTCCAAAGGACGATGATGATATTTACATGCAGCAGTGTGCATGAACATATATACTTAGATTGATTGAGTGTTTGTTATTTCCTGATTATTCTGGTAAATATATGTACATGATGTTCATTCCCCTGTTGAAAGACTTTACCATTGCTGGGATATACAGTCGTGGATCTGCGGTCTTAGCGTTCTTGTGTAGGGAGCTTTGCAAAACCACAAACTACAACGTGCATGAGATTGGAGGTGCTTGCATCTTGTTGCAATATTTGATAACTCCACATCATGTAGTTATTTGTGCCCTATCTATGCAATATTGATTGCTTAGTCTTTATTTTTATGCATGAATGAAAGACTTTAACATCATATTCATCTGATTTAATATTGATGTCTTCCATTATGATTTTGAGAAAATATTTCTAAATCTTTGATAAATTGAGTACATTTACAATTGCTATTAAAGTAATGATTTCTCTATTACAAGAAGGGCTCCAATCAAGCATAAATATGAAGAATTTGGACTAGCATTGGACCAGGAAGCTCAAGAGAAAGCCAAGTGTGAGGTTTAGCTACTCATGTCGCGGCGCAGGCATATCAATGCCTCGGCATAGTGCATTCCCCTGCTTCAAAATAGAAACCCATGGCTAGAGCGCCGCAGTGCAAAGTATGGACGCTGCGACGTTGGTGACCTAAATTGAATGCGCGCCGCGGCGTGTGAAAGCTAATGCCTCGGCGTTACTATGTTTTTCTAAGCTTATATATATTGTTTCATCAAATTTCATAGGGGAGCTTTTGTGTTTTTAGAGAGCAGCGACTAGGGTTTTCATTTTAGACTGAAAGGAAGCAGAAGTGACCAAGTTTGGAGGCCATCTTCACCTTGGAAGGAGAATGGAGCATCAAACATCATCATTATTGAGCTTCTCTCTTTCATCCTTTCTCCTTTCTCTTTTTCATATTCATGAACATGATGTATATGCTTATATTTTCGTATTTCATGGCTAGCTAAGTTGTGTATAGGATTTTCTTTGGATCCTCCTATGAATATTGTTGATTTTGTAATCCTTTGAGTTGATATACATGATTTGGTTTTGTTCAATCATATGAATTTTAATGCTCTTGATTGTTTGATCAACTTTTAAGTGATTTGTCGAAATCTAATGAACCTAGATATAGGAATTTGAATTTGAGATCATATTTATGGTTGATGCATGTTTGATTTCATTCTCATGGAGGGAATAAGTTGATTAACTAATGGGATAGAAATATACCTCTTAGCTATGCATAGTAACTGATTGAGAATAGATCTTAATTAGTGAATTTTGCACTAGTTCTCATGGAAACATAGTGAATTAGGTAAATGAAATATGGTTGATTGACCTAGACATAAGCTTTTAACTAAGTTAGATTCTTAAGCTAACTTAATCATTTCATTTATATTGCTCATAAGGATTGCATGTTATCAATTGAAGTAGGAGGTGAAGAAGGATTCCCCATTCTCTAATTAACATCTTTAACTCAAATTTAATGCATTTTAATCTTTATAGTTACTTTAAACAATCTTTTATAAATTGAATGTGCTTGGATAGTATTAATTGAACTATTGGTTAATATTTGGTTCTTGAGATTAGCGTATTCCTCGTGGGAACGATATCTGACTCTTGACTATATTACAAGTGCGACCCGTGCACTTGCGGTAAGCAAATGAGCGAATAGTATTTCAGTAAGTTTCCTATACAATATTGCAGTATTGCAGTACTATAGTGGCTATGTAATAGCGCTAATGCGTTAGACATTATTTCCTAAATAATGCCAACACTTATGGTGTAATTATGTGAAAAATGTTAGTACCGTTAGCGCTATTACGTGGATAGCACCATCTCTGTATATATGCCCCGTGCACACTGTTGCACGTAAATATCATCATCATCCTCTGGAAGAGAAGGAAAAGAGAGCTTCACAGGTAATGTGGCGCTATTCACTAGTAATGCCAACATGTGTGGCGTTATTACGTGGGAAATGTCAACATGTATGATGTAATTAAGTGGAAAACACCAGTAATGCTGACACTATTACATGGATAGCGCCATCTTTGCTGGCGTTTTCCACGTAATTATGCCACACGTGTTGGCGTAATTATAAATAATAAAATAATTCACGTAAGCAAAAAGTGTGGCAGTTTTGTATATAGTTTCAAGAGTATGATAATTTGATATATAATTTTGCCACTAATGGCAATTTGGTAAAAAAAACCCAGAGAATCCAATTGGCAGAGTTGTAGAGGGAATGAAGTTTTACTTTAACTTTTCTTCATAATACTCATTTCCTCATTCAAATATTTTTTTTTTTATAAATTAAAAAGAAAGTTGGCCAATATGCTGTTATTCAAAACTAGGTTCTGAGAGTTACCTAGAGAGGTAAAATATGGAAGACTCCTCCGTAGGCGCAACTTCTTCAGTGATGGAGTGAGATAGTAGGTACCTACAAAAGGCACTTTGACGCCCTAGTCAGTAGTTGCGCAATGAGGATAGTAAGTGATGGAATTAGGGCATACCTTGTCTCTCTTACTTACTGTATTTATATGAGCGTTTGAGGGTATGTAGTGTCTAAGCATTCAGTGCGTATCGAATGTTATTACCTTAGATTGTGCTGACACGATTGTGGGAGGCAGGATCGTGGGGACAAGGTCGTGGAGACCACTACCCCTCTGTCCATGCTCCCTGCTTATACGAGATACGATTAGGATTTGATCCTGTCTTTACGTCTATCGTTTGGGTTGCTTCATGCATACTATACACTTGGGTGCCAATCTGGCGGATCAAGTTTTTTTAGTTCTTTGGGCCTGTAACCCGATCCAGAACAGCTGTATTCCAAAAAGCCATATTTTAGTAGCCACAAAATAACACATGGTCCATTTTGTTTTCTCGTTGTATCTTTTTTTTTTTTAAAGTTGAGTTAGAGAGTTAGACACTAATTATTATCAGTTTTGGATGAAATGAATTCGAGTTGCATTAACCTCATATACAAGAATGGATGAAAGAAGTTACTAGAAACAACTCTAACAATCCTAACAAGTCTATATTGTCTCATAACATATACAAGTTAATTTAGTTAATCGAAGCTTCTAGTTCTCAAGTTAACTACCAGCTGTAGAGAACTTGTACATGCATGCTCTATATATGTTACTCCTTGATCATGACAAGCCAGCACCTTTGGATTGTGCTTAGTTGAGCTAGTATGCGTTGATTAATGGTGGAAATAGGTCAGGTGGCTTGTCGAGGCCTGTGGCCTAACCTGGTTTAGCCCATTTAACAAAAAGGCTAAACCAAGGCTTTTTAAAAAGGATATTAATTAAACAAGTCAAGATTTAAACCTAGCGGACTAACTTATTTAATTATATATTATTACATTATATATATTATGACATTTTAATATTTATATAATATAATTAATCTTATAAATAATATAATATTTTTTAAAAAAAGCCTAGCCCATTAGCCTATATAAAAGCTTAGGTCTATTAGCCTATCTCGTTAGCTTATTTAAAAGTAGGCCGATTTAAAGGCCTTATTACAAAGTAGACCTTTAAATAAGCTTTCAGGTCAGACCAGACTTTTAAAAAAGTTAAATCAGACCTTAAAAATTACCTATGTTAGGTAAATAGGCTAGACTCAAACCTTGCATTTGAGAAACAAGTTAGGCTAGTTTAAGGTAAGGTCTAGCTTGACTTGGTCGTTTCCACCCCTAGCGTTGATGCATGAGCTATTGCATTGACTCAATCAACATGTGAATGAAGGCTGGAAGGTGTGATACCAATGCAACTAAGGTGTAAATGAGTTGAGTTAAATGTTCGATCAAGTTCATTTGTTTAACTAAACAAATAAGCTCAAGTTAAAACTTAGACTCAATTGTATAAATGAGTCAAGTTCAAATTTTATACGCTTGCCATTAAAAGTTCGTGAATAGTTTGTGCATGTGTGTGTATATATTACTTATTCATTCTGTATAGATAATAAAAAAATAAATCACAAAATAATTATAACTTTAAATAAGAAAAAAGTATATATAATAATAATCTAGTTGATATTATCACTATCTAAAAGCTTCTATACGAAGGTTATGAGTTTTTAATGTAATGGTTATGAATAAAAAAAAATTATTTCTATTTTTAGCTTTTTACTCAATCTTCTGGCATAACAATGTGTACTAAATATTAAATTAATAAACTTAAATATTGCAAAGAGATTTGGTAAAAAGAAAAAAAATAATCAAGTTATAAACAAGTTAAACAAACAAAGATTAAGCTTTATATTTTTTAAACAAGCAAATTCCAATCTTTAAATTTAGCTTATTTAAATAAATGAGTTAAACTTGAATAATATTTTTCTTTCACAAATTAAATATAAAGTTCAGGTGCTCAGCTTAACTCGACTCAGTTACACCCCTAAATGCAACTAAATAATTTCTTTGAATAAAGTTCCATAGTTTTTAAACCCCCAATGGAACTTGTTTGTGCTACATATACTTTCAGTTATTAAACTAAAGTAATGGAATTAAGTTTTTCCCTGTGAAAAAACGGCACAATAGTATAGAAAGACTCACTTGGCCAATGGCCTGAGGCCAGTGATATGTTCCCTGACTTGCTCGAGTAAATAATTCAGTCAGCGAGACCCCCTTTCTTTCTCTGTTATAACATTTTCTGGCCTAGCTAAATTAGCAGGTTCATCATATGTGACAGGTTCACCACCTGGCGTTTTATCATCTACATATAACATCACTTTCAAATTATCATGATTCGCCTGTGTATGACGATTGCATCTTCATCTACGGCTATGTTTATCTGCAGCACAGCCATTGATTCTATGCAATGGCCAAAGAAAACAGGGGGCATTCCCCCACCTACTCTGGAACGCATCGTTTCACAAAAAGGAAGAAAAGTTGGATTTGCTTTTGTTTTAATGGCGATTTTGTAATTTTAGATTCCTTTTAGTATTAAAACTGCTCTTCCCCGGAAGTTCGAAGTACTTCTGCTTATCGTCAAAATTAGAGGTGTCTAGTGGATCGGATCAACCCATAAATTCACGAGTTTCGACCGAATCCAACTCATAAAATGTAGGTTACGTTGGGTTTGCGAGTTGAAAAATGCTTTAACCCATAGTGTGTGAGTCAGGTAGCGAGTTAGAACATGTCCAACCTGCACAAACCCGATTCACTCCCATTTTTTTAGTAAAAAATTATTTAGATAATAAAGAGTATATGAAAAAAATAGAGAGTAAAATCAATGATTATGTCAACACATATGACATGCGTAATGAAATTGATTTCAATTAGTTAAACTAATTTGTTATTTGAGTTATAACTAACTTTGTTTAGTTTATTCCAAACTTAGTAAGACTTGTTAGTTGTTAATTTGTTATGCACTTATTGACTTGTGTTGTTTAATTTATTTGATATTGAGACTTATTATGTTTGAGTAAGGTCAGACAAGACTTATGGTATTAATTTGTTAGATTAAAACTTATTATGTTCGAGATTAAGATTTAGAGTGTTAATTTGTTAGATTTTGTATTTTAATTTTTTTAAGGATTTAAAAAAAAAACATGTCAGACTCACAAGTTCGACCCAATCTAACCAACTCTTAAGCGGGTTGGGTTGAACAAAAAAATCTCATCGATCCAAATCAACTCAACCCACTGCTCTGGTGAGCGGGTCGGGTCCCAAAACATTGCTGAACTCACCCAACCCACCCAGCAGACACCCCTAGTCAAAATCATCTCATCCCATTTTCCTTAGTCTTTTACTCTTTTCTTCCTCTCTGGTTTTTTTTTTTTTAATTTTGATCATGAGTATTCTTTTATTTATTTTATTATTTTATTATTTTTTACATTAGCGATTGTGATTTGGTAAAAGTGATGGCTTTCAACTCATCGGAATTCATTTATTTGCCTTTAAGATTAATCCATAATTCAAAAACTCTAGTAATTAATTTTATTGATATAATTTCATAGTGGATAGATTGGATAGTAAATTTAGGACTATGCCAATTAGGAATTATTTGGAATTTAGGAAATTAAATTAGGCTATTTTTATTGTATGTAACTAATTTATGCATTATTGGTATTTCTGTGGCTATAAAATGATACAGATAACCTACAGTGCATCTGTGCAAATTTTTGAGAAAGACCTAATTAGAAATTGACACATACTGTGACTGGTTCCTACCATCTATATGCCTATTTGAACTTATCAATTTTGAATTGATTTTGTTATTGATTTTTCAAATGTAATAAAGCCTTAGGGATTCTTGAGATAAGTAATTTTTGGAAAAACTCACTATTGGTTTGATTATTTGAAAAAATCTTTGATATTGGTCATGGACCTATGATGGTAAATATTATGTGTAATGAATTATGCTAATAAAAGTAACCGTTATGAACATTGGCTTGAGCTAATGATGGTAATTGATATAGACAATGATTATCCTCATGAAAAATAAATTTGAATTTATTTGAGTAGGCTTTTTATTAACAGAAAATACTCTACTTGAAATAGATTGATTTACTTGATTATATTGGATTTTGATTGCTGTTCACTTGAAGAAAAATGTTTATTTTCTTGAAAGCCATATTATTGCAATTTAGGAAAAAAAATTATTTTCTTGAAAACTATATTATTGAGGTTTTTTTTAAACTTATATTTTTGGAAGAAAACTTTATTGGAACACTGTATCTAACAACAGTTGATGTTAACCTTGGTACACAGAGGATTGGATTAGGCCCTAGCTAACAGGGTATATATTGACTTTGTGTAAGCTAACATACATGGGTTGGTTATGGTATCGAGCTAGATGCTCATCAATTCAAGCCTTGGGCTTGTCATATTGTTACTTTACCCACGAGCTATGTGCTCGTCTTGTTTTAATTCTTCCTATGGTATTCTCTCACATGGAAGACATTTTAAATGATTACACTATTAAATGATTGAAAGTCGTTTTCCGTTAACTGTTATTTTAAGTTTGGATTTTAGAAGATATGACTTAAATTATTTATTTGAGAAATTTTTTATATATATACACACACACACACACACACACATATACATACATACATAATGATACCAAAATGATAGATCATGGCATAGCTTAATAGTACTTTTCAAAATATATGCTTCAAACAATCAAAGAAAATAGATCAGAAATTTGGATCAGTATAATTTTATTGAAAATATTGAACTTACACTGATGATACAATATTACGGAATGTTAATCGAAGAACTTTTCCAAACTTTACAAATAAGGAGTAAGAAAATTAAAATTACAAGATTTGATTCTTTGATTTGAGGAGCTTTTAAAAATTCAAAACAAATTTCATTTCCTAAAACTTTAGTTACTAACCCTTTTTCTATTGCAGATAAAGGGTATAATAATGACAGAAAATGAGCTCCTACAATTACTTGTTTAGATATGTTCCTTACCAGTAAAAATGATATTTTGTAACAAACCTTTTCTTTATAGATTTTTGCATTATTTAATTTATTATTAATGAAGAATTTTAATCTGCTTACACTACTTAACAATTCATTAGTTTTTTCATAATATTTAATAGGTATTAGTCCTTCCTGAATGCAATTCATATCAGCCCAAGAATCTATTAATGATATAAGATTAAACCCTTCAACTTGTTTTATTAATTTTGTTGGGCAGCTCCTGAATCCTCTTTTGATAAACTTGCTAACTGTCCTTGCATAATTATTTGTCTTTGCAAGTTTAATATTTTGAACTCAATTTCAATATCTTTTTGCTTTAATTAATTAAACTTTTCTTTTAAATTCTTAATATCTTGTTGAAGGTCTGTTAAAGTGATTTCTTCTTTCTGAGGTTTTTTAAACCTATCTAATACTTCCTTCATATCAATTTTCTAAACTTTTTCTTTTTGTTTTCTCCATTTTCTAAAAATTCTTTTATCTGTTGAATAAAATCTTGCTTAAACGGGGATTCTTCCATTTTTTCTACTATAGCTATTAATGACGAAGCTTGATCTCTCATGATTACATTAATTACCTTGACAAATTTTGAACAATCACATAATTCTAGTCCTAATCCTGTACGCTCTATTTCTTCTTCTTCACTTTCTGAGTTAGAGGAAGTTTCTCTTACATGATTTATGAATTCTTCATTTTATGAACTATATTCATCTTTTGATGATGAGTTTAGATTCATTTATCAATATGTTGATTAAATTTTCTTTATTTCTTCATCTGTATTTAAACTATTAATCTTTTGCTTAACCTTATAATACTTTTTGTAATGTCCTACTCTTCTACACTTGTAACAGACTATATTTCTTTTTGACCTAAAAGACTTATGTTTTAACCCTGTTGATGAACTAGGCTGACTTGCGGATTCTTGTTTATGATGTATTTTATAATATTTTCTAGATTTTCTTGATCTTTTAGAAACACATTCTTTTGACTTTGGTTTCCTTCTACTAGGGGTTTTAACTCTCTGCTAGTAAGTCTTAAGTTATGGGCAATGAGTCTGTTGATCAACTGGTGGTCCCCAAGTTCAGCGAGGGTGGACCCCTAACCCATATTGGTATCAGAGTCATGATAACAACTGTGAGACATAAACTCAGACACTATTGTGAATGGCATTCTTAGGAACTCTCACTCATGATAGACTGAAGTGAGGCTCTCTGCCCGTGGATGTAGAAATACTCTGGCAGGTACTTGTGGGTGGTCAATTGGCTTGGTTGGTCAACCAGTGGTCCGGACAATAAGTCCTGAGTTGCGGGGGCAGTGAGATATATTTATAAAAAAACTTGTGCCCCACTTATCCTATTTCTGTTTTAGTATGTAGTAAATGCTCACTGAGTTTGTGACTCACCCAAATTGTAACTAGGTTTTTTCAGATAAAGGAAAAGAGATAGCTTCAAGTTCTACTCTTCCAATTTGATCGAGGAGTCTAATACAATATTATTGGTGAGCCCAACACATTATTTGTGTGGCATATTTGAGAATTTATTTTGTTTTATTATTGACTCTGATTTGAAAACATTATGGATTATTGATCTTAGAGTTACTCTGTTATTTCCACAAGCAGGTTTTCAGATAAATAGTAGATTTTTAAATGATATTTTGGTGAATTACAATTTTTGGATTTGGTTAATTATGAATATTGAAAGTATGATATTTTTTTATATTGAACTATGTTCTAAGGCCCTGTGGTGGTTATTGTTATTGTTCTATAATGTTTGCAAGAATTACAGGATTGGAGGCTTGTGTGACTTGGGCTAACTTATGGTTTACCTTTGTTACACGACGATCATGAATCCTGAGTTTGGGTCGTGACAAAGTTGGTATCAAAGATTTAGTTTTGTCCTTGTGGATAATGAAGCAAGTGTCCTTTGATAGAATTTCAATTGTGGCTATGTACCCGAGCTAGGGATGGCAAAACATCTCCTTATTTGGGGATCCCCGTGGGGACTACCCCATTCAGGGACCCAAGTTTGGGGATTTTTCCCCTGCGGGGATGGGGAAGGGGGAGAAAATCTCCCCGAAGCTAATTCAAGGGCAAGGACAAGGATCATATTCCCTGCCTTGTGGGTTTCCCGTCCCTATCAAATTATAAGAATATCTTTAATTATTTATATAATATATATATATATATATATATATATATATATTAATAACTTTTGTCTTTTTTATTCATTTTAATCTTTGTTAATATTTATATTGATTTAAAATAAAAAATAAAAAGCCCATTAATAATGGGCCATCAGCCCATATTCTAAATTTCTAACCCAACCCTTCCTTCATCTTATTCTGATACCCTAGGGGCCTCCTTCTTCTTATTCTTATATTGCTGTCGCCGCTAGAGTTCTACTTGCCATCCATCCATGGTATGCCAGTAGCTCGCATCACTACCTGTCTTTCATTCACCTATGCTGTCTATCACCACTCCAGATCGTTGTCTTTGACCATCAGCTTTGCAGCGCCGCTTCAGATCGTCATCCATCGACCCTCAATGCTACAGCGCTGTTCTAGATTATCGTTCGTAGACCCTTTGTTATCCCATTTGTCTCGTGTTTTTGTGTCCTAGAGATTCTCTTGATCAACCTGTCTCTAAATCTTCAGAGAGTTCAAGATGATGTTATTGTCTTTTCTTATATATATTTTTCTAAATCTTGATTCTTTTGTATTATCCCTAAAAACAATTTTTTAGAAATTTTTTATATGCTCTTGGATTTTTTTTTATTGCATTTGGGGATCCCCGCAGAGATCCATGGGGACTCAGGGAATAAGAATAGGGGAAAAACTCCCCCCATGGCGAGGATCGAGCACTGGGAGTGGGGAGGTACTCCCCGCCCCCGCCTCGCGCAGGTGCCATGCCTAACCCGAGCATGCTCATAATTGAGACGCTATTAGAAGCCTATTAGGATGTCTATTTTTTTTTTAAAAAAAAGTAAATATCCTGAGTTAGTATGTTTCCTTGACTGTAAAAATTATTTTCTTGTGTTTTAATGTTTTGATTGTCTTTTCTAGGTGAAGATGCCACCTAGAACTCGTGCTATTGGTAGAGGAACAACGAGAAATGAGAGCCCAACTGATGAGCTTGTTAGGCGATCATCCCGGGCTAATCAAGGTTGCAGTAAGGGCAATGGACCATCTGGACAGCCTAGGAATGAAGCCACTAGGACTCAAACTGCGTCACCTACTATGGAAAGGATAGATCAGTTAGAAACAAGACTAGAAGGAGCGACTCAAAACATAGAGAGGTTGGCTCAGTTGATGTCTAACCAAGGAGGTCATGCTAATCAGCCTCCTGACAATATAACTTTGGTAAATTTGGGAAGCTCACAACTCTATACAGATGAGGGAATTAATATGTCACTCAAAGAATTTATGAAGCTAAACCCACCTTCCTTTTTGGGAGGTGCCGAGGATTCACAACATTTCCTAGATGGTGTAGAGAGGGTTTATAGAGCCCTTGGTTGTTCCAGCCAAAAGGCTGTAGAACTAGCTGGATTCAAACTTAAAGATATGACACAAACCTGGTATAAGACCATGTTGAGGGGGAGACCAACAACTTCTCCACCATTGACTTAGGATGAATTCAAGACTCTATTCATGGAGCACTTCTTCTTAGAGAGTGATAGGGATGAGCGGATTCGAGAATCTCAAGAGTTAAAACAAGCACTAGATATGATAATGAATAATTATGATTACTGCTTCACTCAACTCTCTCATTGTGCACCACGTCTTGTCCTTACTGAAAGGGATGTGATCCATAAATTCGTAGATGGTCTGGTGAAATCCTTGTACAAAACAGTGGTTGCACAAACCATATATTTTCTGACATATGCAGCAGCAGTGGATTGTTGCAAGAGAATAAGAAAGAAAGAAAGATATGACGAATCATGAGGAACAACAAAAATTCAAGAAACCCAAGAGTGAAGGCTCTTATGGTGGGCAAGGAAATCGTAAGCCTATGAAGGGGTCTAAGCCCCAAGGCCAGCTAAAAGCTTCATAAAAACCTGAGATTGAATAGAGAAACGAACAAGGTACTACACAGTTTAGTCGTGTTAAAATCCTATGTAAGACTTGTGGTAATTTCCATGCTAGTCAGTGTTGCAAGAGGACCGTTGCTTGCTTTCGGTGTGGAGAACTTGGCTATAAGAAGAGTAATTATCCCCAACTAGAGGGTGCTAACCAAACAACACTGCCACCTATAGCATTATCGCCTTAGCCTACTGTAGTTCAAGCATCGAGATAGCTTCCTAAAATAGGTAGGGTAAGTACAAGTGTTGTCTGTTTTGCTAGACTACACAAATGCACGTGTCGACAAGTAATAAAAATGAGTATTCAAGTATCGTTCCGATGAGAATTGTATTAAAAAATTATGTTAAGTATTAACCAATTACTACTTACTCTCTATTCTAGGCAATCGAATTGATTTGAGTGATTCAATGATAAAACAAAATTAAATAACAAAAACAAATGAAAGTTTCCAAAATAAGATAGAAGTAAACGGAGAAGAGATTACAATTTGAGCATCTAAGGTCTAACTTCACTTATTATTTTGTATGACTTCATGCAATCCTTTCATTACTCTTGATCATAAATTGGTTAAGTTAGCCAACGTGTTTAAACATTTAAAAACCTCTTTCGATGGACTTGTAAACCTATGGACCCTTATCAAAACACTATATTTCTATGTGAATTGACAAAATTCCATGCATTAAGAACAAACATCAAACACTTGCTATGCATGACCAATAAGTATATTTCTATCCTATTGGTTAATCAACTCATCCATACAATTGAATGTAATTGAACATGCATCATCTAATTCCATAATCCAACATTCAAATCCCTATGTCTAGTTCAATGGGTTCACTAAGGCATCACAAATAATGCCCAATCAAATGCAAGCATTAAATATAGAATTAGAAAACCATAACCAAATTCATTACAAGAGTAGAAAAAGATTACAAACAATTAAAATTACATAATAAGATCCATTAGATCCCAGAAAAGAGAATTAGAACATCATGGTTACAAAGAAAACAATCTCAAGAAAGAGCAACAAAGACATCATGAAAAATAAAGAGAAGATGGAAGAAAGAACAAGGTGTCTTGATTGATGTACGGTGGTTCGTCAAGTTTTTCTAATTATTCATCCACTCTTGCTACTCTCTCCAAAGTTGCTCTCTAGAAAGCTACGTCCCCAAATGCCCCATGACCCCTCAAATGTCCAATTTTCCAGTTTAAATGATGTTTTGCCATCCAAACAGGGAATCCACGGCACAAAAGCTTAAGGAAGCCGTGATACTTAGTGAGTGAAAACACATACTAATTTTTTTCACAAGGAGTCGTGACACAATTGGTTGGGTGTGTCGCGGCTCCCTGTTCTCTGGCCAACATACGCTGCTACCAAACTGCTAGAGGCCGCTGCTCCAGTGAGGAAGTGTCGCGGCCTCCCCTGTGTAGAGAAGAAATTCCACATGTCTTCATTCCTCTTGCTTCCTTACACACCCCCTTGCTTCTTTGCAAGCTCCTGGAACTAAGTAAATACTAATATTTACAAAAAAAAGCAAGTTTATGTATTTAAATTTATAACGATCCATGAACAAGTATTCCTTATACACTTTTTTATCAAGGATTGAATGAAAACAAGGTATAACTCAAGGATCTAGCTTATGAATGCTTTAGGAAATGCTTGATTAATAACCCTATTTAACACCATAAGATGCTCAGACATCGAATGTGGTGGTTACAGGTATACTCTCTATATGCTCATATGATGCACGTGTTCTGTTTGACCCTGACTTCACCCATTAATATGTGTCCCCATATTTTGCTACTCAATTTGGTAAAGAACCTACACCGCTTGACCACTCATTTCTTATGACTACGTCGATGGGGGAATCTATTCTTGTTAAATATGTGTAAAAAAACATGTGAAATCTTTGTTGATGGCAATGAGACATTAACAAGTTTGATTGTGTTAGACATTATAGACTTTGATGTAATCTTAGGCATGGATTGATTAGCTTCTTGCCGAAATACTGTGGACTGTCATGCAAAGGTAGTATAGTTTGATATTCTAGGTAGGCAAACATTTCATGTACAGGGTGATCGTAGCTTGATTCCTTATAACTCAATTTATACCTTAGAGCTAGGTGATACCTGAGAAAGGGATACGAGGGATATTTAGTGATGGTTAGGGACATCTTATCGCAACCCAAAAGTCTAGAAAAAGTTTCAATAGTTTCCAAATTCCCTGATGTACTTCCAAAAGATTTACTTGGGTTACCTCTAGATAGGGAGATTGAATTATGTATTGACGTGATTCTTGATACTCAACCGATTTCTATACCCCCTTACCACATAACACCTGAGGAATTAAAAGAATTGAAAAACCAGTTGTAAGACTTATTAGATAAAGGTTTCATTCGTCCAAGCACTTCTCCTTGGCATGCTCCTATTCTTTTTGTTGAAAAGAAAGATGGATAGATGCGACTATGTATAGACTATAGATAGTTAAACAAGGTGACTGTACGTAACAAGTACCCTCTTCCTTGCATCGATGACTTGTTTGATCAATTTCAAGGTGCACAATGCTTCTCTAAGATAGACCTTTGATCGCGTTATCATTAATTGAAGATGAGAAAAGAAGATATCCCTAAGACAACATTTAGAACTCGATATGGACACTATGAATTTTCAGTGATGTCCTTTGAGTTGACGAATGCCCTAGTAGCTTTCATGGATTTGATGAGCAGGGTTTTCAAGCCATTTCTTGATTAGTTTGTCATAGTGTTCATAGATGATATTTTGATTTGCCCTCGAAGTAAGGAAGAGCATGAACAACACTTGAGGGGAATTTTACAGGCCTTGAGCAACCATAAGCTCTATGCTAAATTGTCCAAGTGTGAATTTTGGTAGGATAATGTAACCTTTCTTGGACATGTCATATCTTAAGGATGGTATAAAAGTAGATCCAAAGAAGGTGGTAGCAGTGGAGCGTTGGCCAAGGCCAACCTAAGCTACTGAAATTCGTAGCTTTTTGGGTTTGCTCATATACTACTGTCGTTTTGTTAAGGATTTCTCCAAGATAGCGGCTACTTTGACAAGATTGACACAAAAGCATGTGAAGTTTCAATGGTTGGATGAATATAAGAACAACTTTCAAAAGCTTAAGTCTCTTTTGACCTCAACTCTGGTGTTGGTTTTACCATCTGGGAGAAGTGGATACACAATATTTGTGATGCATCAAGAGTAGGTCTGGGTTGTGTTTGGATGCAACATGACAGAATCATTGCCTACGCTTCTAGACAGTTGAAGAGACATGAACAAAACTTCCCCACACATGACTTAGAAATGGCAATAATAGTCTTTGCACTCAAGATTTGGAGGCATTACTTGTATGGAGAGACATGTGAAATTTATAAAGACCAAAGGAGTCTCAAATACACATTTAACTAGAAAGATCTTAACCTCTGACAGAGGAGGTGGATGGAATTGCTTAAAGATTATGATTGTACCATTCCTATCACCCCAGAAAATCGAATGTAGTTGATGATGCTTTAAGTAGAAAGTCTATAGGCAGTATAGCTCATAGAACTGAGGTTAGAAGACCGATCGAGAAAGAGTTTCAAGAAATGTGGATAATAGGGAACAATTTGAAGCAATGGATACAGGACCAATGTTAGCTCATGTACAACTTTGTTTTACCTTGGTGGATAGTATTAAGGCAGTACAGGGTCAAGACCCACATTTGGCAAGTACCATTGAAGAGATTAAGAAAGATCATATTTCTTATTTTAATATTAATTTCGAAGGTGTGTTGTAGTTTAGCTCTCGATTATGTGTTACAGATGCTGATGATTTAAGAAAGAAAGTATTAGAAGAGGCTTATCATTCCTCTTATTCCATACACCCTGGATCCACGAAGATGTATCATGAATTGAAAGAACTTTACTGGTGGGAAGGAATGAAGAAAGATGTAGCAAAGTTGGTATCTAAATGTTTGGTGTGCCAACAAGTGAAGGCAGAGCATAATAAATTAGCAGGGTTACTACAACAAATAGAAATACTTGAATGGAAGTGGAAGAGAATAATTATGGACTTAGTGACAAGATTGACTAAGACCATTAGATGTTATGATTCGGTTTGGGTAATTGTTGATCAATTGACTAAATCTACACATTTCTTGCCTATAAAGACTACTTATATAGCAGCTCAGTATGCAAAGTTATACTTGGATGAGATAATATCATTGCACGGTGTTTCGATATCTATCATCTCTGATCAAGGTCCAAAGTTCACTTCTCAGTTTTAGAGATCTTTCCAAGTAGCCATAAGAACCCGTTTAGATTTAAGTATCGCTTTCCATCCTCAGATTGATGGTCAATTTGAAAGAACCATTCAAATCTTGGAGGATATGTTTTGTGCTTGTGTTCTAGACCTTGGAGGGGGTTGGGACTAGCACTTGCCTTTGATGGAGTTTGCCTATAACAATAGTTATTAGTCAAGCATCCAATGATACCTTTTGAGGCATTATATGGAAGACATTATAGATCACCGATTGGATGGTTTGAGGTTGGCGAGTCTAAACAATTAGGTCAACATCTAATTCAAGAAGCCAATGAGAAGGTTTGATTGATTCGTGATTGATTAATGACAGCTCAGAGTCGATAAAAATCGTATTCTGACCATAGACGATGTCCCTTGGAATTTGGTGTGGGGGATCATGTGTTTCTCTCTGTTTCTCCAATGAAGGGCATCTTAAGGTTTAGCAAGAAAGGTAAATTAAGCCTAGGGTTCATTGGACAATTTTAAGTTCTTGAGAGAGTTGGGCAAGTAGCTTATAACTTAGCCCTTCCAGTCGATCTTTTCGGAATTCACCCAGTTTTCCATGTCTCAATGCTTTGAAAATACATTCGTGACCCTTCTCATATCATACAACATCAAGCAATTCAGTTTGATGAATGCCTTACTTAAATGGAACTACAAGAAATTTATGAATTAGCTACGGACCAATCTGTAGCTAATCCGTAACTATTCAATTTAGCTATGGAATAGTTATGGATTGGTCTATAGTCAAATTCTCATAGCTAATCCGAAGCTAATTTTTAAATTTCCGTAACTAATCCGAAACTAATTTGTAATTAATTTTTATTCAAATTTTCTTTTATTTTTGGAGCTAATTTGTAACAATCTGTAACAAGTTTGTAGCTATTATATTGCTAAATCCATAATAATTCCGTAGCTATTTCCTAATTATTGTGTTGCTAAATCGATAGCAATTTTGTAGGCATTTAATAACTTTCGTGTTGCTAAATCTCTAGCAATTGTATTGCTAAATTCATAGTTCCGTAACAATTTCCTAGTTATTGTGTTGCTAAATCTGTAGCAATTCCATAACTATTATGAAGCTAACCAAAATTAATTTTATAATAATAATTAATATATTTTAAAATTATGCCTGTATAAATATTTCAATCCAAATTGAAAAACCCAACAAATAAGTTATGCAAAACAACAAAATATTATAATTGCATTAGTAAGTTCAAAACATATTCTACAAAGAAAGCATAATTAATCAATAAATCTAAGTTAATACAAATAATTCACAACAAGCTAGCCCCATCATCAATAAGCACAACTAATCAATCCAAGTTAACCCAATCACCATCAACTTCATGATCCTCCCTAATTGTGTCACCCTAAGATGGTGCCTATGACATACCACTTCCTATTTAGGAGCCAACAATACTATATAGGATGGCAATAACAATTAGCTAGAATGGCAAAACAAATTTGTTCGTTTAGAAGTATAAATTCAATGAAGAACGTAAATGTAAAGCATTCAAAAATCCAAATACAACCTAAAATTTAAAGAATTCAAAAATCTCTAGGTGATGCTGAACATCATAATTAAAATTTTGTAATTTCACAGAAGCATTCTATAACAGATTCTCTTTTCCAAGCACAAATAGAGTTCATTTTTCAAAGATCTGATTCATTAAGCAATAATAAAATCCTGAGCAATAATGATTGAAATTGCAATAGCACAAAAGCCTACCAGTTAAAGAGCTTAAACTTAGGGAGAAGTCCTCCTTGATTAGCTCCTCTCAGTAGATTGAAGAGCTCACGTGCCATAAATATTTGGACAATAACAGCCACCGCAAAATCTAAATGCCACAAAGCGCAAAGAAGAGTAACAAAATCACAATCCCACAAATGAAGAAAGAGGCCTTAAAAAATATTAACAGAAAATATAAATAAACGAAAATGAGTACTTAGCACAGGCAAAGTGGAAGGTAGACGAAAAATGGAATGGCAGGTCTCGTGCTATTGCAAATAAATGCAGCATAGTGAGGCCTCAATAATATATTGTTCACCTCATTCTTTGCAACTCTTAATTAGTCAAGAAAATGTATGCTCAAAATATATATAGCCTTTGCAACTATGCACACCACATTAAGCATGCAGAAACTGAGGGTAAATTAAGAAGAAAACATAGTAATCATCAAATAAATTAAGAAACATAGACTTATTCATTCATGAAGTTCATGATTATGAAATTGCTTCGATAGTATTAAGCCAGCTGAAAACAATTCCTCCTTAATTAGTATTATATCAATGCAATAGAGAAAAAGCTTGGACACCTTTCAAGATAAGTTGATAATCTTTAGCGGAAAATGAATTTTGTCAATTATGTGATGGATAATTGATGGATAGAGGTATGGCGATTAGGGATATCTCAATCAAGCTTTCATATGAGAAAGTCATTTGACATTTAACTCTAACACAGTTGCATGATTTCAACAACTCCAATTCACAGTTTAATTCCTTGTAAATGATTGAGACAGTTAACTACATAACTATATTTGTCCTTCAAAGAAATGACTAATATTTTCCCACAATACCACACCTTAACTTAATTAAAAGAAACCGAACGTCTAGAATCATTCTAACTTGAGATCATGTGAGCAAGTTAGAATGATTCATATAAGTAAGCAACTAAGCATATTAAACTCGAAATAGGAATGACCTGCCATTCTATTATACAAACACACACATGCATGACATTTACAATATAAGAGTATAAACTAATCAAAATGCATCTGAATTTGAAAAAAAAAAATCTTCAAATGAAAGAAAGCTAGACTTCAGGATCAACCAGCAGTTTACCATATCTTTTTGCATTGAAATACAAAGTTCATTGTATACCAAATAATATTTCATTCCCTTTTCTTCATTTTTCTTCACCTTTTTTGCAACTAATTTTTTACTCAGAGTACATAGCTAAATTTTAGTAGTGACAACAAAGCTAAAGAAGTGAAATGAAAGATTCGTAAGAATTGATAGAACAATGGTGAAGAATAAATTACCACACTTAGTCAAATCATATCTTGAGAAATGCAAGTTGTTAAAGATTTTATTATTTTGTAATTCATGGGAAGGATTATTTTTCCAACGAAACCAAAATAGTCACCTGATTCATCCATTTTAGAATTTTGAGATGTCTTGGTGAAAGTAGAATCAAGCTTCTCCCCTTGTTTCCTTTAACTCTGCACTCCCAGCAGCATATTCCTCAATTTTTCAGGTGACAATCCCCCAACACCCTGTAAAACTCAAGTTCCCATAAAATCAACTTTGCATGGAAAGGAAAATCCAAGGAACCAAACTAATAGATCAAAAGAAGACTAAAACAAATTTAACAATGTCACTTGGACTCGTACCAAGAAGCTGCAACAACAGATCAGACTAGTACGACTTCACCTTCATAGGATGCTTCAAATTTAAGAATGATACTTGAACAAACTAACTATGTAACAGGATAGGAGAAGGTTGAATCTGGAGTCAATATATTATAAAGACATTAGGTAAAGTTATTTAGGGAAAGGATGGTTAGAATTGGGGAATTTTGTTGGATGAATCAATTAGAGAAATTATGAAGGGTAAAAGAAAAAGGGGGTACTAATTATGCTACAATCATACAAAAAAAACCCCACAATTGTGTGATACTAATTATCATATTTATGGGTTGGTAATTTACATTGAATTAATTTGATTAATTCCACTAATGTCATTTATTTGAAGATTATTCAACTCTAAATAGACGAGTTTGACAAATTTAAAAACAAATTTGAATCACCTATTGAAATATTCCAAATTTAAAGACCAATAATATTTGAATGGTGATAATTTATGGGAAGGGGGAAAAACTATTTTTTGAAATTTTTCTAGAAGGGGGCGTGGGGGGAGTGTTTGTGTGAGGAGATGGAAGGGGAGAAGCTTCATGTGCTTACCTATATAAGCACCATCTAGACTGAGACAAACATATATGGATGTGTTTCTCAACGTGAAAGCAACCAGCCATGGGTGTCACCATCAGCGAGAACTTCGTGACACAGAAGATCACCGGGGCCGTCTGATAGACCCTTAGCTGATGTCACAGGTCATGAGAATCAGGGGGAACCAAAGGTATGGAGGGTATATGTGAGAAAGAATAGAAGGCAAGGAAAGAAAGATGAGGTGGCATTGGGAGAGAGTGAGCCCGGGGAATGTTAGTGGAATTCTGTTACATGAGATCTGTTTGGGAGTGAGAGGGGTATCACAAAAGGTATCATTTCTGTTTTGGCAGGGAATGGCATTTTTTCTCTGAGGAGCGTAGCTCTGTGGGTAGTAGGGAGCCTTGTTCCCTTCTGCATTTATCTTTCTATCAATTAAATTCTACAAATCATCCATCATTGACCTCCTATTGGCATTACTGTTTTATTGCTTGATTTTGGGTTTGTAACAAATTGGTCCGACCTGCCGGATCAGCAGGTTTGTTCCCTTCTGTTTTGTTGCAGCAAATTACGACCATGGATCAGCAGAATTGGGCTGCGAAGTTACTTGGGTATCGTTTCGACATAGTGTACAAGCCGGGTTTAGAGAACAAAGGAGCGGATGCTCTTTCCAGGATGTATGACACTACTGAGCTTCAATCTATGATCCATTATCCTGAGTGGTTGGGCAGCAATAAGGTAGTCGAAGAGGTCCATCAGGATGAAGGGTTAAAGGGCATCATTGCTGCCTTGCAGCAAGGACAGCCTACAAAACCAGGTTTTTTTCTATAAAAATGGTGTTTTACTTTATCGAAATAGACTAGTGTTGGCTGCAAATTCCGTGTGGATTCCCATTCTGTTGAAGGAATTCCACTCTACCCCGCAAGGGGGTCACTCGGGATTTTATCGTACTTATCGTCGTATGGCAGCCAACTTGTATTGGTTTGGTATGAAGAAACACATTCAACAATTTGTACAGGGGTGTGATGTGTGTCAAAGGCAAAAGTATGTTGCTGCCTCACCAGGGGGTTTTCTCCAACCTTTACCGATACCCTCACAAATCTGGGAGGATGTTTCGATGGATTTCATTACCGGTTTGCCAAAATCTAGAGGGTTTGAGGCCATCTTGGTGGTTGTGGATCATCTCTCAAAGTATAGCCATTTTATACCATTAAAGCATCCATATTCCGCTAAGACACTTGCTGACATTTTCACCAAGGAAGTAATAAGGGTGCATGGAATTCCTTTGTCAATTGTCAGTGACAGGGATCCCATTTTTGTGAGTAATTTTTGGCAAGAAATCTTCAAATTGCAGGGAACGCAGCTGAAAATGAGCACCGCGTACCATCCACAAACTGATGGGCAAACAGAGGTGGTAAATCGTTGTTTGGAGACTTTCTTGCGATGTTTTATAGCGGATCAGCCTAAAAATGGGTGATGTGGGTCCCTTGGGCTGAATTTTGGTATAACACCACCTATCATGCCTCTACAGCTACTACACCATTTGAGGTGGTGTATGGGAGGCAGCCTCCTCTCATTACCCGCTTCTTACCAGGGGAAACTGATGGAAACCCCGGAAAGGAATCCGGTATATGTGTATTATTCAATATCAAAGAGGAGCTGATAGAGCTCTTACAGAGAAAGGAAACGATAACCAGAGCCTAAAGCTCCTATCCAGAGAGATGCTCTCCTAACAATCTCAATACCAAAATGCATCATAAAATTACCCCCCGCTCCTACTGTCCTACTAATGCATGTAATGCATGATTCATTTGGATTCTCTCCCCTACAAATGTGGTAACAGAATGCCAGGTCATGAAACTAATTCCCTCTCTCACGTGGACCCTCCTTCTTTCTTCTAGAATAAACCCTCCAAATGTTGGGCTTCCTAGGATTCAGGTCCAGCACCTGATCCAAGGCTTGGTCAGTCACTGTACTGGGCCCCATGGCCCTATCACTGCCTCCTCCTGAAAGAACAGCCTTGTCCTCAAGGCTAAAGTGTGGGAATTGACTTTGGAGCACAGCTTCATCTTCCAAAGTGGTGTCTTCAACTGCTCTGCCCTTCCACTTGACCAGCCACTGTTTCACTGTCCTCCCTGCTTCATTAATCTCCTTGCTGGCCAGCACACTCTCTGGTTCTTCAGTCTCACTAAACTCTACTTCCATACCTTCAGGTAGAGACCCTTCAGCTGCATAGTTACCAATTGCTTTTTTAAGTTGAGAAGCATGGAACACCGGGTGAATTCTAGATGATTCGGGCAGCTGCAGCTTATAGGAGACAACTCCCAACCTTTCCAGAATCGGAAATGGTCCAAAATATCGGGGAGCCAATTTCTGATTAATCCTCTTTGCCACTGTTTGCTGTCTGTGGGGTCTGAGTTTTAGGAAGACCCATTCTCCAACCGAGAACGATTGATCCTTCCTCTTCTTATCGGCGTATATCTTCATTTGTTCCTGCGCTTTGGCCAAGTGGTATTTGAGTTGTTTCAAAGCCTCATCACGGTCTAATAAGTCCAATGCCACTGCCTCAACTTTAGTTTCCCCCTGTAGAAACCTCACCAGAGGAGGTGGTTTCCTTCCATACACTACCTCAAATGGGGTAGTTCCTGTTGATACGTGATAGGTGGTATTGTACCACAATTCTGCCCAAGGCACCCAATAGGACCAATTTCTCGGTTGTTCTGATGCGAAACACCGCAGATATGCCTCCAAGCACCGATTGACAACCTCGGTTTGGCCATCCGTCTCCGGATGGTACGAAGAACTCATTTTTAAGATAGTGCCCTGTAGTCGAAATCACTCCTTCCAAAAAAGGCTAATGAAAAGAGGATCCCGATCACTAATAATGGACTGTGGAACCCCATGCAAGTGCACTATCTCCCTAGCAAAAACCTCAGCAATCTTCCTAGCTGTATAAGGATGCTTCAGAGTGATAAAGTGGCCATATTTAGAGAGGCGATCCACTACCACAAGTATTGCCTCAAACCCTTTTGACTTCGGTAAACCAGTGATAAAATCAAGGGAAATGTCCTCCCAAATCTGGTGGGGAATAGGCAGCGGCTGCAATAAGCCCACAGGAGAGGAGGCTATGTATTTTTGTCTCTGACACACATCACAAGACTTCACAAAGTCCTGGACAGCTTTCTTAATGCCAACCCAGTACAAATTTCCAGCAATCCTCCGATAAGTTCTCAGAAATCCGGAGTGACCCCCTGCGGGTGATGAGTGAAACTCCTCCAACAATGAAGGAATGCAGGCTGATTTGGAGGAGATAACTAACCTGTTCTTATAGAGTAAAGTGTCATGCTGCAAACAAAACCCAGGCCTAGAGTTTGCATCACGCTTGAGATCTGCCAAAATTTGTTGTAACACAGGGTCCTGTTGCACTTCTTGTTGCAGCTCTTGATCTTGCAGCCATATAGGAGAAGAGACCAGCATCTTCACTTCTCCTTCCTCGTATATTCTTGACAATGCATCTGCGGCTTTGTTCTCAGGTCCTGGTTTGTAAACCACATCAAAATGATAGCCTAAAAGTTTAGCCATCCAACATTGCTGGTCAGAAGTGGTGATTCTTTGTTGCAACAGATGACGTAAACTTTTTTGATCAGAATATACTATAAAGTTCCTACCCAACAAATAATGACGCCAATGCTGGACAGCCAACACTAAAGCCATCAATTCCTTCTCATAAGCAGACTTAGCAAGGTTGTTTTTGGAAAGAGCCTTGCTAAAATAAGCTATTGGTCTGCCACACTGCATTAACACTGCCCCGACTCCTTTCCCGGACGCATCACACTCTATTTCAAATGGCTGTGCAAAGTTGGGAAGTGTCAAAACTGGAGAGGTGGTGACTGCCCTCTTTAATTCCTCAAATGCTTGCATCGCTTCAGACCCCCATTGAAACCCATCCTTCTTAGTTAATTCTGTTAGAGGCTTGGCAATCTTACCATACCCAACTATAAATTTCCGGTAGTATCCCGTGAGCCCTAAGAAACCTCTTACCCCCTTGACATTGTGGGGAATGGGCCATTCAAGGACACTTTTGACCTTCGCAGGGTCAACTGCCACTCCCTGCCCTGAAATTATACGGCCCAAATATTCCACTTGGTGGCTGCCAAAACTGCACTTCTTTTGGTTCGCCACAAATTGATTATGCTGCAATGCCTCCAGAACCCGAGTGAGATGAGAAATGTGAGTAACCCAATCAGCACTATAGACTAAAATGTCGTCAAAAAAAAACCAGCACAAACCTTCGAAGAAAGGGCTTAAAAATCTGGTTCATGGTAGCTTGGAAAGTTGCAGGCGCATTAGTTAGTCCGAATGGCATCACTAAGTACTCGTAATGTCCTTCGTGAGTTCGAAATGTTGTCTTGTGCACATCCTCTTCCTGAACCCTGATTTGGTGATAACCGGATTTAAGGTCCAGTTTAGAAAAATAACAAGCTCCATATAACTCATCAAGGAGTTCATCCACTACCGGAATAGGGTACTTGTCGGGCACTGTCACCTTGTTGAGGGCCCTGTAGTCAACACATAAACGCCAAGTAGCATCTTTCTTCTTTACCAAAATTACCGGCCGGAAAAAGCACTACAACTGTGCCTAATCATACCTTGTTGTAACATCTCTTTTACTGTTTCTCTATCTCATCCTTGTGATGATGAGGGTACCGATACGGGCGTACACTCACAGGGCACCCCTTGTCTGTAACACAATTGAATGGGCAATGTCACGACTTGGGGAAGGCCCAGTAATCTCCTTGAAAATGACAGAGAACCGATTCAAGAGCTCCTGAAGTTCATCTTTCTGTTGAGGGGACAGCAGAGACTCATTTTTTGTTGTTGTATCATCATCTACAGACCACAACATTCTACCCTTACCACCATTCATTCCTTCCAGCAAGCTGCGAAAAGAGGCTTGTGGCATAATTTTAGGGAGCTGTCCACGTAATTCCATGTCCTTCCCTGCCCATCGAAATTTCATGGTCATTTCTTTCCAATCCATTATTACCTTCCCAAGCGTTTGCAGCCACGCCACACCCAATATCATGTCAATACCTCCTAAATCCAGCACATATGCATCCACCTTAATGGAGGTTATACCCATTTGAATTGTGATTCCCGAACATATTCCAAGTTGTGGTGACCCTGTGTCCATCTCCTAACCGGATACCCAATGTTTTAGTGTAAGAGACCTTCAGTCCTAAGGCTGATGTCACTGAGGTGAAATAAAATTGTGGGTGGCCCCACTTGTCCACTAAAATAAAAATGGACACTCCTTGTAACTTTCCCTCCAATCTCATGGTTTTTACTCCACTCAAAGAGGCCTCAGCAAACCCAAACAACCCCATGGCTTTGCACTCTAGAGTCCCATCGTCCCTTCCTCATCAACGTCTTCTTCCTCATTGAGTGTCTCATCATCACCCAATATTATTAACCGCAACTGCTTCTCTGGGCATTGATGGAGAGGATGGAATTTATCCCCACATCGAAAGCATAGATTCTTCGCCCTCCTCTCCATGAGCTCATGATAAGGCAAGTGGCGCACCCCGCTTGCTTCGATTATTTCCCCATCGGCGGTCCCCTCTACCCACGGTGGGCGCCCTCTACCCGACGAGCGCCGACGCCAACGACTCGGGGAGACCTTTTGCGAGTCTCTACCAAGTTGGTTCGAGTCCTACCCGTGCTCGTTACTACGGTGGCTCGAGTGGTCTCGGGTTTCCTTGAAAAATCTGTTGATTGCCAACTCCGCCCGTCTTCTCACTTGTCTCTCCCAGCTCGGCCTCGATGTCGCGAGCTAACTTCATCATTTGGCAGCGCGAACGTGGGTTGAACGGTCTCACCCGACGTCGGACCTCCGGGCACAACCCACCCATAAAATACCCCATGTATTGCTCCTCTGGAAGGCGCTCTACCTGAGACGAGATGAGTTCAAACTCCTCAATGTACTCATCGACTGACCCCGTTTGTTGGAGGACAGAGAGCTCCTCGAATGGGTTATCAAATTTTCGCCCTCCATAACGCTCGATCAAGGCACGCTTGTTTCTCCCACGACAGTCGTCCTCCGTCGCCCTTAGCGATTAAACCAATGGATTGTTTGGGCCTCCATACACACCGAGCGAGCTTAATCTTCACCTCCTCCGACGTACCACGAACCTCGAAGTACGTCTCGCCGAGTGATCCACCCCCGGATCGACCCATCGAACATCGGCAGTTCAACTTTCTTCGCCGACATTCGAAACTCCTCCATCTTATCCTTCGCCGTGGCGACTCTTCCTCCGACGAGGAGGAATCGTCGGAGCCTCATCCGTCTTCTTCTCCAACATCTTACTAACCTCCTGAAGCAGAGACTGCTTCAACTCCATGAATGTAACCTGAAAGGCTGATTGAAGATCACCGAGCCCAGCCTCTAAGGTCGTGAGTCGTGCCTCCAATGCTTCCACTCTCTCAGACATCTTAGGTGGCATGGACAATTCTGACAATGCCGGGCGCTACCTCAACGAATCCTATGGCCTCGGACCAATGATGGAAACCCCTGAAAGGAATCCCAGTATGTGTATTATTCAATATCAAAGAGGAGTCGATAGAGCTCTTACAGAGAAAGGAAACGATAACCGAGCCTAAAGCTCCTATCCAGAGAGATGCTCTCCTAACAATCTCAATACCAAAATGCATCATAAAATTACCCCGCTCCTACTGTCCTACTAATGCATGTAATGCATGATTCATTTGGATTCTCTCCCCTACAAATGTAGTAACAGAATGCTAGGTCATGAAACTAATTCCCTCTCTCACGTGGACCCTCCTTCTTTCTTCTAGAATAAACCCTCCAAATGTTGGGCTTCCTAGGATTCAGGTCCAAAGACTGATCCAAGGCTTGGTCGATCCATCAGACCGGGCCCCATGGCCCTATCAGAAACCAAGGTTGAGGCTGTCAGGAGGGACTTGGTGGAGAGAGATGAGTGTTTGAGGCAGCTCAAGTATCACCTTAACCGTGCTCAGGTACGTATAAAGAACCAAGCAGACCGTCATAGAAAAGAGGAACACTTTGAGGAAGGAGAGTGAGTTTTCCTGAAGTTAAGGCCTCATGTGCAAAAGTCTGTGGAAGCACGTATCAATCCCAAGCTTGCACCTAGGTACTATGGTCCTTTCAAAGTGCTGGAAAGAGTAGGCCCAGCTTGCCTATAAGTCTTGCAAATGCTAGTGACCGCCAAAATCCATCCGATTTTCCATATATCTTTGCTTAAGAAGGCATGGGGAAACTACGGGGTGGAGAAGGAGCTTCCACAAGGCATGGAGGGGGACAATACACGGTGCACACGGAACCATTGGAAGTTACTGGCCGCTCGTACTATTAGCCAAGGGGGTGAATCTGTTAAGCAATTACTGGTTCAGTGGAAGGGAAAACCATTCGAGGAAGCAACTTGGGAGGAGGAGTTTACTATAAAAAACCACTTTCCTACCCTCAGACTTGAGGGCAAGTCTGCTAATCAAGGTGGGGGTATTGATAGACCCTTAGGGCGATGTCACAGGTCATGAGAATCAGGGGGAACCAAAGGTATGGAGGGTATATGTGAGAAAGAATAGAAGGCAAGGAAAGAAAGATGAGGTGGCATTGGGAGAGAGTGGGCCCGGAGAATGTTAGTGGAATTCTGTTATATGAGATCTGTTAGGAGTGAGAGGGGTATCACAAAAAGTATCATTTCTGTTTTGGCAAGGAATGGCATTTTTTCTCTGAGGAGCCTAGCTCTGTGGGCAGTAGGGAGCCTTGTTCCCTTCTGCATTTATCTTTCTATCAATTAAATTCTACAAATCATCCATCGTTGACCTCTTATTGGCATTACTGTTTTATTGCTTGATTTTGGGTTTGTAACCCCGTCGATCAGATCAATGCAGAGAGCTTTAGAGCAAGTTGTTCTCGGGTAACTTATAGGTGTCAATACATTGGAGGTTTGGATAAGGCTTAGCTAGGTATTATGTGTCTAATGTTGTAGCAGAAGGTGACAAGCCCGATGACTACATTGTTCCACCATCTACAATCAGCAATCCAATAAATTTTTGAAGAGTGTTTCTCTACTAAAAAAGTATCTACATGCAAGACAAGACACATTCATTTCAAAGCAATGAAATTTCAGTAAGTTGAAAGGACAACTACAACCTTCACCCCTATTTGATAAGCAAATTTCTTTGCTTCATCATGTATATAACAATTTTTTTTTTAGAAACAAAATCAGCTTAAAGCAATTTTCCAACTAAGACCAGAACCAATAGAAGTTATACATCTAAAAAAAAGAATATTAAGCCATCACAGCAAACAATGTAAGTCAATATTTATAACCATCTATGCATCAGATCCCCACACTTTGCAATTGAACCAACACCATACCAAAACCATTACAAAATTCAAATAGAAGGAAAAATTAATCACCTTTAACTTCAACGTAGAAAGGGCAAGCCTTGCACTAGTCAAGCCTTAATTTTTGTCATGTAATGTAATATGGAAAAAAAAATCAATTTGTTTCGATTTCTAAAATTTAAACTTAAAATGCAAGCTAATAAGAAAAGACAATAAATGGTTTAAAAAGAAATTATAAAGGAAAGAAGTAAACTTGAATGCAGCAAATTGCAGGGGAGGGAGGGAGATGCAGTGCTTTTCTGCCTATATACATAGGAAGGCAGAGGAGAGGGAGAATGTGAGTGTGAAGAAAGAGCGAAATAAGAGATCTGAGTATAAAGTGCTGAGTGTAAAATGAAAAATCATGATATATAAGGAATTATCACAAATAGCAGACAAATAAATGTCCATGATAGTTTAGTTAAGCATATCATTTGCTTTCAAATAAAATTGGAATGATCACAATCGTGTCACTTAAGCATTATAGTCATCTCTAGAATAAAGCCAAATCTTTAAAACATACCCAGTAGAAGTTGGATTAATAGACAACTTACAAAAACTCATTTGAGCATGATTATAAAACACAAATTGTTACATGAATTTTTGCATTTAAGATACAAAATTGAAACACTCAATCATGATAATGGATAAGTTAAGAAACATTCCTTGCTTTGAGTCTAAGAATTATGATTCTTCATGGAATAAAAATGACCCACTAACACACTGTAACTAAGAGATAATGCTACAATTAATGGTAAGCTTAAATGATTACAAAAACAGAATATGCCATGTTTGAACGTATTAATTAAAACCTTAAAATCTCACCTAACACAATAGAACAAACTTCCTTAAAGAACCCAATATGCATTCAAGCATTCACCCAAATAATATATTTGACAAATTTACTTGTTATACAACACATGGAATTTGACTTTTACATGATTCCAAACGGATTGAAGATTTAAATGCTTGATAACATATTAAAGAACTTGATCCAAATAGCAGAAAAGTAAATAAATGTTTGACACTATCCATCTTGATCTAGTTTTCTATCTGCTCTTATTCTAAGCGCCACCATCTGTTCTTCGCATTTTTACACAATATACATATTTCTAAAAATTGAACCACAAATAATGGAAGCAACAAATTGTTTCACATTCATTTTTCAGAATCCTTATCAATACCAAAAGAAGTTATGGATAATGTATTACCAAAGATATAGCCTCCTCACCACCCTCTTGAAGATTTGCACACGCCTCAGCTCAGTAAAAAAAAAAAAAGACAATATTTTGTATAATAGACCCAAAGATCAGAACTTGAAACTAACAAAACATCAAGGAAATATTCAAACATTCACAAAAGAATTATATCAAACATTAAAACACACACGGATAAGAACGAAAAAAAAATCACTACCCATGTCTAGCAATTTTTTTCTTCATGCTTTACTTGTCGGCCACAATCTGTGGCTCAGAGTTCAACACCACCGACTTCCCATCGGAAGATTACTACTACTACATCATCATGGGTGGAGGCACTGCTGGTTGTCCCTTGGAAGCCACACTGTCCCACACATTTCGGGTGTTGTTGCTGGAACGAGGAGGCATTCCCCATACCAAACCCAACATGATGACCCAGGAAGGCTTCTTGACCACCTTGTGGAAAAGAGAGAGAGAGAAAACATAGTAGAAAAGTTGAGAGGAGCGTGACTTGAAGATATTGGCACAACAGTTTTCAAGACCACCATAAATCTATTGTCCAACACCATATTCTCTCTGGATATGGTTCAACCTACGAGTACCATTTATTCAAGTTTTGTTGATTCTACCAATTAGGCCTTTAGTGAGTGCCAATTAGTTCACTCCATTAACTATTATAAGATCCTTAAAACCAATATTTTAAAGAAGATCAAAACCACACCATCAACAGAAGAGAAGCAAAGCAATAAGTAGAGTTCAATTATCATTTTACATCTCACATCATCATTTTATCAAACACCTATTGTGCAATTTACATAATTCAATTATGATTTTTCAGCCCTAGAGCATTTTCTCAGGAAACACATGCACACACAGTCAAATGAAGAAAGAACAAAGAAGAATCACAATGAGAATCATAACAGAGCAATGCTGAGATCTGGGATGAGAACATTACCCGGTGGTGGTGCAAGCGGCAACGGAGTGCTGAGACGGAAGGGATGAGGTGACGCCGGAGATTGGGATGAGCGGTGCACATTGACTGACGACAGATGTAACTGGGAGATTGAGCGTCGCTGGGTGATTTGAGAATTTGATAGAGAAATTTGAGAATAGAGATTGAGAATAGATTTGGAAAAGTGGGAGGGAGGGAGGGGCTGGGCGCGCACGCAGGTAAGGGAGAGGAGTGATTTGGCAAAATTATTTGCTTTATGCAATCAAAATTTAGTTATAAAAATATTCTGTAATTAATTTGTAGTTAATTAGTTACATATTAGTTATGAAATAAATTGTTTTAATTAAATTATAGTTATTTTATAGCTAAATGTTTAATAAATTTTTTCCTTTATACATTTAAAATTTAGTTAAGAAAATTTATTTCATAACTAATCGTAGCAAATTAATAACAGATTAACTGCAAAAAATAGTTGTAGGTAAATTTCATAAAGAAATTATAGCTAATATGTAGCTATTTTCTTGTTAAAAAATTTCCTTCATGCATTCAAAATTTAGCTAGGAAAATTTATTTCGTAATTAATTAGTTACAGATTAGTTACAAAAAATTTTCGTAGCTAAATTTGATAGTAAATTTGTAAAATTCTTGTTGTCAACAAGTAAAGCGTTTAAGCTCAAGGGATATTGTTTCTTTCAAAGTTGTTTGGCGAGCCCCTAGGTGAAAGAAATGACTTAGTGATGAACCTGCAAAAATTCATATTTTTACGGTTCAAAATTTTGGGTTTTCATCCTTTTTTAATCTTTTTGATTTAGTTTTGTTCTCAAGTTTCATTATATTTTTAGTATTTTAATTGTGTTCTTATTATGTGTTTTTTGTTGTGTTTTGTTAGGTTATTACACATGAAAAAGATTGGATGCTTGATGAAGGAAGAAAAGTGTAGGCACCAGCGCCTAGGCGCTGGTCCACCACAGCTTGAGCACGCGACGCGCACTGGAGAGTTTTACTTAAGTGAACTAGCGCCTGAGCGCTGGAAAAGGAGCGTCTGAGCGCTGATTGCGAATGCTACACCGTGACTTAAGTGAGCAAGTGCCTGAGCACTGGAGACTGAGCGCTGAACGTGTAACAGGACACGCTGAATTCTTTTTAAATAAAAAGTAACGCCAAATTGAACACACTCTTACACACTTGGACAGAACGCAACAACCGTCAAGAGGCACAAACCCTAATGTGGTGTGGGCGCAATTAGGATTGAAGATTAGGAATTTTCTTCAACCTTTCTATCTTTCTACAATGGAGTTTGTCATATTCTTCCATTTGTGTTCTTCTTTTTCCATGTGTAACTAATTTTCCTTTGTTAGGGAGATGATGGATTTTGTTCTTGGATGATGTAACTTTATTTTTTGGGTTTAATCAATGTTTCTATTTTATGATTTATGTGTATCTCTATTCTTAATACTTTTCTAAACCTGATCAATTTGGGAATGATCTTTTGAGTTTATGTATGATTTGAGAAAATTTGCATGAACTTAAAACTTGTGATAAACACCATAATTTCTGCAATCGCTAGGAATAGACGTTGTGGGTTATATGGTCTTTCTTTTAATTTCCTCGTTCTTAATAATGCTTTTCTATTTGGGGTTAGACTAAGAAATTAGTTAATTCCAAACAGCTTAAGAGGATTAATATACCAAGAGATTGAGTATTAATTAATTTTGAAAATTGACAATAAATCATTGAAATAGAACATAATTAAACCAATATTTGAATATGCATTTAAAGAGATCAAGTGAAGTCTGAACCCTAACTCTTCATCATCATTATTTTTTCACCCTTTGATTTATTGTTTGTTTACTTATATTTCTTTTTTAATTAAATTTGCAACAACTCTCTTTTCGATAGCTTGAATAGTATTGATTTGACAAATTTAGTAATTGATAACATAATCCTCGTGGGAACGATACTTTACTCACTCTTTACTACTTTTGTCTATTTGGTCACTTGTCAATGTCCACAACACTTAGCACCTGTTGGTGAAAGAAATGACTTGGGAACTTGAAGAAAGTATGTGGGAGAAGTATCCACACTTGTTCAATGCATAAGGTTAGTAGTAGTTTAAAATTTGAGGATAAATTTTGTTTGAAAGGGTGAAGAATGTAATGCATTGTTTCACCAAAAAAAAAAAAGGAGTTAGATATGCTTTTGTTTTAATGGCAATTCTATAATTTTGGATTCCTTTTATTATTAATACCACTTTTCATCAGAAGTTCAAGTATGAGTTCTACTGGTGGTCATAATCATCTTAACCTAATTCCTTTTGTCTTCTACCCTTTTCTTCCTCTCTTGTTTCCTTCCATTCCAATTGTGAGTATTTATTTAATCCATTCTATTATGCATTTTGAGATTCTGTTGAGACTTTCAAGTGCTATTTCATTTTCCATTCTCTTACACATACTCTTAGGGTGATTTTCTTGGGTTAAGGATTGCGGTTTGGGAAGAGTGGTGGCTACCCACTTATTGGAATTCATTTCTTTGGCTCTTTAAGGTAAACTCATAATCCCAAAACTCTAGTAATCAATTTTATTGGTACAATTTCATTGTGGGTAGGTAGAATAGTGAATTTAGGACAATGCCAATTAGGAATTATTTGGGATTTATGAAATTAAATTAGACAATTTTTATAGTGTGTAACTGATTTATGCATTGTTGGTATTTTTGTGACTATATGAAAGAATATGAAAACCAGAAAAGCAAGAATAGATAACAGAGAAGAAAAGCTTACAAAGGAAGCAAGAGAGAATTGAAAGAAACTGAAATTCCATATCAGTAAAAGACTTTGTTACATAACATTGTGTACAATTGAGTATTTATAAAAAAAAACTAACTACACTAACTCTTCTAGAACATTCTATAAGTAATTATTATAACTAACTCTAACAGAAACTAACTCTTCTAGCATATTCTGTAAGTAATTATTATGACTAACTCTAACAGAAACTGAATAATAGAATTAGTTATAGTAACAGAAACAGTTTAACTAGTAGCAACTTCTAGAACACTCTATCATGCCCCCTTCAAACATAGGGTGGTTTAGGAACAGCTAACCACTCTGAGTTTGTCACGAAGAAAATAGAACTGAGGCTTTGACAAAGTTTTAGTGAGAACATCAGCAAGTTGATCCATTGCTAGAATATGTTTAACAAAAAGTTGTTGTTGAACTTTTTCTCTTTAAAAAAAATATCTAACTCCATATGTTTCGTGTGAGAGTGAAGCACAAGATTATGAGATAAAGAGACTATGCTCAAATCATCACAAAAGATAACAAGAGCTGTAGAAAGAGGAACATGTAATTCTTGTAATAGTGACTGAATCCACAAGATATCATATGCAATTTGAGAAACACTATGATATTTAGTCTCTGTACTAGATCTGGCTATAACAAGTTGTTTTTGAGACCACCAGGAAATCAGATTGGGACCAATAAAATGTAGGAACCAGAAGTTTACCTATGATCATCAGGGTCGCATGCCCAATCTGCATCACTAAAACCATATAATGCTAGCTTAGAGGTAGGCTTAAGTAGCAAACCATAGGAGAGTGTGCCTTTAAGATATCGTAGAATATGTTTGATAGCAATCCAATGCTCCTCAAGTGGATTATGCATGAACTGACAAACCTTACTCATATTGTATGAGATTTCAGGATGAGTAATAGTAACATACTAAAGGACACCTACAATGGAACGATAAAGAAGTGGATCAGTAACAAAATTAGATCCTTCTTTAGTCAATTTAATTCTTGAAACCATAGGAGAACCAATTCCTTTGGCCTCGAGCATGTGTGCTTTACTAAGAACATCTTGAATATATTTAGATTGAGATAAGTGTAAACTGTCATTTGATAGAGTAGTAACTTGAATACGAAGGAAATAGTATAGATTCCCCAAATCTTTTAGAGCAAAAGCAGCATTAAGACTTGAAATAAGCTACTAAATGGTTATACTACTATTTCCAGTGATGATAATATCATCAACATATACCAACACATAGATATAATCAGTAGAATTGATATTGATAAACAATGAAGGATCACATTTGCTTGAAGAGAAACCAAGAGCAAGAAGTGTTTGACCAAGTTTTTCAAACTAAGCCTGAGGGGCTTGTTTCAGTCCATATAGAGCTTTGTGAAGCTTGCAAACTAATGATTTGTCACTCACTTCATAACCTGGAGGTTGAGTCATATAAACCTCTTCATGGAGCAAGCCATTTAAAAATGCATTATTAACATCAATTTGCTAAATACACCAACCAGCAGTTAAAGCTAAAGTAAGAATTATGCGAATAGTTGTAGGCTTGACAACAGGTGAGAAAGTTTTAGTAAATCAAACCCAAGTTGTTTGTGGAATCCTTTGACAACCAAACGTGCCTTTAGCTTATCAACTATACCATCAAGTTTTTCCTTAATGCAAAAAACCTATTTACAACCAATACTAGACCGATTTGGAGGCAATTGAACAAGAGACCAAGTGTTGTTGGCAATTAAAGCTTTAAACTCAACATCCATAGCAAGTTTCCAACCTGGATCAGTAAGTTCCTGAGAGATTGACCTTGGCAAGGACTGAGTAAGAAATACTTTTGGCTTAAAAATACCAACTTTAGAATGAGTAACCATAGGATGATGAGGCTATTGTACAATGATGGGTGTAGATTGTGGCAAAGAAGTAGAAACAGATGGAGGAGATGTGGTAGAAATACTAGAGGAATATGAAGAATATGATGAAGTAGAGGAAGAAGCAACTACAGAAGACAATGGAGGTTGAGCATATTGAACAAGAAAATTAAGAGTAGGAGGACTAGCTGGAATATGTTGAATAAGTTGAGATGGTAATGATGAGACAATAGATGAGAAGTTAGAATAAGGAAATTTATTTTCATTAAAAATAATATCTCTGGATAGATAAACTCTACCAATTGGTGCAAGACATTTGTAACCTCTGTGATTAGTAGAGTAACCCATAAAAGTACATTCCTCAGAACAAAACTGAAGCTTATTTTTGTTATATGGTCTTAGCAAAGGAAAGCAAGCACATCCAAACACCTTGAAGAAAGAGTAATTAGGAGTGGAGTGATGCAATTTGGTGTATGGAATAGCATTATTATGAGAAGGAGAAGGAATTCTATTAATTAGAAAATTTGCTGTTGAAAAGACATGATCCCAAAACTATAAAGACAAATGAGATTGGGTAAGTAAAGTAAGTCCCATTTCTATTATATATCTATGTTTTCTCTCAACCTCTCTATTTTGGTGGTGTGTATGTGGACATATAATTCTATGGTGAATGCCTTGATTTTTAAGATATGTGCAGAAGGTACAAAATTCTCCTCCCCCAATCAGTTTGAATAGCTTTTATTTTACAATTAAACTGAAGTTCAACAGCTTGCTTGAATTGTAAAAAGGCAAAAAGTATCATACTTTTGGTTGAGAAAATAGAGACAAGTATGTCTACAAAAGGAATCAACAAATGCAACATAGTACTTAAAACTAATGGAAGAGATTATGGGAGCTGGTCCCCAAAGATCAGTAAAAATATGTTCCAAAGGCTTGGTGTAAGTACTCTGAGAAAAAGAGGTTAGTAGCCTATGAGACTTACCATAACAGCAAGCAAAACAAAAATCATACAAACTTTTAGATGGTGGATGTATATTACACAAGCATGAGGATGCCCCAAACTATTGCGCTAAAGACTAAACATATAGGATTCAATTGAAGAAACTAACATATAACTTTTTGTTATAGACTCTGAATCAGTAATTGGTAAACCACTGTTTACAGACTCATGACCAATATTACTAAGTATAGATGCTACATTATTGATTGACAAACTAGCATTTTTAGATTGTAAATTGATTACATCATTAACAATTGAAGAAGAATCAGTAGTATAAGGTAAATGCTTAAGAGAGAATCAATCAAAGCGATATAATCTATCAGGACTAATGCTACCATGTAGTAGAACTTCATGAGTGTCCTGAGATTTCACAACACAAAATGTGACATGAAATTTCAAATAAACATTGTTATCTCTAGCAAACTTACTTACACTAATTAAATTTTTGTTTATGGAAGGAACATGTAACAGATCATGTAGATGTAATGAAATAGTAAAATTAAAGGGAGAATATAAGGAAAAAGAACCAATATGTTTAATTTGCACACCTTGACCGTTGCCCATTAGGATCAGCTCAGTGCCAGGAAATGAGGTTCTTTCCATCAGATTACGATAATAATGTGTTACATGATTTGTAGCACCTGAATTAGGGAACCATGTAGGTTTATTCAACTGATCAAGTGTAGCAACCATGGCCTGAGCAGGACCTTGAAATTGAGTAGAAGGAGAATGAAATGAAGAATTAGTTGGTACATGGTATGAATTAATTGAAGGGCAAAACTGATGACTGGATGAGGCATAGGGAATTCGTTATGAAGGATAAAAGGTTAGATAAGAGGACAGGTACTGAGTGGAAGCTAGTTATTGAAACTGTGCAGGAAACAAGGATGGAACCTGATAAGCAGGATCATACAAATAACAGAAGCACGATTATTGTGAAACCTATCACCTCTGCCCTTTGATCTAGCAGAAAAACCAGTTCTGCCCCCTCTAGCACCATAGAATGAAGGTCTTTGACTTGAAAAACCAGGAGGTCTCATACTGATAATGAGAGTGATATTGAGAAATAGGCATATTATACTAAAACTAGTTCTATGTGCTTTGCACACCATAACCATATAGCTGCTGATGAGAACTTGCAACAAAATTTGACTGTTGTGATCTAGAAAAATCAGAATTCAGTGGTTTTGGTGTTGTAGTAGTGTGAGCAATATTTGCAGAAAGTGCATCAGGTATAGAATCTTTATGATGTTTTTCCAACCATGCTTCAAGCAATAGTAATAAGGATTCAATTTCTCCGAGTGTATATAGATCTAGCCTACTAGTGACTGAGGTTAAAAAAGAACCAAATTCTTTTGGTAAACTATGTAAAATTACCTCAATATGCTCCTGAACAATAATAGGATTGCCAACTGAAATCAATGAATTAACTAGTGTTTTAATTCTTAAATGATACTCACTAATTGACTTTGATCCTTTCTTTGTATTTCATAGCTCAGATCTATATTGACGAACTTTAGATCGAGTGTGAGAATTGAAAAACATATGAATCTACTCCCAGAGTTGCCAAGATTTTGAGCAACCAAGCATACTAGTGAGCATAGCATCAGACAGTGGTGATAGTAGCCAAGACAACAAGAATTGATCTTGTTGATCCCAAATAAAAAATGCAAAATTCATGATTCCAAGAGCTTCATCTTCAGTAATGACAAATTCAAGAGGAACTTCATCTAATCCAAGTATGAATTTTATGAGTTTATGGCCTATGATCGAAGCAAGAACTTGATGTTTTCATAGGAGAAAATTTTTCTCGTCGAGTTTTATGGAAATTGAATGAGTAAAGGTAACAAGATTTGGATTGAAGGTAGGCACAGCAGTAGAAGCGGTTTCCAGGGATCAAAGCTTTGATCACCATGAAAGAATATGAAAACCATAAAAGTAAAAACAGATAACAGAGAAGAAAAGCTTACAGAGGAAGCAAAATAGATTTGAAAGAAACTAAAATTCCATATCAGTAAAAAACTATTATAACAAACTCTTCTAGCACATTATATAAGTAATTATTATAACAAACTCTATTCGAAACTAACTCTTCTAGCCCATTCTGTAAGTAATTGTTATAACTAACTCTAATAGAAAATGAATAACATAATTAGTTATAGTAACAGAAATAGTTCAGCTAATAGTAGCTTCTAGAACATTCTATCACTATAGAACGGTACAAATAACCTCCAATGCAACTGTGCAAATTTTTGGGAAAGACCTAATTGAGAGTTGACACATATTGTAAGTGGTTTTTACCTGCTATACACCTATTTGAACTTGTCAATTTTTTGAATTGATTTTGTTATTGAATTTTTAAATGTAGTAGAGCCTGAAAGACTCTTGGGACAAGCAAGATTTTTGGGAAAACTCTCTATTGGTTTGATTATTTTAAAACTCTTTAACATTGGTCGTAGAGCTATGATGGTAAATATTATGTGTAATGAATTATGCCAATAATGGTAACTGTTATGAATATTGACTTCGACCAATGATGACAATTGATATAGACAATGATTATCCTCATGAAAAAGAAATTTAAATTTATTTAAGTGAATTTTTTATTGACAAAAAATGCTCTACTTGAAATAAATTGATTTACTTGATTATATTAGATTTTGATTGTTGTTCACTTAAAGAAAAAGGTTTATTTTCTTGAAAGCCATTGCAATTTTGGAAAAAAGTTTATTATTTTCTTGAAAAATATATTATTGTAGTTTTTTTAAACTTTTGTTTTTGGGAGAAGACCTTGTTGGAACATTGTATCTAACAATAGTGAATGTTAGCCTTGGTACACCTAGAATTGGATTAGGCCATAGCTAGCAGGATATATACTAACTCTGTGTGTAGGCCAACACATGTGGGTTGGTTATGGTTTCGAGCTAGATGCTCATCAGTTCAAGCCTTGAGCTTGTCAGATTGTTACTTTACCCACAAAATGTGTGCTATTTCTGTTTTAATTATGCCTAGTGTATTCTCTCATATGGAATGTATTTTAAATGGTTACACTTATCTATTGAATGAATGAAAATTGTTTCTTATTAACTATTGTGTTTTCAGGTTGGATTTCTAAAGATTTGACTTAAATTGTTTATTTGAGTTTGCAACTCACCCAAACCGTAACTATATTTTTTCAGATAAAGGAAAGGATATAGCTTCTAGTTCTACTCCTCCAGTTTGATCAATGAGTCCAGTATAGTATTATTGGTGAGCCTAACACATTGTTTGTGTGGGCAAATTTGAGAATTTATTTTACTTTATTATTAACTTTGATTTGAAAACATTATGAATTATTCATCTTAGAGTAAGATCCATCAAAGTGAGTCACAACACGTGAACCAACCCGTTTTACCCTCTCAAAATGATGGGTTGGGTTGTTAAAAAACTAGCTCACAAGGACCCCAGGCTAAATTGATCTGCTTCACTTAACTAGCAGGTTAAGCGGGTTCCAGTTGGTTTGGCTCATGGGTTAAAGATTAAAAAAAAAAGGGAGAAACACAGGGTGACTCAATATCCTACCAAACCAAATCTTAGCCAACCCACCACCACCAATTCATCTACAACTCATATTCGTCAGCCACCACCATGAGATTTGGAATCAGAGGCTTTCAGCTTTCTTCACAATCTTCAGCAAATCAATTTCCTAGTGAAACAATGTGTCAGAATCGTGGGAGCGCACCAAGAGGGTCTTTGCATTTTGCAGGGAGAGGGGTTTTGAAGATCAGAGATTAGAGAGGTGCTTTACGGGGAGAGAGGCTTTGCCACTTTGTAGGTTAAAGATAGCATATACTGGTTTAAGGAAGGCAACCATGGTTCGGAGGTGTGGATGGTGGCACGATGTGGCAGAGGTGGTTAGTGGTGGTGTGTAGGGGTCAGCGTGGTGGAGGCTCATCGCTGTCTGCCCACGATTGAGGCGTTGCCAGCCTTTCAGTAGTGATGTGGTGGATGTCTAGCCGTCCAAGCAAACACAGCTGGGTTTCTCGGTTTCACTCTATTTTTTATTTTTTATTTCTTTTAAATTTAGGTGGGTCTACCTGTTTAACCGTCCAACCCATCTGGGTTGAGCTGGGTTGGCTAAATTTTGGCTCACCACTAAAATAAACTAACTCTGCCTGGCTCATTTTGTGAGCAACCTGTGGTGAGCTAACCTAGGTGAACTCACCTGGGTTGATTTGTATTTGGCCACAAAGCAATTTCAGTAAGTTTCAAATCCTTGCACCATAGGCAAAGTATGCTCACATGAAACTCAGTTTTGTTACCAAGTGACTTCAGTACTCAAGAGGGTGGTGAATTAAGTATATAATTTTTTTTTTGCAAACGCTTATAAAATAAATTTCATTGAAGTTATTTTTTAAATGAAGTGAATAAATAGAGAAGATAGAGAACTTTAAACACAAAATTTAACAAGTATAAAATAAATTTCAAGAAATAAAAAAGTTTTAGATATGAAGAATAAGCACAATATTTATCCTAATTCAGCCCTCAACCAATTGTGGCCTAGGTTTAGTCCTCGAAAAAATATCCGAGATTTTTTACTATCAAAGCAAACTTGAATAGGTGCTTGCAACCGTTATAAACTAAAGCACTCTTCACATATAGGGAAACTTTAGCCTCGTGCTTGAGCATCAACTTTCAAGGATACCACACCCTTACAAAACCTTTGAGGGATATCTCACACTCTTTACAATGAAGCAGAATATAGTAGAAAAGAAACTATCAGAAGAGTGAATAATATAACTTGAAGCTCTATGAAGTTCTTTAAGGATATCTCAAAGTTTTGGCGAAAAGGAGCACATAAAATATATAAAAATTTGAATCATGATTTAAAGCAAGAAAGAATTATTTCAAATAGATGGGGTGTTTTAAAGATGACCCAAAGCCTTGTATTTATAGAGTTTTTGAGAAAATAGCCATTGGGGGCACTTATATTACGCGTTCAATGCGAAAATGGTCGTTTCTTTCTAAAACTAGAGCTCGTGTTTATTCGAATAACCTTTGTGTTATTCGAATAATACATTTTGAAAAATCACGAGAAAACTAATTCTGAGACACGTTATTTGAATAACATAATAGTTATTCGAATAACTCTTTCAAATAGAGTTTTTTAAAAAATATATTTATTCGAATAACTCCCTTGTTATTTGAATAAACCTTTTTGAAAGTTATGCACAGTAACGCCTTTATTCGAATAGCATAAGTGATATTCAAATAACATTTTTTTAAAAAAGAAGCGTGCAACTGATTTTGAAACTATTATTTGAATAACTCAAAGGTTATTCGAATAACCTTTAATAGAAGAAGATCAAGTAAAAATGTTTATTCGAATAAAAGGAGCTTTATTCGAATAAAGTTGTTTGAAAACATTTTTAAACATTTTTGAAAATTGTCATTTGCTTCCAAATTTTTTGAAAAACCTTTTAATTATTTTCAAAAGCCATTTTGAAATTTTGGATTTATTGAAAAAAATTTCCTCCAAAACCAAAGAGATATCTAGAAGGCTTCGTATAAAAAGACTCTAAGTCCTAAAGTTATTCTTGAAGTTCTTGGACTTGGTCTTCGCATCATCTTCATGTTTGTTATCATCAAAACCAATCTTCAATGTCACATAGACAATAACATTCTCCCCCTTTTGATGATGACAAACTAACATTGAGAAAGGAATTCGTTCATATAAATTGGAATTCACAAAGTCAATTTGAGAGACTTACTCCCCTTCTTTTTCATAAGAGATGATTTATATCAGACATGTGCGCAACTCCCCCTTACTTTTGGAATCCAATTTTCTATTTTAATTATATTTGTCTTTTCTCAATCAAAGAAACTCATTAAAGAGAGTTCAAGCTTTTTCTCCCCCTTTTGTCATGACAAAAAAGATGGGGCAAGAGAAAGTCAAAGCCGAAGGAATTATATTTATTGAAGTTGAGCATGTAGAGGTAATGAATGGATCATAGAAATATAGTCTTAAACAACAAAGATATAGTTCAGTAAAGCAAATGATAGGCAATAAATGATGCATTTTATTCATAAAAGCATTTTGGCCAATTACAAGTAACAGTTGCAACAAAGACAAAAGCAGTCAATAAAAAAACAAGCAAGAATCCTAAGTATAGGGATCTAAAAATAGGCATTTGATGGCAGAAGAGGGGAGTTAGGCGCCCTGCCAGTCAGGAAGGCTCGTAGGGCTACATGTTCCCGCTCTACACCTTCTATTCTATCAAACAAAATAAAAAAGGTGTTCTCCATGTAAGATCTGGTGTCAGCATAGTTGCCATGAGCTGCTCATCTATGACTTGACCAACAGAAGCAGCAAGAGCAGAAGCAGCAGGATCATCAGCAAGAACATCAACAACAGGTGCAGCAAGGTGGTCTTCTTGCTTATTCTCATCATGTTCGACTTCATCTGGGTACACCCAGCCTTCAGGAATTCTGATCATCGTCATTTTGTTCAGAGTAAAAGAGTTGTAAACACTATGATGAGTTAACTTGGTGGCCCGCTCAGTTTCCAGAAGCTAAGGGTATTTTTCAAGAAAGGTCGTGATTAGAGATGACAAAATTATCTGTACCTGCGGGGATCTGCGGGGATTACATGCAATGGGGTGAGGGATGGGTACCCGCTTAATAAATGGGGGCGGGGGCGGGGATTATAGTGCCCACCCTGTGGGTACCTGCAAACCCATTAAACATACTTTTTCATCTAACATGTATCATATATTATTTTTCTTTTTTCTTTTTTACTTTGAGATAAGATAAAAATACATATCTTTTTATTATTTTGAAATGATTTTTTTATTGAATGAGTCCATAATGATAAAACTTGTTAAAAAAATATACTATTTATGTAATAGTTATTTATGTAATTGATTATTACAAAATATAATTGAATTTAATTTGTTATTTATAATATTCTTTTAATTTTGTAAGAATCTTAGATTATTGAATAAAGTTGTAGTAGTATATGATGTTAAAATTTATTTTCTTTATCTTTTTTTATAATTTTTAAGATTTTATTTTAAATTATTAACTACCCACGGATACCCCCGCCTACCCGTGAGGATCATAAATGGGTACCCGTGACGAGACAAGGACGGGGGCGGGGGAAGCACTATCCGTCCCCGCCCCGTCCCATTGCCATCCCTAGTCGTGATAATCAAGCCGTAGGGCAGATCAAACTTTTCTTTACCCTTGGCCTTCATCATATGTTTCATGATGAAGTTGGGCTAGTTCACTTAGTATCATTTCTTTAGAATCCACAACATAAAGATGTCATCCTCACTTAGGTAAGCATAGTTGCCTCCCCTTGGAGCCAAGATATGAGCGTATGCATAATGTAAGAGCCTGTCTTGGCTCTTCAACATGCCCCCTTGACACCTTTCAAAGGTAACACTAGACTAGGTTTCAACATATCTTTAGTGGCCCTTATCTTGTTATACTCAGGAAAATGAGGCAAACTCTTATCTTCTTCAAAAAGGCGACCAGTGGCCTGCAATCTAAATAACTGGAACCAGTCTTAGGAAGTGATGACCAAGTGCTGATCACTAACATTTGAGTGCAGAACCTGACCATTAGTCGTTAAGTTGCAATAAAACATCTTGACCAAATCAGGGTAAACAACAGCTTTGTAAGAGCAGAAACGAAGCACTCCTTGATGATTTAGTAGATTTAGAAAGTCAAACCCACCTTCTTTCTTAAAGAAATTCAGATCAAGGTACTTTGGTTGCATGGGATTGTGCTCTGAAAAATGAGTGATGAAGCGACCTAGTTCAGTATTATTAGAGGATAGACATCGTAGGTCCAACGGGTTGTTGCAAGGAGCGGTCTTCATGCGGGCACGTTTCATGCGGGAAGAAGAAGAGGCCATGGCTATAGTGTCTATGAGGGAGAGAACTGTGGAGAATGATGGAGGGGAAAGGTACGGTTACAGAGAAAGATAATGGTGAAGGGTTTGAGGATGAAAGTGGATGATTAGGTTAATAATGACGGAGAGAGAGGATATGAATAGGCAGAAATGGTAGAGAGGAGTTTCTGGTTTCTGCAGCGTGAACAGAGAGAAATAAAGATGAGGAGGATAAATGAAGAAAGAGATGAGTTGTGGGCATATATAGAGCCCGTGTTTTATTCGAATAAAATGAGTGGTAATCCAAGCGTTGTGGCCTTCTACCAAACGTTATTCAAATAACTATTTAATTATTCAAATAACCAAGTTTGTAGACTTGGCTTTCTGCTAAGGGTTATTCGAATAGCCATTTGGTTATTAGAATAAAGCCAGAAGAATTGGCCTCTGTCAAATACATTATTTGAATAAGTGTGTGCCTAGTCGAATAAAACAAACAACACAGACAAAGAAGAGACTTACTTTATTCGAATAAATCTAACTTTATTCGAATAGAACAATTAAAAACATAAGAATTTGAACATCTGACTTGTAGTTATTCGAGTAGCCACAGGTCTATTCGAATAAACCTATTAGGAAAACTCCAGAAGTACTTTCAAAAAGATAATTTGAAAGAAGGAAACTTATCCAATGATGAAGTACTTGCAAAATAAATTTTGGGATACCTTCGACACTCAAGTTAGTAATAATTCAAAAATGATAAATCAATAATAAAGCAAGAAATACAAGCATTCATTCATATGCATGATTGATCAATTATGTCTAATTCTCTTCTAATATAAAATAATGCTTCTTTTACTAAGGGTTTAATGAAGATATTTGCAAGTTGTTTAGATGTTTCAATAAACTCAAGTATACAGTATCTTTTTTGTACATGATCTCTAATGAAGTGATGCCTTATTTCTATGTGCTTTGTTCAAGAATGCAAAATTGGATCTTTAGACATATTAATTGCACTAATATTGTCACATCTTATAGGGATGTGGTCGAGTTAAAGACCATAATCTAGAAGTTGTTAATTCATTCAAAAGATTTGAGCACAACAACTCTCGGTTGCAACATATTCAACCACAGTAGTAGACAATGCCACACTATTTTACTTCTTGTTGTGCCAAGAAACTAAGGAGCTTCCAAGCAAGTGGCATGTCTCACTAGTACTCTTCCTATTCATTTTGCATCCTACAAAATCAGAATCAGAATAACCAAGTAGGCTACATAAGGCACCCTTAGGGTACCACAAACCCATTTGTGAAGTGCCTACTAGATATTTCTTGATTCTTTTTACAGCACATAGGTGTGATTCTTTAGGATTAACTTGATATCTAGCACACATGTATATGTTAAACATTATATCTGGCCTACTAGCAGTAAGATAAAGAAGAGATCCAATAATACCTCTATATTTAATAATTTTTACAGATTTACCTCCTTCGTCTTTGTCCAAATAACAGGAAGTGATTATTGGTGTAATCATGAGCTTGGCATTGTCCATTCCGAATTTTTTGAGCAGTTCCTTGCAATATTTGGTTTGACTTATGAAAGTCTCTTCCTTAGTTTGCTTGATTTGAAGCCCAAGGAAGAAATTGAGTTCTCCCATCATTGATATTTCAAACTCATTTTGCATTGTGTTATCAAATTCCTTACAAAGGGATTCATTAGTAGCACCAAAAAGTATATCATCAATATAAACTTGTACAAGAAGAATATCATACTTTTATTTTTAATGAAAAGGGTTGCATCAACTTTTCCTTTTGTAAAATCATTTTGTAAAAGAAACTTACTCAACCTTTCATACTAAGCTCTAGGAGCTTGTTTTAAGCCATATAAGACCTTTTTTAATTTTAAAACATGGTTGGGTAATTCATAATTTTCAAAACCCAAAGGTTGTTCAACATATGCCTTCTCTTGAATAAAATCATTTAAAAAAGTACTTTTAACGTCTATTTGATATAACTTAAAATCCATGATGCAAGCATATGCAAGTAACATTCTAATGGCTTCTAATCTAGCTACAGGTGTATAAGTTTCTTCATAGTTTATTCCTTCTTCTCACTACAACATTTTTGGCTTTAGGCAACACTATTTTTAGCAACGTTTCAAAAGCGTTGCCTAAAGTAGTATAGCCAACGCTTTTTGAAAGTTGTTATTAATTTTTAGTATAAGCAACGTTTTTTAAGCAACATTTTTTAAGCAACGTTTAGAAAGCGTTGCCATAGAGTGTATAAGCAACGCTTTTTAGGTGTTCTCTGAATTTAATCATGTTTAGGAAACGATTTTTAAACAACCTTTAATAAATGTTGCCAGAAACATAATAGGCAATGTTTTAAAGCCGTTCCTGCTTTTTAAGACATTTTTAAAATATTGTTTAATATTTTTTTAAAACTCTTATTAGTTTCTTTCAAATATTTTGGCCAAAAAGGTGCAAATAACTAAAGGCATTCCGCGGGAGTGGCAAAAATTTTCTAACCCACTCTCATTTCTCTGAAAAACATATCACATTGAGACTTCTTGAAACAAAATACCAACCCACTTGCTCGATGCCCTAGACTGAAAGTGGCTTATTTTGGCAAAAAAATGACTTCTTCTCGTTCGATTAACATCCCCTGTCTCGCGGCTCGTGACTCCCTGGCCGTCGTTGGCTGGCTCTTGGTTCATCATTTGGTTTAGGTATGATGACTTTTCTCCTAATGGTAGCTGTAGTAGGTTAGTTTGTCATTTCGTCGTTTGGCTGTTTGTTGAGAATCCAAACCTATATTAACAAATTCCTGTTGTTTGTTAATAACTTTGCATAATCAATGTACAAATTTCTACATTTTTGCTTTCAAGTATGCATCAATCTTTTGCCCACTGAATAAAGTTTGGAAAATGCAATTCTACATTTTTGCTTTCAAGTATGCGATTCTGTGTACATGCTTATATCTTGAACCAAAATAATCCCAAGTAAACCAAAAAATTTTATTTACATTCTGTGTACATGCTTATATAGCCCAAGGGGAAATTCCTTCCTCCATAGGCCATCTCAGAGAGCTAAGGCAGCTTGATCTGAGTAATAATCCTTCTGAACTTGGCAACCTGAAGGAAATGATAGTGTTAGATCTTTCAGGAAACCAATTCTCTGGTCCCATTCCTGTAGAGTGTGTTTGAAATGTAAAAAAATAAGAAATGATTTGATTTGTAAATCAAATTTAATTAAATCTTATGTTTTAAATGTCAAAAAATAGGAAATGATTTGATTTCTAAAATCTCATGGATTTCACTTCTTTTATTTTAGAAATTCCATCAAATTTGATAGGATTTAGTAGGATTTGATTTGATTTGAAATGAATATACTATTTTACCTTTAGTAACTATCTCTAACCACATCTAATAAGGGTTAAAATATAAAATAATAAAACTAAGTCAAATCAATTCTCATTTTTATGAATTCCAAACACAAAACTTTGATTTCTAAATCAATTCAATTCCTTTTTTTTAAAGTTCTAAACATAAAATTTGATTTCTAAATCAAATCAAATCAATTCAAATTAAATTATTTATCATTTTTATTCATTCCAAACACAACCGTACAGATTGAAAACTTGAAGAAAATGATAGTGTTAGACCTTTTAAGAAATCAATTCTCTAGTCCCATTCCTGTAGAGATTGAAAACCTGAAGGAAATGACAGAGTTAGACCTTCGAGGAAACCACTTCTCTGGCCCAATTCCCCCAATCCTTTGGAATCTTACAAACGTTTTCTTCAAAAATATTTCTGCAAGATATTGATGTCAGACAATAATAATTAACATGGAGAGTTGCCAGAGACCATTACTCAACTAACTGCTTTAAAGTATTTTTCAGTGTTCACAAATAACTTCTCGGGCAACATTCCCAGATATTTTGGAAACCAAAGTCCTTCTTTGGTTCATGTCTACCTTTCTCACAACTATTTCTCAGGAGAACTGCCGCCAGATTTGTGCAGTTGTTTCAAGCTTGTTAATTTGAAAGCCACTAACAACAGCTTTTCTGAATCGTCTCCTAAGTGCTTGATGAAAATCAATTCACTGGAAACATCACAGCAGCATTTGGGGTTCACGCAAATATTTTTTTTTAATAAGTGATTCTACATTTTTGCTTTCAATGTCTGAGTTGCTTTTCTACATGTTGACTTATTTGAGATGTTGAATCCCCGGCAAAATTCATGAGGCAATCCTTCGGGGATCAGTTCATGGAGACATTGTTGTATTGGTTACAAATAAAAGAGGCATGCTTTACTTTCAATATCAGTAGACTTAGTTTTTAATTTTTGTTTTTATTTGTCTTACCTCTAGTCTCCTAATTACCTGTGGTATGTCATGTCGTTTGTCTAAAATTATGCACCTAACTCCTACCCACCAATCTTTTTCCTGTCTGTTTATAATTGTGTTGGTGGCCCCTTGTTTGTATTTTATTTCTGACACGCTTAATTGGGTACACATGCATCCATGAATCTATCACAAGTTTCTCTTGCGTTGGCATGATTTGTATTGTTTTTAGCCTTTGTTTGTATTATATTATTGTTTGTGATGTCAAATCTGCATAGAAGTTGGAAAAATCTTTATTTCCCTGTAAATTGATTCTAATTATTATTTGTCTTTTAAACTGTCAGTAACTTTGGGGTTTTGGGACTGAATCTTCATTTACCTTTTATTTGGAGTCTTGGTGTGCTGAATTTTCTTTTCTTTATTTTTGTCCCTTTATACTAGAGTGTGGAGGTGCAGAGTACGCAAGAAATAATGGTATCCCAATTATCTTGTTCCCTAAAGAAAAAACCGAATATGATGGACTATCTCCAAGTGACCTTGTTGATACACTAAGGTCAGATCAGATGCTTCAATATTTTATTTGTTGCACTTGCATATTAGTTCATCTCCTTTTGAATCTGTGAATGTTATCTTTAGTATCTGTGAATATTTGCATTTAAAATTGCAACAATAATTTGTTAATCAATATGTATGGAGGTGTTTAAAACAAATAGTTTGAAGGTGTTATTCCTTAGATATATGCCAAAATGTATGGAGGGCTAGTATTCTCATTTCGAGTGAACTAATGAAAACATAGGGAAAAACCATCTTTGTTCTATAAGACACGAGCTAGGCTTACTCTACAAAACCCTCTCCAAGGGCCTAAAGGCTAAAAGCTCACACCCTTTGACAGACAAATGACAATTTCTGCTCCCTATAAACGGTACCAATGCAATTCTCCCTCAAAGTTACATTCTCCTATAGTTTTCCTATGTGTCAGTTCCTTTAATGGATGTGGCCGAGGGGATGAAAATGGTCCAACAGCACTGCACCCATGCAAGTAAGTAAAGGGGACCCGTTTTAGAAATAAAGCCACGCGGCACTGCTACAATTCATCCTTGTAGTTGTGTGATCTATTAGGAAAAAAATGATTTTATATTTTTTTTAGAAGTATAAGTATTGTATATTTTTTTTTAAGAGTGTGTGATTAAAAAAAAATAATAAAAAAATAAATATAATAAATAATATTACATAAAATATAAAAATAAATATATATATTATTTGTAATAAAAATATCAGAATTTAAATCTATTATATGAAACAACTAACAACATTTCATTCATTTTAAAGTTGAATATTACTTGTACGTAACCTACTCCATTGTCAGTGTGCTCTTCTTTCTTCGTCCTTTACTTGAATAATTCATTCATTTTAAAGGTTATTCTGGTCAACACGTCATACTAACCTGGTCATGCTCATGTTCATTCACCAGAAGCTACATATACATACAATGTCATTAACAGTTTTCACATGATAGCTTTATGCCACTTTAGCTTTACCTTCAATTATATATAGCTCGATTTTTATTGCAAATTCACTCGATTATATGTGCACCCAAGACTTACAAATACATTAATGAGAAGTCAAAATAATCTTTAACACTTATAAATAAGAGATTCATTCCATACCATAAAAATGCCTGTTATCAAATATTTTTTCAAAAATTGTTTTATCCTGAGTTTCTGCTTTTGGTTTATGCCCTGCCTTCTTTTATCCTGATTTGAGTAATTTTTAGGATTAATTCTTGCTTAGTCACTGCTACCATTTCATTTAACATTAATCCAATGTGAAGTTGTGAGGTCTACATGAAGAATACGATTCCTAAAATATATTTTTATACACGTCAAATATTAAATAAAATACTTAACAAATGATGTGATAAGAATTGATTATTTTAGAAGTTCTCGATTTATAGATCACTATACTGTGATCTTCACAACAGGGAGATGGTACTCTTGATATGCACAATTAGATTATTGCATATTTCAGAGTAATCTCCCTCTGCAATTTAAATTTTACTATACAATAAACCTGACAGCATAGATTTAAATTTTGTCACATATTATATACACAAAAATTTCTTCCACGCTAATGATTCATCGTATCATATGTGTAAGACCTATGCAACAATCAATCACCTATGTAATGTCTATGTTTCCTTTTTTTGACTTTCTCTTTATACGTGCAATAAACAAAGCAAGAAAGATGGAGCAAATAATTGGAAGAGGAAATTTTGGAGTTTATTACCCTTAGAAACCATGCTTGTTAGTTGCAAATCATGCTCCAGTGGTGTTATTTTCAGATTTTCACGATGAATTCTGTTCATAGTAATATATATATATATATATATAATAAAAAGAATTTAAATGTATAGGTTTATGTATATTATAAAATTATGTCTATACATATATAATGTTATCATATATAAGATTTACCATAAACTTGAATTTGTTGTAGTAAAACTCTTCATGATTTCACTTTGACCGAGATAATTTCACCCAATGATTAATCTGTAATTTTTAAAATTCAAGGCCAATATTTCACCCAATTCGATAATTTCTCTTTTTGTTTTTTCTAGCATTGGTAAAGGGACTCAATTAGCTCCTAGAGTCTGAACTAAAAAAAGATAGCTGATTGATAAGCCTATATTTTATAACATTTAATTGAACAAATGAGGGTGATTTGCTTGTAATTATGAAATAATTTTAAATGGATGCTTATCATTTTCTTCGTTTTGCAAATCTAGAAAGATTTAATGCATTTGGAGAGATATAGTGGATCATTGAAGGAATTATTGCATGAATTAGCCCTAATTTATCTCTTTGACAATGTTCAGTAAACTAGCTATCATTTGAGTTTCAAATATTTAATTGATGTGATTTTGGTCTTGTAGGAAAGTTAAGACAATTCTCTACCACTTTCATGAAGACCTCAAAGGCCCAATCTCACGTTTGGATAACTCAAATTGGAGTTGAAGCAAGAACTAGGGTGCTGATCCTGACAGCTTGACCTTTTCGTACTGTTCATAACATATCTCGAGCTACAAGTGGTCAAATGAGCTGAAATTTTGATGGTTGATAGTTAAGACCCACATCTACAACTTTCACACTTTTCCAGATTCGGAGGAATAATGGGTCATATTGAGCTTGGAAGTTAGATTACACGGCCTGCCCGTGGTTTCTACTACGGCCATGGTTCGAGGGAGTCAAGAAAAGCAGAAATTTTTTCAGAATCAACCACGGCCATGGTTGAGAGTCAGCATTGACAAATTTACTTCCAGAATCAACCACGGCCTGGCCGTGGTGCCCACCACGGCCGTGGTTCGTATCCAGACAGTAATTATTGAAACTTCTGCATTAAGTTTGTGCGGGGGGCCTATATATTGACTCTCTTGGCACGTTTTGAGGGGTGGAGACTTAGAGGAGCAGCTACAACTCCTTGGAGAAGGAGAGAGGAGGCATAGAATTAGAGATCTAAAGAAAAGAGGGGCAGATCTGAGGAAAAGAAGGATTGATCTGAAGAAAGGAAGGATTTTCTCGGAAGCTTGAAGAGCTGAATTTCATCAAAAGGGGTTTTTGATCTCTCTATTTCTCTTATTTCTTTTGCTATCTTCTCATGGATCTGTATCTTATTATGAGTTTGTTTATAGTAAATATGTGTGGTTAAACTCATAGCTAGGGCTATAGGGGATCTTGTGTTCTTAATTATTTGGATCTGATTTCTAAATTGATTATGGTAATTTCTTTGTGGGTTTACTATATTGCTTGAATTCTTGTCATAACTTGATCACTTGTGACATTCATTAATTCATTGTTTGACCGGTGACCATCCGCACTCAATGAGTGGATCTATATGGTAAGCCTGGGATTATATTAGTGAATGACCAAACATCAATTTCTCCTACCAATGGAATTGACGGATTGTTAGTTCATATCTTGAAATTGGAACTTAATGCATTCTTGATTAATTCAACTAAATGACCAAATAGGTGGATTAAATTAAGAATAGAATATTGTTTCATCCATGAATATTGGGATTCGATAGCTTATAAGATAATATTGGCAAAAGAATTACCTGTATCATAATTGAAAGAAGATCCGAATAATGAGACTCAAGTGAACCTTGCGCCCTAGCATCTTTCTATCTTTGTTTATCTTTTCTTTATTTAGTTGTTCTTTTTATTTTCTCCATTAGTTTTCTGTTTTAAATTTGGATCTTGCGTACACTTCCGATAGTCTAAATAACATAAGAGTTTTACAACTTTAGTAATTATCACTTATTCCTCGTGGGATTGATAACTTGGACTCCAAAGTCCTATATTACTTGGCGATAGAGTGCACTTGCTCTTAGTGTATCTTTTGCATGCACCACTGATCCCAACTCTTTTACCTGGTAAGACATAAGATTCTCCTATTTAAATTTTACTTTTTATCCTGCATTATTTACCTGAACTGGTTTATATGGTATGGTATAATTGTTTAGACTAATTTAGTACTATGAATATTTGTGTTAGCATTTGAACATTAATACCAAAAATAACTTTCTTACTAGTGAATTAAAAGATGAGTTCAAGGAGTGGATGAATTTACCGAGGTTTAGCAAAGAGTACATTGATGGTGTCCATTTTTTCTTAGATTTTGTATTTACTATTAGAGAACCTGATGGAGAGGAGATATTATGCCTTTGTGCAAAATGTGCAAATTCTTATTGGAGAACAAGAGATGTTGTGTACGAACATTTAATATGCAAGGGATTTGTTGTGGGCTACCGAAAATGGATCAACCACGGAGAGGGGCTAAGTGCATCGGGTCTTGATGTTGACATGGATGTTGAAGACCCATATGATGACGTTGATAACTTATTGAATGATAGGTTTAGAGATGTAATGCAAGAGGATAGGCTTCATGAAGGTGCTAATGAAGATGCAAAGAAGTTTTATAAACTGGTTGAGGACGCAAATCAAGAACTGTACCCAGGTTGTGAAAACTTCTCTACATTGTCATTCACCATCCGACTTTATTTGTTGAAGTGTCTTCATGGATAGAGCAATGCATCTTTCACATCTCTCCTTGAGTTGTTGAAAGAAGCTATACCTAATTTGAATATTCCTCCATCTTTCAACAAAACCAAGGCCATGATAAAGGACTTGGGTCTTGACTACGAGAAGTTCCATGCATGTCCCAATGATTGCATGCTCTATAGGGGTTGTTATGCTGATAAAGAGTTTTGCCATATATGTGGATCTTCACGATATATTCAATATCCTAGCGTCGATGTGAGGCTGAATCTTCCAAGAAACCTAATGTAAATGCTAAGATCTTGAGACACTTTCCTTTGATTCCCAGACTCCAAAGGATGTTTATGTCTTCAAGGACAGCCAATACACTTAGGTGGCATGAAGACGAGCGTTCAAAGGATGGAAAGTTGAGACATCCTGCCGATGGTCAAGCGTGGAAGGACTTCGATAGGCATCATCCTAATTTTGCAAAGGATTCTCACAATGTAAGGCTTGGGTTGGCTAGCTATGGATTCAATCCATATCGGACCATGAGTATATCTCATAGTACATGACTTGTGGTGTTGATGGCATATAATTTATCTCCGTGGTTGTGCATGAAGCCAGAATATTGCATGTTATTCTTACTAATCCCTGGAAGACATTCACCTGAAAATGACATTGATATTTATCCAGAACCATTGATTGAGGAGTTAAAGTTGTTGTGAGATTTGGGAGTAGAAACGTATGATGCTTCAGCCAACTAGACTTTTCAAATGCGAGAAGCTCTTTTATGGACTATTAGTGATTTCCCTGCTTATGCTATGTTGTCTAGTTAGAGCACCAAAGGAAAGTTGGCTTGTCCTTGTTGTAATTATGGGACTTGTTCTACTTATTTGAAACATAGTCGAAAGATGTGCTATATGGATCATCGAATTTTTCTACCCATGAGTCATCCATGGAGATCTAATAAAAGGTCTTTTAATGGAGATATGAAATTTAGATCTCCACCACCAACATTAAGTGGGACAGAAATCTTAGCTGAATTAGAAGACTTTGACAATGTGTTTGGAAAGAAGCAGAAGAAAAAGAATGATAGTCCATGGAAAAAGAGGTCAATTTTCTTTGAGTTTCCATATTGGAAGCATAACCCCATGCGCCATAACGTTGATGTGATGCACATAGAGAAAAACATATGTGATAATATTATTGGAACTCTATTAGATATCTCTGGGAAGACAAAGGATCATGCAAAAGCTCGTTTTGACCTAAAAGAAATGGGCATAAGAAAGAACCTTCAACCAAAGGAGACAAAAGATGGAAAAACCATTAAGTTTGTAAAAGCTTGTTTTTCTATGACAGCAGTAGAAAAATATTTATTTTGTGGTGTCTTGAAGTCAGCAAAATTGCCAGATGGTAGTGCCTCAAATATCTCTCGATGTGTTCAAGTTGGTGAAAAAAAAATATCAGGCTATAAGACCCATGATGCTCATTTCATGTTGCATTACCTGTTGCAAATACCAATAAAAAGCATACTGCCTAATCCTATTGCCATCCCTTTGATCCGTCTTTGTTCTTTCTTTCGATGTCTATGTCAGGAAGTTGTTACACTAGAAGAATTAGATTGCTTGGAAGCAGAGATTGCAGAAACACTACGTCAATTAGAGAGAATTTTTCCTCCATGTTTTTTTTGATATAATGGTTCATTTGCCTATTCATCTAGCAAATGAAGTGAGATTAGGTGGCCTAGTTCAATTTCGGTGGATGTACCCTCTGGAAAGATATATGTGTAAGTTGAAGTCTTATGTTCGCAATAGAAGTCGTCCAGGAGGCTCAATTGCAGAGGCATATTTGGATGAAGAATGCTTGACATTTTGCTCAATATATTTGCATGAAGGTGTGCAAAGTATGTTGAATAAATTGAGCCGAAACAATGATAAATGCTATAGTGAGGCTGACTCATTAGATCTTTTTCCTAGCAAAGGACATCCTATAGGAGGGAAAAAGAAAGGTGTTCTAATTTATGTAGATCACAAGTCACTAAACCAAGTTAATAGGCCTATTATAATAGGCCACGATGGAAAAGGCAACGGCTTGGCAAGGGTTGGAAAGCGTTGCCATATACTTTAGGCAACAATTTTCGGCTAAAGGCAACACTTTTCAGCCCTTGCCAAAGGGCAAAGTTGTTGTAGTGTCTTGATTATATCCTTTTGCAACTAACCTATCTTTATTTCTTGTTATTAGGCTAGTTTCATCAAGTTTGTTTCTAAAGACTCATTTGGTGCCAATTATAGGGTGATCATTGGGCCTTGGAACTAATTCCCAAACTTGATTTCTTTCAAATTGATTTAGTTCCTCTTGCATGGCCAAGATCCAATGTTCATTATCAAAGGCTTCATTTAGGTCTTTAGGCTCAATTTGTGAAACGAAAGTCATATGGTTACGTGCATTTCTAAGAGAATTTCTAGTAATTACTCCTTTTGAAATATCACCTATCATAGAGTCAAGAGGGTGATATCTTGAGGTCCTCAACTCCTTGGGAAGGTCCATGACTTGTGAATCCTCTTATCTTGGGCTGTCTTCTTGACTTTCCTTTTGTTTCTTCACTTCTTTCTCCTTGTTGTCCAAATGTGTTTTCGCTAAGATTTCTGCAACATCATCAACAAAATCCTTTCTCGGTCCTTTTGGATTAGTTTTGTCAAAACCAACATGAATAGAATCTTCAATAGTCATAGTTCTTTTATTATAAATTCTAAAAGCCTTGCTATGATTAGAATAGTCAAGAAATATACCCTCATCAGACTTAGTATCAAACTTTCCCAAGTTATCCTTTTCATTATTTAAAACAAAACATTTACATCCAAAAACATAAAAATGTGAAACATTTTGCTTCCTTCCTTTGTATAATTCATATGTGATTTTCTTTAAAATTGGCCTTATTAGGGCCCTATTCATTACATAACAAGCGGTACTTACTGCATCCGCCCAGAAATACTTAAGAAGTGTAGCCTCATTGAGCATAGTTCTTACCATTTCTTTTAAAGATCTATTTTTATTTTCTACAACTCCATTTTGTTGTGGAGTTCTAGGGGCAAAAAAAAAAAAATGCTCAATGCCATGTTCATCACAAAAAGTTTCGAAATCATGATTTTCAAACTCACCATCATGGTCACTTCTTATGGATCTAATGCAAAAACCTTTTCCATTTTAGATAACTTTGACAAGTTTCTTAAAGGTTAGAAACGCATCATTTTTGTGAGAAAGAAATAAAGTCTATGTGAACCTAGAAAAATCATCCATAATCACTAATGCATAGTAATTCCTACCAAAACTCATAGTTCTAGATGGTCCAAAAAGATTCATATGCAAAAGTTGTAAAGTTCTAGAAGTTTAAATAATATTTTTAGCTTTAAAAGAAACATTTACTTGTTTTCCCTTTTAACATGCATCACATAATTTATCTTTTTCAAATTTTAGTTTTGGTAGTCCAATTACTAACTCTTTAGAAACCTACTTATTTAAGTAACCCATGTGAATGTATGCAATTCTTCTATATCATAATCATGAATCATCTTCCTTACTTAAAAAGCATTTCGCATCATTTGAAGATATGTCATCAAGGCTAATCATATAAATATTATTAACTCTATGGCCCACAAACTTAACAAGTTTATCATTTTTACCTTCAATTATTTGATAATTATAATAAAATATTACTCTATTTCTTTTATCACATAATTGACTAATACCTATGATCGAAGCACAGACACGGACACGGGACACGACACGGACACGGACACACCAAAAAAAAAAATTTAAGACACAAACACGACATATATATATATATATATATATAATATATATATATATATAAAAATTAATATCAAAATAAATTAAAAACTTAGTTTATATATATAATTGCAAAATTTAAGAAAAAAATTCATAATTCATTAATATAATTTCTATAAGCTTGAAGATTTACAATATCTTAATATATGTCATATGTGCCAATATTTGTTACTTAGTAAGTCCTCTAAAAAATATAAAGCATAATTTCTATTGATATTTTCTAAAAAAAAAAAAAATCTCTCAAACTAACTTCTTCTAATAGAACTAATTATGTACAAGTACATGTGTATAAAAAAATTAACTAGAGGGAACATTGATGTGAGACAAGCTTCGGTGACGACGAAGTGGACAACTTGGTATGAGTAGAGATAGAAGGAGTAGATGAAAATAGTGGTGTGAAAAGGTAAAACTTAAAAGTCTAATAGTGGCATGTAAAAAGATAAAACTTAAAATATTAGTATGTGAAAATAATGGCTTGAGACGTCAGTCATATGATTGGGCTTGGGTAGGTTAAAGGTTTACTAATTGAACATTAGTTATGGAAACTAATTTTTTTTTTAAATATTAATAGGTTGTGTTCGACCTTGAGTAGAACAAAAGGCATGGTCTCGAGTTCGAATCCCGCAGACGCTACAGCAAGGGAATTAACTTGGACCATTGGGACCGTGGATGAAGCAGGCCCACTAGTGGATCAAGCCAAGCCACAATACCAAGTAGATGGACTCTTGGGTGGATCAAGCCCAGGGGGAATCTCAGCCTTCAGTGGATCAAGCCAGAGGAAGGATGTTACAAAAAACAACCATTTGTTTTCCTAATAAAATATTTAAATTATCTCTACCGAAAGTAAATTTTGAAAGAGTAATTTTTAAGTCCTCGATTTCTTTTTCAAAAGTTTTACAAGATAAGTAAGATGAAGATGTAGAAGCAAGTGAAGAATAAGTTGTGTAAGAAGAATTAGCATCAATTAATCATAATATCTCATTTTTTATTTTTAATTCTTCAATTTCTGTGTTTAAAATAAAAATTTGGTTTTCTAAAGAAGTAATTGTTTTCTTAGATGAAGAAACTAATTTTGTGAGTCTTATTGATTCATCATGTAATTCTTCAAAAGTATCTTGTAATTCATTATAAGAAGGAGATAAGTCAAAGTTAGAAATGACCTCATTGTCGCTTTCTTCTTTTTCTTCTTCTTCTTCTTCTTCTTCTTCTTCTTCTTCTTCTTCTTCTTCTTCTTCTTCTTCTTCTCCTTTGGCCATAAGACATAGGTGAGCTTCCTCGCTATCTGAGCTATCAGTGAAGTCCATATCATTGTTATCCTATGCTAGGTAGGCTCTTTTTCCTTTTCTTTCCTTTGAGGGTTTCTTTTCAATTTTCTCCATCTTCTTTTGGTAAATTGGGCACTCCATCTTCATGTGTCCTGATTTTTCGCACTCGTAGCAAGTTGGAGTTGATGATGCTCATTCCCCTTTGTGATGAGTCTTCCTTGGAGGGAATGACGGTCTTCTTTGAGTTCCTTTTTTCCTAAGAAATTTTCCAAATTTTCTAACAAGAAGACTGAGATTTTCTTCGTTTAGCTCAAGGTTCTCTGTGCTTTCTTTATCTTCATCATCATCATCAATTGCAGAAAAAGTAGCTTTCAGTGCAATCCCTTTCTTTTTCTTGTCATTTTCTTCACTTTGATCAAGCCTGTTTAGCTCCAATTCATGCTCTTGAAGTTTTCCAAAGAGGGTAGCTAGTGCCATTATTGACAAATTTCTTGATTCTGATATAGCTGTCACCTTGGGTTGCCAAATCCTGCTCAAACATCTCAAAATTTTGTTAATAAGATCTTCGTTGGAAAAATTATTTCCTAATGATGGAAGATAATTTATAATGTGAGTGAACCTCTTTTGTATTTCTTGAATGCTTTCTCCTTAGTTCATTCTAAATAATTCATATTCGCGAGTTAGAGAATTGATTCTCGACCTCTTTACTTTACAAGTATCCTCATGGGTAACTTGCAAAGTGTCCTACATTTCTTGGGCAATTTTACAGTTTGAAATTGTGAAAAATTCATCATACTCGAAAGTAGTGATAATGATGTTTTTAGCTCTTAAATTATATTAAATCTTTCTCTTGTCCTTATCAGTCCATTCACTTCTTGGTGTTTCAACTTTTACACCATCAACTACATGTATGGACAAAAAAGCACTGTTTTCAACAGCATCCCACAAATCTAGATCAATAGCTTCAATAAAAATTTTCATTCTTTCCTTCCAATAGGCATAACCATCCCCATTGAAAAAGGGTGGTCGATTTATGGAAGATCCTTTTGAAAAACTATTTGAGGAAGCCATGTTCTCTTGAAGTTGCTAAGCTCTTTATACAAGAGTCTAGCTCTGATACCACTTGTTACCAAGTGGCTTCAGTACTCAAGAGTGGGTGAATTAAGTATAATTTTTTTTTCATAAAACAAATTTCGTTGAAGCTATTTTTTAAATGAAGTGAATAAATATAGAAGATAGAGAACTTTAAACACAAAATTAAACAAGTATAAAATAAATTGCAGGAAATAAAAGAGTTTGAGATGATAAGAACAAGTACAATATTTATCCTGATTCAACCACCAACCACTTGTGGCCTACATCCAGTCCTCAAAAAACTATCCAAGATTTTTCACTATCAAAGCAAGCTTGAACATGTGCTTGCTGTTGATACCCAATTTTGTCCATAAATTTTTTATTGCTTAATGAAGGACTAATAATTGTGAAATGATGCTTACTTACAATGTTTTGAACACATAATTCTTGTCCATTCTTTTATTTACTCTCATCTCATTTAGGTCACTTTTTTATATACTTTTCTTTTTCTCATAATTAAAACATAATAAGAATAAATAAATAAAAAAACTAAAAAAGAGAGAAAGCGAAGGAAGGGATTTTGGCATCTTGTTACGGTTGGTTTTGTTTCTTTCTTTGTTGCTGTCTCACTCACCATACTTCAACAAAACCAAGTTTAACCAGTAATTCAAATACAACCAGCATCCCATTATCTATTTTCTTTGCAACCATCTGCCAAGCCTGCCAAACCCCTACAACTCAAGGCTCAATGCAACACAAAAATGGTAAGAGTGCAAAACTTGGAGAAGGTCACAGTCACAAAGAAATTCATGGAAATGGAAACTGAGCTAAAAAGAATATACTCTATCTGTTGCCTAAGCTTTCTAAGGGGTGGCAGAGGATCCAATCCTGCCAGTGCTTACAAGAAGAAGAAACGTAAGAGAAAAGAAAGAGGGGGGGAGCTCAGTTTTTTGGAGGATCATTTTTGCAACATAAAGCTCCCTTCAGCTTTCACCACCTAAAGCCAGGGAACCCATCTTCAACCTCTTCACCACCTCCCCTTGATCATCCTCTACCATTCCCAAAATAGTGACCCACAATCACCCCTGCCAACATTACCACCCATTCACAAACAGCCCTTCACCACCATCCTGCCATTAAAACCACTATGAACCACCTTCATCATCAACTTCACCATCATCTTCCACCACCCAAATTGAGTCCAACCAGTAGCCACCACCCCCAAACCTTGAGACCCTCTGCCACTCACCCATCAACGAACCAGCCACCACACACCAAACAGAGCCACCGTAGCCGAAGCCTTCTCTCGCCTAAATCCTCACTACCCATAACCACCGAAACACACTTTTGCCCTAGCTCCTCTTCACCTATACACACCATCATCACCACTATAAATCAACTCCCCGTAACCCAAACCAATATCAAGTTTCCAACCCCTTCGCCCCGGATCGGACCCAATAGCCATTGCAAACCACCACGCTCCTCCCCCGAGTCACCCACCCATTCCAAAATCATCATCAACCACCGCGATCCGAACCCTTCACACCCGGATCCGACACCTAGCCCTCCACACAAACACCGTGACCCAAAACCACCCCACCAACTTTGCAACTGTTCCCTGTTTTCACCACAACCCGAAACCCCACTCATCTCTAACTATCACACCCAACCATGGCCTCCGTCATTTTCGGCAACCCGAACCACCAAGCTTAGACCAAAACCGTAGCGCCTTACCCAAATTCAGCCACCTCTTTGCCTTTGCTGCCAACCGCGAGCAACACCACCTCACCCAGTCAGCCTCGAAACCACGTCCTACACCTGCAAAACCAGTGTCGCACCCCCGCCGTCTCACCACCCATGATCTGGCGTTGAAGACCCGCACCGTGCCGATCTGACCGACCTGTGTCAGATCCGTCAAACCGCCACCTGCGGGCTGCCTCATACCTTGTCAATCTGTCGCTCTCCGCGTCGCCTGATCTAGCAGCACCACTACGTCCATCCCGCCAGCCACCGTTATCTTCACTAGAACCGGTGACTTGCGAGCAGCACTAGAGATCCACCAAGCCATCGCTGTGCTCTCCTGCCGTGCCAAGCAGCCAAGCCGTCGTGGACCTCCCCTCCAACACAACCCCCTGTTTGTGTAATGGCTTTTCATTTCTCTGATTCTTACTCTTTTGTTTTTATATATTTATTCGTTTTGTTTATGTATTTAGGCTTATTTTGGGTTTGGGATATTAAGTGTTGGACTTTTGTCTTTCTTATAATGTTTCTGACTTCGGGTTATTTTGTGGCAAAGTGGGATAGGTGTTATTTGTTAGTTTTGGATTGAGAGTTATGTTTAGGACTAGTTTCTTAAGTTGTGCTTTGTTTGTTTTTTTAAAAAAAAAACTTGTGCATATTTGATTTAGCTAAGGAGGTAAAAATATATTACAAAAATGAAATAAAGAAAATATAAAACATAAAAAATAAAATAAAAATGATAAAAATTATAAATAAATAAAAAAGGAAAAATGAAAATATATAAAAAAAGAGATAAAATTTCAAAAAATGATGAAGTAAATTTGTGGGTTGGTTTGATTTTTAATTTGGTTTATCTTGTCTTTTTGTTGATTTTGTTGCCTCACTTTTATGCCAGTTGACATGTTGTTTGAATTAATCCATTGTTGACAATTTGATTTGAAAAGTTTCTATTAATTAAAATTAATCAACCCGCAATAATTTTCTAAAGAACTACGTGACTTTGAGTTCTCCATTGTACCCGGGGATACATAGGAGTAGAAATTCATTTCTGTCAAGCCAAAATTAAATTTTCATAATTTGGTTGTTTCTTTTTCTTTTAAAAAATAGTTATAATGTTTGTTTTAAAAAAAGGGTAAAATAAATATATTTAAGATTATTAAAACTTGCACAACTAACTTAAGGTACCATTCTTGGAATGGGCCGTGTAGAGTGCTAATACCTTCCCTACATGTAATCGACTCCCGAATCCAAACTCTTTTTTCAAAAGACCAGTTTTCCTAATTAAAATTTTTTTCTAATGTTTTTCCAATTTAAATAAACATTGGTGGTGACTCTATTGATTTTCAAAATCTTATCTTTTTGGGTCGTCCCATCGCAATCCTGGTTACGACATTTGCAACCGTTACAAACTAGAGCGCTCTTCACACCTAGAAAAACTTTACCCTCGTGCTTGAGCCTCACATTTAGAGATACCACACCCTTACATAACATTTGAGGGATACTTCACCTTCTTTACAATGAAGCAGAATATAGTATAAAAGAAACTCTCAGAAGAGTGAATAATACAACTCGAATCTTTATGAAACTCTTTAAGGATATCTCAAAGTTTTAGTTAAAAGGAGCACATAAAATATGTAAAAATTTGAATCACGGATTAAAGCAAGAAAGAATTGTTTTAGATAGATGGGGTGTTTGAAAGACGACCCAAAATTTTGTATTTATAGAGTTTTTGAGAAAATACCCGTTGGGGGCAATTAAATTACACATTCAATGCGAAAATGGTCGTTTCTTTCTAAAACTGGAGGTCGTGTTCATTTGAATAACCTTTGTATTATTCGAATAACACGTTTTGAAAAACCACGAGAATTTGAAAAACATGAGAAAATTGATTCTAAGACACATTATTCGAATAACATAATGGTTATTCGAATAACTCTTTCAAATAGAGTTTTTTGCAAAATATATTTATTCTAATAACTCCCTTGTTATTCGAATAAACCTTTTTGAAAGTTACGCACAATAACACCTTTATTCGAATAGCATAAGTGCTATTCGAATAATACTTTTTTAAAAAAGAAGTGCACAATTGATTTTGAAACTGTTATTCGAGTAACCTTTGATAGAAGCAGATCAAGTGAAAATGTTTATTCGAATAAAAGGAGCTTTATTCGAATAAAGTTGTTTGAAAACATTTTTAAACATTTTTTAAACTTGTCAGTTTGCTTCCAAATTTTCCCAAAAGCCTTTTAATTATTTTCAAAAGCCATTTTGAAATTTTAAATTTATTGAAAAAAATTTCTTCCAAAACCAAAGAGATATCCAGAAGGCTTCGTACAAAAAGATTCTAAGTCCTGAAGCTATTCTTGAAATTCTTGAACTTGATCTTCTCATTGTCTTTATGTTTGTTATCATCAAAATTAGTCTTCAATGTCACATAGCCAATCACAAAATTTCCAAATAAACCACACATTATGATTTTTAGATATATTTAAATCATCTATTGCATATGTTAAAATTGTTATAAGGTTTTAATATTTTTATAATATTAAAAAGTGCATAACTTTAATTGTTACTAGAATAGCACTCATGTAATATGCACGGGATTCTAAAAATTTTAAAAATAATATATAATACTTTTCATTAATGAATCATGGATGATGCGAAAATTTCATATTGACGTTCAAATATTTATTTTACTTTTTTAAGTTGTCAAATATTAAGTTTAAATATAAAATTTTGAGAATATTTTAAACCTTTCAAAAACTATTGAAAGAGTGTTTTGAACTTGAGGAGTTGCAACCGTTACTAACTCTTTTAACTTTATCTATATATATTATAGTATGATTTGACACCATAACAAAAATATTTTTATTCTATAAAAAATATCTCAAAAAGTTTTCATATATATATATATATATATAAACATTATTATTATAGTAATAAGATAATAATAATAAGATACAACTGAGAAATGAAATTTAAATTTGAATTTATAATGAGTCATTGATGATATAACTTAGAAATGATACTTGTAAGAAAGAATCATAAAATAATTTATATTTTCCTTTACTTTTTCTTTAAAAGGATACTATTAAAATTCAAATTCAAATTAAATTGGTGACACAACTTAAAGATGACAATTGACAAAATATTTTTCATTTTTCTTTAAGTTTTCATTAGGTTGGTCTTTCATTTGTAAATATATTAAAATGGTTCATTAATACTAATTTATATAATTAAATCAAAATATTATAGTGCCATTAAATTTTTTCTTTTAAGTATTAACATGTGTTGATTCGAGTGAAAGAAGTTTGAGTTTCTTAAGCATGTAATTCTAAGTTTGATCTCGTGATTCATGTGTATAAAAATAATACTGTTGGGAGAGGTGTCCGTTTAAGCACTTGATCATATCCTAAGAGATTAGTCTCTCACTTATCAGGTGAGGATACTCTGAAAAACAAACAAAATTTTCCTATAAGTACAAAACTGATTGTATAAATTACAATTGAAGAATTCATTTGATGTGTTTGGAGGACAAATATAAACATTTACTTTTCTTCATTTGTAAACAACGAGGGCAAAGTCCAACTAACAAGCTACACAACGGGAAAATTGAACATTACTATAGTCAGTAAAAAAAGACACCGAAGTAAAAGCTAGAAAATCAGATATTAAATGAGCAACTAGGTAAAAATGACCTCGTTTAGCGATACTTGCCTACAGGGCAAGGATTTGAAACTTACCGAAATATGTGTTAGTTATAAGTTTTGAAACTTACTGAAATTGCTTTGTGGCCAAAGGCAAATATGTGTTGATTATATTGAATAAGTTTTTAAATATTTATAATAAAACTAATAACTAACACATATTTCACATAAAAAAAAAACTAACACATATTTAACAACACATCCGAATAAAATAATCATAGCAATTCTCTTTATATTTCCTCATAATGGGTTGCTTTCTTTTAACTTTTGGTAGACTCAATCTTTGACCAGCTGAGAAGATATATTTTTCCAAGAAATAGAAGTTAATAAAACAACTTGTCAAGACAAAGAGGAAAACAAGAAATAAAACTATCAGTTAAGCAATTTGTCATGTTGTTAAATATGTGTAATTTTAAAGTGAAATTGATAAAACATTTTTTGACCTTGACTTGTAAATTTTATTGATAAAATTTTATAGCACTGTTTTTAATGATATATTATTATAAGAGCTTTCTTTCAACTTGTGCAAATTTATGTGAAAATTATGTTGAAGGGTGGATTGTCTCAAATGGTGCTAAATTTGACCAAACTAATATAGGATTGAACTTTCGATATCAACCACAACCAAATATATAAAAAACTTGGCCCCATTGCAAACTGAATTATAAGCTCGTTTCCCTATAAATTTAACAACTTGGATATTATTGTGTGATTGTTGACTTAAGGGTATCCTTTTGCCTGTGCATTGAGAAGGTTCATATATATATATAAAACGGGGGCTACGCTCTAAACAAAAAAAAAGGTCAAACTAGCAGGGGAGTAGAAACTCCCAAACGCATCAGAAAGCTGGCAAAACTCCAGGGAACTAACCACTGTTTGAATTTCTTGAGCAGTGTTGATATCTGACTACTGGTTCGCGTGGTTGCCATAAGTTATGTACATGGATTAGTTTGGATTAAGGTTTTAAATCTCGAACTGCAACAACTGTTGTGACCGCGACATCTTAATCACATGACCACATTACACTGCAATTGCGGTCCACATTGATCCGCTTCAATCCATAACAGCCGCAACACAACTATAAGCATAATGCAACCGCAATCATAATTTAAAAGTTTAGTTTGAATGCTTCTATAAGAGTCGAAAAAGATGTTTACGTATACATCTCTCATCTTAGGTCACAGCCACAGGTCTCATAAAAATAAAGGAGGGCCCATGATGGTGTGCAAAAAGAAAGGAGAGAAAGAAAGTGAAATAAAAGATGGTGATTGACGAGAGTTTCTGAAAGTCTACGAGGAACTTTTATCTGTGTGAATAACAACAGTATTGTATAAGAATTTTCAATTATGTACATTAGTTGTCGTAGTTGACATTAAAAATCAATTTCGTAGTATTGACATTAGTTTATATGCATGTTGACTAAATTATAATTATCGCGAAACATAGCTTGGCAAGGCAAACCAAATAAAAATCCTGAGCAAATGTGTTACCATAAACCTTCAATCTTTCTCTGATGCAAGTGATAGGGACTCTCATTTGTCAACGGAGGATACGTTTACAATACAACAACTATGGGTTGTTGCCTGAATACGACACCACTTTTACCTTGAATCACGAGTTTTTTATTTTTTATTTTATTTGACTAGGTATATGTAGATATGAGTGTATATAAATATTATTAGTTAAAATCAATAGAGTCTTTATATGTATAATTATTTATAAAAAAGGTGATCTAATTGAATCTATGTATAAATCTAAATATATGTAAATATTATTAGTTAAAATATGTAAAGTTTTATGTATATATAGTTATTTATGAAAAAAAAATGATCTAACTTTTTTATATGTGAATTTAGGTGTATGTATAAATATTACTTAATTAAAATATATAAATTTTTTATATGTACCTATGATACAGAAAGATAAAAAAACTTACTTATACTCGAAGTTACGAGTATAAATAAGCTGAACTAAGTCAAACACTTAAAATTTAAATTTAACTTAGGAAAAAAATAGACTATTTAAACTTGATTTATTTATTTAAATGAGCAAAATATGTTGATGGGTGGGTTGTCTCAAATGGTGCTAAATTTGACCAAACTAATAAAGGATTGAACTTTCGATATCAATCACAGCCAAATATAAAAAACTTGGCCCCATTACGAACTGAATTATAAGCTCCTTTCCCTACAAAATTAACAACTTGGATATTATTGTGTGACTGTTGACTTAAGGGTATCCTTTTGCCTGTGCATTGAAAAGGTTTTTTTTTATATATAAATAAAACGGGGGCTACGCTCACAACAAAAAAAAAAGGTCAAACTAGCAGGGGAGTAGGAACTCCCAAACGCATCAGAAGGCTGGCAAAACTCCAGGGAACTAAACCACTGTTTGAATTTGTTGAGCAGTGTTGATATCTGACTACTGGTTTGCGTGGTTGCCATAAGTTATGTACATGGATTAGTTTGGATCAGGTTTTAAATCTCGAAATGCAATAACTATTATTGCCGTCGCAACATCTTAATCACATGACCGCATTACACTGCAATTGCGGTCCGCATTGGTCCACATCAATCCACAACAGCCACAACACAACTATAAGCAAAATGCTACCGCAATCATAATTTTAAACTTTAGTTTGAATGCCTTCTATAAGAGCCGAAAAAGATGTTTATATATACATCTCTCATCTTAGGTCACAGCCACAGGTCACATAAAAATAAAGGAGGGCCCATGATGGTGTGCAAAAAGAAAGGAGAGAAAGAAAGTGAAATAAAAGATGGTGATTGACGAGAGTTTTTGAAAGTCTACGAGGAACTTTTATCTGTGTGAATAACAACAGTATTGTATAAGAATTTTCAATTATGTACATTAGTTTTCGTAGTTGACATTAAAAATCAATTTCGTAGTATTGACATTAGTTTATATGCATGTTGACTAAGTTATAATTATCTCGAAACACAGCTTGGCAAGGCAAACCATATAAAAATCCTGACCAAATGTGAGTTACCATAAACCTTCAATCATTCTCTGATGCAAGTGATAGGGACTCTCATTTGTCTACAGAGGACGGGTTTACAATACAACAACTATGGGGTTGTTGTTTGAATACGACACTCAATGTTTTAAATTGCGATTGCGGTTGCGTTGTGGTTTTTGTTATTACGGGTAATTCGAGTGCTGCGATGCGAATTGCGGTTGCTGCAGTGTAAATTTTTCACAACTTGACACAAATTAGAGTAAATTATCTATTTTATTGTACAATGTATCATAACTAATAATATATTTTTTTTTCATTAATAAAAAATATCCAAAAGCAATAAATTAATTGACCAATATTAAAACATAAATAAATTAATAACTATTCATATATTCAACAAAGTTCATATATAAGTGATTACTTCAACATAAATAAATAAATAACTACTTATATATTTAACAAAGTTCATACATGAGTAATTATCTCAAGCTAAATCCTAAAATTTGTTAACTAACAAGTTAATTGAAAGTAAATTTCAATTTAATTCTTAGAATTTTCTAAGTTTCTCTAAAAGTTTACAACACAAAATTTTTTTATCACCCTCAATTTCTATTTTGAATCTCTAATTTTCTTCCCACAATTTCACTCTTTCACTTACATAATTCATTTTCTCCATTCAACCCACTTAATTTTTTCCTTTTGCCTTCTCAAATTTCCCTTTCTCCTAACCAATTTTTTTCCCAGACCCTCTAATTTTTTTCCTTTCCCTCACATTTTTTTCCATTCCCTCTAAATTTCCCCTTTCCTTCACCGATCGGTCACTCCTTTGTTTCTCATCTCACCTTTCCCTTTCCTCACTTGGTTCTCACTCACTCCCCTCGGTTTCTCACATTCTCACTTCACCCGACACACACACGACCCACACCACGCCAACGCCCTCGGCCCTCACGGACCTACGCCCCGCCCACCGCCCTCAACCCTTCACGGACCCATGCCCACTACTCACCCACCGACCCACACCATGCCCATTGCCCTCATCCCCTCACAGACCCACGCCCACCGCTCACCCATTGACCCACGCCACGCCCACTGCCTTTAGCCCCTCATAGACCCACGCCCACCACCCTCAACCCCTTGCAGACCCATGCCCATCTCCCTCACATATCCACTCTCCACTCCACCGATCTGTGATTTTTGGCTGAGAAAAAGTGAAAGAAAATTGAACAGCATTTGCGGCTGAAACGCCGTTACATCGTGTCCATTGCGGCCGCAACACTATTACGTCAAGGGCGCTGTCAGTGATTTCCAATCTCCTCTGTGTCTTGGGCTGAAGCGGAAACAGTGTCTGCCACGACCGTTTTGTCGTGGCCACTACAAGGAAAACGGAACGAGATTTGAAACCTTGACGATACCACTTTTATCATGAATCACGAGTTTTTCATTATTTTATTTTATATTTTTATTTTATTTGACTGGGTATATGTGTAGATATGAGTGTATGTAAATATTATTTGTTAAAATTAGTAAAAAAAATTTATATGTACAATTATTTATATAAAAAAAAGTGGTCTGGCTGGATCTGTGTATGGATCTGATGTATGTAAATATTATTAGTTAAAACATGTAAAGTTTCATGTATGTAAATTATTTATGGAAAAAAATGATCTAATTTTCTTATGTGTGTGGATCAAGGTGTGTGTATAAATATTATTAGTTAAAATATGTAGGGTTTCCTGTATGTACCTATGATAAAGAAAGAAAGGGAAAAAAAAAGCTTACCTATACTCAAAGTTAGGAGTGTAAATGAGCTGAGCCAAGCCGAGCACTTAAAACTCAGGTTTGACTTGTGAAAAAATAGACTGCTCAAACTTGATTCATTTATTTAAACAAGCAAAATTTAAAGCTTGAGCTTAGCTTATTTAAAAATTTGAAATCTTAGGTTTGGTTCGTTTAGCTCGTTTATAACTTGATTATTTTATTTTCTTTTATCAAATTTCTCCATAAATTATTGTTATTTTTTAAAATTTATTAAGTTAATAAATAGTAAACATATTTATAGTAGAAGATGAATTAAAAATAGAAATAAAGACATTTTTTTATAATTTATTACATAAAATGATAAAAAAATCATAACCTTCCACCATTACAAAAAGAAATTTAAAATAAGCCTTAATACTTAAAAATGTTCAATATATTCTCACAATAAAATGATTTTTTTCCTTTGTGCACAGAGATAAAGCTTGTTGAAAATTATATATATATACTTGTTGTTAAGATTTTATTAATACTTATTAACATAAATAACATTAGTAATCCTACAGCTTTTATTTTCTTATTCAATATTGTAATTTATGGCTATATTATATATATATATATATATATATATATATAGACATATCTAGTGAAAAAAGTTTTTATTGTGAGAAGAGTAAATCTTGACCATACAACCATAAATTGATGGTCAAGTTACTTAAAAGTCATGTAATCACTTAAAAAAGTCACATGATGGAGCGTATCTAGTGAAATGAGTGTTTATTGTAAGAGGCGAGAGTAGTGAATATTGACCATTAATTGGATTTCACATAAATAATCAAAGTTAGAACATAAATGCATGTGATTTTTTTAAGTCGTCACATGACTTTTAAATAACTTTTAATCTTGATCATTCATATATGATTGTATGGTAAATATTTATTCCTGTCACCCTCTCACAATAAAAACTCCTCTCACTAGATATGTCCCCTATATATATATATATATATATATATAAAATCTTGATCATACAACCATAAATGGATGACCAAGATTAAAAGTTACTTAAAGGTCCTGTAACCACTTAAAAAAATCACATGCATTTATGTTTTAATCTTTATCATTCATGTAAGATCCAAAGCTAAGATTCACTGTTACCAAGTGGTTTCAAACTCAAGAGGGGGTGAATTGAGTTTATGAAAACTTTTCTCAGATCTTTCACAAAACACTTGTATATTAATTTTCATTGAAGTTATTAATTGATTGAAGTGAATAGATAAATGAGATTGATCACTTCACTCGCACATAAATAAGCAATGATAGAAAGTATTCAGGCAAACATATAAAATTAAAGTACAAAGTAAAGAGATAGAGTTGAGAAGAGCAAACACAAGGATTTATCCTGGTTCAGGCACCCCTTGTGACCTACGTCCATTCCTCAAGTGAACCACCCGAGATTTTCTACTAAACCTTCAAGCTTGAACAGGTGCTTGACAACCTTTACAACTGAGAGCACTCAACACAACTCTGGGATGCCTCACCCTTTGTACTTGAGCCTCAAAATAGGGATGCCTTACCCTTTACAACCTTTGAGGGATACCTCACCCTTTTTACAATTGAGGGATACCTCACCATTTTCTCTAGAAGGATATCTCATCCTCTTTACAGGAAATCAAAGAAAGATAGAAGGATAAAATCTCAAAAGAGTAGATATTTATATCAAGGAATCACACACTAAAGCTCAAAACAGGAGTTTATGAGAAATGATAGTAAAACTCATGTTCAATGCTCAAGAATGATTTTTAGATTGTTTCCCAACTTATCTTTAAGACCTAAGCACTTTCATTTATAGGACAAAACATTTAAGAGCCATTGGTGGTGGGTTGGGAGCATTAAATGCCGTTAGAAAACCTTTTTTGGTTGCCCAGATAACCGGTTATTGATTTCCAATAACTGGTTATTTGGTTTTGAATAAACGGTTATTGTTTTCACCATGAAGTAGTGTAACAAGTCAATAACCGGTTAGGAGAGTCTCATAACTAGTTAGGCGATTTAAAAAAAAAGAGTTTACACTCCTGACTTAGTGAATAACCGATTATGGTTATATCTTAATCGATTATTCCCTTTTAAAAACATTAAGGCGCGTTTCTGACTTTGGCAAATAACCAGTTATGAACAGTGATAACCAATTATTGGTTTATCAAGAAAACAAGATTTCTAAAAGGAATTTGTAATCAAAGATTCTCAAAACCTTTTCAACCTTTCTAAAACCATGTTTCTCAAACTTAAACAAAATTTTCAGAAATGTAAAACATGGTTTTGCAAGGAGATTCAAGTTGAATAAAAACCAAGATATGAGCTAGTGTGATCCCTATTTTCCTTTACATAAAATATAAGTCCTATATTCTACTCTTGAAGAACCTTAGGACTTGATCTTTGCATAACCATTTTTTTTTTGTTTGCTATCATCAAAACCATTGCTATTGCCAATGCTAATTACATTATTCCCTTTTTTGATGATGATAAACAATCATTGAGAAAAGAGTTAGTTCAAATAAATTAGAATTCACAAAAAAATGTTAGAGACTTACCCTCTTCTATTTTTCAAGAGGTGATTAAATTAGAGATTACCAGCTCCCCATTAATTTTAGAATCCTAAGATCATTGAATTTGTAACTTTTTCATTTTACTTTCCTTTTCTCAATGACTCATAAACTTCTCCCCCTTATGTCATGATAAAAAAGATATGCAATATAGAGATTTTGACAAAGAAAAGTTACACAAAACCATTGCCAAACAACAAATATGCAATATGTACTTTAGCAACAAGATAACCAATCTAGAATTATATTCATTTCAACAAGATAGCCATTGCAAAATCATCATATACACTAATTACTAAAATTAGTTAAGCAAGCTAAGACAATAATCATCATGTTAAAAGGATAAATATACAATGGTTAGATTGTAAAACATAATGATATAGATAAAACAAAAAAAAATATTGCTAAAGGATGTGATTCATGCCTAAGCCTCATCATCCTCTGGTGGTGGAAGGCAATACTCAATCTTGTTTGAGAGGAAGAAGATGCAAGGGAGGCTACTGGGTTGCTATTTAAAGGAGCTCCATAACCGATTATGTGGGCTTCTATAATCGGTTATTGGTGAAGACAGGAGAGATGCAAGTTACTGGACCCTTGAATAACTGGTTACACCATTAATATAATCGGTTATATGCATACAGCGTAATTTATTTTTGGAGCTTCAATAACCAGTTATTCATCACACATAATCGATTATTTTCGTGAGAGAAAAGGCCAGGAGATTCTGACTTTGTAGATAATTGACTAGGGGAATGTTATAACCGGTTATATGTAATTTTTTGGAGTACATTTGAGCTTCAATAACCGGTTAGAGAAAAGTTATAACTGGATATTTTCCTGACATAAACCATCAGGAGCCACTAACTTATTGAATAACCAGTTTAGACACTTCTCATAACCGGTTATTTGGCTTGCACAGAACATATCAGGACACTTTCATGAAGCAAATAATTGGTTATTTACTCCTCATAACTGGTTATTTCACCACCAAAACCTAAATTTCTTCAAGAAATCAGCCCTTGAAACAAAAACTCATGCCTTCTTGATGATCATTTCAGCTTGGCCTCATTTTCAGTTTCCTCTAAACTACCAAAGAATTAGCCCATTAACATATTTTTCTTCTTCAAAAGCACCAGAAAGTAATTTTTATAGGGAAAAGCTTGAAATTTGAAATTGAGGGACTTAAGCATGGATCAAGCACCTCCAAAACACAATTAGGGAAAACTCCAACACTCAAGTCAGTATTGGATTCAAGAGATAAAAATTCAAGAAAATATACAGCAAATTATTATGCAACAAGGCATTATGCATCAAAGCTATTTTTCCAAAATCAATGCATGATTGATCTAATATGCCTAGTTCAAATATATTTTCATCAATCATCCTATTTCAAATAAGAAGTGAACTTATCTAGCATATTATCACATGTAGAGATATTTTCAGGATATAAAGCTAGAGAAGTACTACTTTAAAGCAAGTTAAAGCATTAAACAAGTCTCCATTTATCCAAATGTTGCAAGTCCAAGCTTCTTAGAGACAAGGAAGAGAACTTGGAGTATTTTTTGATCTTGTACTTAGAGCAGCCACTTTTAAGATTTCAAAGTCAGCTCTTGGCCTTCAAGCACACCTACAAAACACTTCAAGTTTTTACTTTTGGTACCCAAATTTTCTTGGGTCCTTATATGTTAATTTTTGGCAAAGTACCTTTGGGGACCCAAACCAGTTTAGTCTGTATCTTGTTATTGATATTTATCCTTACATTATAAGTTGATGCACTATGTCCTTTCTTGTTACAATGAAAACACTTTATGAAAAGACTTGTTGATGTGCTTGAGGGAACAAATAAATTCTTGTTGAGTTTTTGTTGGTTTTTGGGATTGTACCCTAAACCAGCCTTTTAAAAAACACATCTTTGCATCCCAAGCAATATGTTCAAATTATCTCTTCCAAAGGTAAATTTTGATAAAGTATTTTCCAAATTTTTAACTTCCTTTTCAAAAGTTTTGCATGATGAGCAAGAAAATGATGTAGATGCATTATCAAGTGATGAACATGTCATGCATCAAGAAGTTGCATCAATAAGTCCAAGAGTTTCATTTTCTATTTTTAGTTCCTCAGTTTCCTTATTTAAAAAAGAGATTTTGTTTTCAAAAGAGGAAATTATTTTCTTAGATGTTGAAACAAGTTTTGCAAGCCACATAGATTCATTATACAATTCTTTAAATACATCTTGCAATTCATCATAAGATGAGGAAGAGTCAAAGTTTGAGGATTTTACCTCCATGCCATCCTCATCTTCCTCTTGTCCTCTAGCCATGAAATATAGATTGGCTTTCTCATTATTCGAGCTATCAGTTAAGTTTATGTCATTATCATCCTAAGCTATGTAAGCTCTTCTTTCTTTCTTATCTTTTGAGGACCTTTTCTCATATTTTCCAACTTTCCTTTGATAGATTGGACACTCCATCTTTATGTACCCCAGTTCTCCATATTCATAGCATTTAGAAGTGGATGACATTCTTTCCCCTTTGTGATAAGCATTATTTTGGGGAAAGTGAGGTCTTCTTTGAGCTCCATTCTTCTTGAAGAATCTTCCAAATTTCTTTACTAGAAGACCAAGATTCTCCTCTTATATTTCCAAGTCATTTTTATCATCTTCATCATCATCATCATTGATCATGAAGGAAGTGACCTTAAGAGATATTCTCTTCTTTTTCTTGTCAAGATCCTCACTTTGGTTGAGTCTATTCAAATCCAATTCATGTTCTTGGAGCTTGCCAAAAAGTGTGGCTAGGGTCATAGTTGAAAAATTTCTTGACTCCGCAATAGCTGTCTCTTTAGGTTGCCAATGTAGACTTTATTAATAAGATATTCATTTGGAGAAGTCTTTCCCAATGAAACAAGATGATCTGTAATATGTGTGAACCATTTTTGAATTTCCTGAATGCTTTCACCTTGGTTCATTCTAAAAAGCTCATACTCATGAGTGAGAGTATTTATCCTTGATCTTTTAACTTCACTAGTACCCTCATGGGTTACTTGTAAAGTGTCCCACATTTCTTGGACAAATTTATAATTTGAGACTCTAAAGAACTCATCATACCCCAAAACTGTGGTAATGATGCTTTTAGCTCTCAATTTGTATTGGACATTTTTCTTATCATCATCGGTCCATTCACTTCTTAGTATGTTAACTCATTCACCATTAACAACTTGTGTGGGGACAAAGGAATCATTTTTAACAACATCCCACACATCTAAATTAATAGCTTCAATAAAAAATTTCATTCATTCTTTTCAATAAGCATAACCATCCCCATGGAAAAAAAGGAGGTCTATAGAGAGAAGAACTTTCTAAAAAACCATTTAGAGAAGTTGTCACTTTCTCTTGAAGCTGCTAAGCTATTTACATAAGAGTCTAACTCTGATACCACTTGTTACCATGTGGCTTCAAACTCAAGAGGGGGTGAATTGAGTTTATGAAAACTTTTCACAAATCTTTCACAAAACACTTGTATATCAATTTTCGTTGAAGCTATTGATTGATTGAAGTGAATAGATAAATGAGATTGATAACTTCACTCACACATAAATAAGTAAAAATAGAAAGCATTCAAGCAAGCATATAAAATTTAAGTACAAAGTAAATAGATAGAGTTGAGAAAAGCAAACATAAGGATTTATCTTGGTTCAGCCACCTTTTGTGACCTACATTCAGTCCTTAAGTGAACCACCCGAGATTTTTCACTAAACCTTCAAGCTTGAATAGGTTCTTGATAACTTTTACAATTGAGAGAACTCAACACACCTCTAGGATGCCTCACCCTTTCTGCTTGAGCTTCAAAACAGGGATACCTCACCCTCTTTATAGGAAATCAAAGAAAGATAGAAGGATAAACTCTCAAAAGAATAGATATTATAAATTGAAACTCAATGGGCATTAAGGAATCACACAATAAAGCTCAAAATAGGGGTTTATAAGAAATGATAGTAAAACTCGTGTTCAATACTCAAGAATGATTTTCATATTATTTCCCAACTTATCTTTAATGCCCAAGCACTTTCATTTATAGCCCAAAGAATTTAAGAGCCGTTGGTGGTGGTTGAGAACATTAAATGTTAAGTTATAGCCATTAGAAAATATTTTTTGGTTGCCCAAATAATCGGTTATTGATTTTCAATAACTGATTATTTGGTTTTGAATAACCAGTTATTGGTTTCCCCTAATCGGTTATTGTTTTTACCAGGAAGTACTGTAACAAGCCAATAACCGGTTAGGAAAGTCTCATAACTGGTTAGGAGCTTTAAAAAAAAGTGTACGCTCCTGACTTAGTGAATAATCGGTTATGGTTATATTATAATCGGTTATTCCCTTTTAAGAACATTAAGGTGCATTTCTAATTTTGGCAAATAACTAGTTATTGAACAGTGATAACCAGTTATTGGCTTGTCAAGAAAACAAGATTTCTAAAGGAATTTGTAACCAAAGATTCTCAAAACATTTTCAACCTTTCTAAAACCATTTTGCTCAAACTTAAACAAAATTTTCATAAGTATAAAACATGGTTTTGCAAGGAGATTAAAGTTGAATAAAAACCAAGATATAAGCTAGTGTGATTCCTATTTACCTTTACATAAGATCTAAGTCCTATAATCTACTTTTGAAGAACCTTGGGAATTGATCTTTGCATAACCATTTCTTTCTTGTTTGTTATCATCAAAACCAATGCTATTGCCAACACCAATTACATTCACTCCTCTCCTCTTACAATAAATAATTTTTTCACCAAATACGCTTCATATATATATATAATCGTGCTATTCACAAGCTTTTAATGTTGAGCCCATAAAGCTTGAACTTGGTTCATTTATATAATTCAATCTAAATTAAAGCTTGAATTTGTTTATTTAGTTAAACAAATGAGCTTGATCAAGTATTTAACAATCAAGTTTTAATAGTTCACAAATATCTCAACTTATTTATTCCTTGACTCAAAGTTATAAGTAATGAATCACCACCATTGATATATATTTTTTCCAAAGATCAACGTTGACTTTTGCATGATGTATGCAAACAACAAGCTTCACTTGTTGTATTGAAAACATAACTGCACAAACGGACAAAACCCAAAAGTAATTTTGCAAAGGTGACTGTCAAGTTTGCTTGTCTGTTTTTTGGGGAGCCTTTTAGCATACAACAAACCATGGTTGTTTTATCGATACAACAGCTGATGAACCTTCAAAAATTCATATTTTTACAATTCAAATTCTAGGTTTTCATCTTCTTTTAATCTCTTTGGTTGAGTTTTGTTCTCAAGTTTTATTATGTTTTTAGTATTTTAAATTGTGTTCTTATTACATTTTTTTATGTGTTTTTGATAGGTAATTGCATATGAAAAAGATTGGATGCTTGAACGACAAAGGAAAAACAAGATAATTTCATTCAGACGTCTAGCACTCAAGCATTGGAAAGGCAAAAACAATGCAATCTTTCTGGGTGCCTAACGTTCAAGTGCTGGGAAGGTAGCGCCTAATCGTGCATTGTGTATTAGAAAATTCAAAAAAGACGAGCGCTAGGAAGCCAGCGCCTAGGCGCTGGACGTGTAAACAATAATGTTAATTTATCTATAAATAGAAAAGTTATGCAATTGAGCTCTCGTCTTGGATAGAACGCAGCAGCCGTCGTGAAGGCACAAACCATAGTTAGTGTGGGCACTACTAGATTTGAAGATTATGGATTTTCTTTAACCTATCCGTCAACCTTCTATGGAGTTTGTCAAATTCTTCTCTTTGTACTCTTCTTTCTGCATGTGTAATTAAACCTTTTTCGTTAGGGTGATGATGGATCTTGTTCTTTGATGATGTAAACTCATTATCATGTTTAATCTATGTTTCCATTTCATGATTTATGTGTTTATCTCTTTTCTTAATGTTTTCCTAAACTTGATCAATTTGAGAATGATTATTGGGTTATGTATGATTTGGAAAAATTGGGCACGAACCTAACATCATAATTTCTGCAATCTCTAGGAATAGACGTCGTGGGTTGTGTGGACTTGCCTTTAATTTCCTCGTTTATGATAATGCCTTCTATATTTGGGGTTAGACTAAGGGATTAGTTAATTCTAAATGATGTGAAGAGGATTAATATACCAAGAGATTGGATGTTGATTAATTTTGGAAATTGACCATAAATCATAGAATATAATAAAAGTAATATTTAACATTGCATTTAAAGAGTTCAAGTTAAATCTGACTCCTAATACTTCTATATCGTTATCTTTCATCTTTGCCCAATTGATTAAATTTTACTCTTATTATTTTTGCTTATTTTTCTTGTTATTGTTTTCTTTTCTTTCTTTTTTTACCAAATCTTTTTTTCAATAGCTTAAATAATGTCAATTTGGCAAATTTAGTAATTATCAACATAATCCTCGTGGAAACGATACTTAACTCACACTTTATTACTTTTGCGATTCGGTGCACTTGTCAATATCACAACAACAACAACCACTTTTATCGTCAATCACCAATTTTTTTTACTTTATTTTTTTATTTGATTGGGTGTATATGCAGATCTCAATGTATATAAATATTATCATTTAAAATCTATAAAAAAATTATATATATAGTTATTTATAAAAGTTAAAAGAGTGATTTGACTAGGTGTGTGTGTGTGAATTTGAGTGTATAAATATTATTAATTAAAATTTGTAAAGTTTTTATATGTACAGCTTTATCTATAAAAAAAAATTTATCTAACTTTTTTGTGTGTAGATCTAGATTTGTATAAATATTACTAATTAAAATATGTAAAATTTTCTATACATACAATTACATATAACAACAAAAAAAGAAACTTACTTATACTCAAAGTTACATGTTATCAATCACCACCATTGATCTATTTTTTCCAAAGATCAATAATGATTTTTGCTTGTTGTATGCAAAGGTGAATGTCGATTTTGCTTTTCTGTTTTGTAAAAGTAATTTTGCAAAGGTGAATGTTGAGTTTGCTTGTCCGTTTTCTAGGGAGTCGTTTAGCATACAACAAATTATGGTTGCTGTATCGACACAAGAGCCAATTTTATCGTCAATTGCTAGTTTTTTTATATTTTTATTCTTTTTTATTTGGCTAGGTATATATGTAAATCATAATATATGTAAATATTATCAATTAAAATTTATAAAAAAAATTATATGTACAGTATTTATAAAAATTAAAAGAGTGATTTGGTTGAGTGTGTATGCAGATCTGAACATTGTAAATATTACTAATTGAAATTTATAAAGTTTCTTATAGTACGCTTATTTATAAAAATATTGATCTAACTTTCTTATGTGTAGATGTGGGTGTGTATAAATATTATTAGTTAAAATATATAAAATTTCTTATAGTAAAGAAAAAAATTATTTATACAAAGTTACAGGAATCACCACCATTGATTTTTTTTTTCAAAGATCAGTGGTGATTTTTTCCTGTTGAATGTATACAACAAGCTTCACTTGTTGTAAGGTTTACCTCATCGTTTTGCAGCTAATGGTTCATATGGGTTAGGTGGAACATCTAACATGCACCATCTAAAGTTAAGGTGCATGGATGCACCATGTGTTTTAGTCATTGATTAGCATCAATTTTAAATCAACGGCTATGAATGATGACCTAAAACCTGCTAGATACGTGAGCATGTAAAAAATAATAATTATATATTTTTCTCAAGTTTTGCATAAGAATCCCCTAAGACCAATTCCAACCACCATGGACAAAACCTTACCCTTATTCCACCGACCATGATTGTGCTGTAACAACCCATGATGTCTCGGAAAGTTGATGCTCTCAGTTTCCACAAGAATGGCTCCATCGACCTCAGAAATTGTGTTGACAGCAAGCACCAACAATGGCTTTATCTGGCATGCATAAATTTTGGCAAAGCAACTGGTAAAATAATATGATACTAGTAGCAAAAATCAAGCACTACTATATCTATCAAGTGAAAAAGAATGTTCTTAATCCAAACTAATATGGTCCACTTTCTCATGATAATTTCTGTAAATCTGTATCTTAATAAATAGATTTAGTGAAAATCATATTGTGCAGTGGCTACTGGTGGTGTGTCGAAGATGATAATAGCTAGGAAGGGATGTGATCAAGCTTGGGTAGCGATGGGTGGCTCAAACTATGGTTGAGATGCGTGGCTGAGACATGATGTTGCTAAGGTGTGTGGAAGTTGAGGGCAAGATGAAAAAAAAAACTAAAGTTAAAGGGCTAAAACAAAAATAATAAAAGGAGTTTTAACTAAATAATTAAAACTCATAATTACAGGTTAGAGCAAGTTGCAAAATGGTGCATAGGTTAGGGATTATTATTCAAAACTTGGAGGGTGATTTGGTTGCGACAAAAGCTCAAAGGTTTTCAGGTTTTGTTGATCCTTATACTGGTAAGTTTTTGGTTATGCGTACGAGATTACTCTTTGCATGGGACCTTGGTCAGAATAATATTGTTATGGACTAGGTTATGAGTCCATGGATCATGAGCAACCTGAACCGAGATAGTGAACAGTCCAGACATCAATATGCACATAACGCAACCTATACACTAGGCATAACTTCCTCGACAAAAAGGAATATTCATCATGCCCTACATAAATGGGGGATTAATCATAAAGAATAATGGTTTCTGTAGCTTTAGTAACAACATTCAATACTTACTGAATGGTCAGATTCTTTACACCCTAAAAATGCTCATATAAATAGACTCAACAAGGTAAAAAAGATATAACCTAATTCCCAATTCTACACACTACTCTCCCTGCATACATATTGACTTGAGCGTCAGAGTGCCTTATGCAAGTACCTACCCCTCGCTCCATTGTTATTACTATTGAGGAATCCACTATCTCTTACTTTCTTTGGTAACCCTCAGAATCTAGTTCTGAACATTGGTGTCATCTGTGGAAAAGACAAATTTCTACTCCCAACACTACTAGCAGCTCTTCTATTACCACCACCATCATCGTTCATACAAAGAGGAGACAAGCCTTAAACAACTAGAACCACGCTTCTGTTGTGCGCAACCCACAGTCTACAAATCGTTGTCTTTCCTGCTGCTCATGAACTAATCCTAGATCCAATTGTAGCTCAACCAGAACCCAAGCATGATAGGCAGGAGACTTCTTTCAAAGGAGAGAATCTCCCCCTTCTCCCCTGAGAGTTCTGGTGAAGCAACGCCTCGGTCCACAAGGGGCACTTTCTGGGTATACTAGATAATAAGTATTAGCGTTGCAATGCCTCACAGATTGAGCAAAGAATGAAGTCTGGTCTCACCTTGCTGAATCTGATCAGTAGGAGCTGTCTAAGGCAAAATTGCTATATCTGGTCAGACTTTAGGATGAAAGAATTCATCTCCAAGAAGAAATAATTCATAACTTGGAGAGAAGCCATGATTATGAAGGGGGAGAACCAATCTCTGAGAATGAATCATGAAAAAAAAGGAGAACTCAAGAAGACAACTGCAATCTGGAAAACTCTAGGGTCACGAACCCTTGTTATAATGTTGAACTTATCTATATACGAAAGCAGGAACAAGGAGTAAAGAGCTCAGTTTCTCATAATCAGCCCTTCTCTAATAAACTGATGGCTTAAGAGATCCCTAGGCGTTTCAAGTATCCTACCAACATTGAAGCCTACAATGGGACCACAGACCCTTAGGAGCATCTCGACAGCTACGTCTCAACTTTCTTATTTATTGGAGGAGATGATCCTTTCAAGTATTATGCTTTCCCATTGTCTCAAAAGAAAGCCGCATTTAGATGGTTCACCACCTTACCTCCTAGTTTCGTTGTTAACTGGGAAGGTCTATCCTCGAGATTTCTGCGGTACTTCACCACCAGTAAAATACAGCCTAAATTCATTTCATGTCTTTCCCAAATTAAGCAAGGAAGGAAGAGTCTCTACGAGACTTCATATCCCAGTTCAATAAGGAGATTGTGAACATACGAGACTGGGATAAAAGACTCGAATTGTATTACATTAGATATGGACTTTGACAAGGACTATTCTCTTTTTCACTTGCAAAAAAAGAGCCCAAAACTATGGATGAGATTCGTGCTCATGTTGATAAGTACATTAATGCTGAAGACGTTCTCTAGGCTAGGAAGCATCTCGAGAAAGGAGAAGATGCTAAACCCAAGTTTGGGTAGCAACTAAACCAATAGGGCCGGAGTTTGAAGCCACCTTTCAAGGGGAAGTATGAGAATTATACTTCCTTCAATACACCTTGGGCACAAATATACCAGGAGGTCATGAACACCAAGCTTTGGGATGTGTAGAGACCTCCCCTAATGAAGAAGCATTCATAGAATGACAAATCCAAGCACTGTGCTTAGCATGGCAGCCATGGTCACAACATGGAAGACTGTATCAACCTCTAGTATGTCATCGAGTCTCTCATTCGAGACAGACGATTAGGTTGGCCATATAGGAAGTCCTTTTTAGCCATATAGGAAGTAGTCTCAATTTCTAGCACACTTGGCTCTTTAAGAAAATCACCTTCTTCTTCATTAATTTTGTTTTGCTTTGCCTCTTCTTCAAATTGAGCACCATCGTCACCAAGAGGCATTTGACTCCATTCAATAGTTTGAACATCTCTTTGAGGATGCGTTTCATGACAAGCTTCCTTCAATAGCTTTTGCTCTTTTTGCTTTCTATATACAACTTTATGCACAAAATCATTGTTAGCAAGATAAATAACATTAAGAGCATCCCATATATCTTTAGCACTAGAACAGCTTTTAATTTTAGCATAAGTTTCATCATTCAAACTACTTCTCAAAATTTGCATAGCTCTAATGTTCAAAGAAAAATATTTCTTGTCACAGGCATTCCAAGTTTGTTTTAGTTTGCAAATAAATCCATTTAGCACAACATCCCACAAATTCAAATCAATAGATTGCATATAAAACTCTATTCTAGCTTTTCAATAAATAAAAAGTACACCATCAAAGAATGGTGGTCCATTCTTTAACTCTAAGCGGTTAAGCTTTCACTAGAGCACGAATCTCTGATACCACTTGTTAGTCATGACAACCATTACCCAAGAGGGGGGGTGAATTGGGTATTAAAAAACTTTTCACAAATGCTCTTGAAATAAACACAAATATTTAAGCTATTAAATAAAAGAGAAAGAATTGCGAGATGAAGAATAAAAGCTTTAAGAACAGCAAATAAATAAATGTGCAATAACATAAAATTACGTAAAATAAAGAGATTGAGAAGAGAAAAGCAGGCACGATATTTATCCTGGTTCAACCACTAACTCACTTGTGGTCTACGTCCAGTCCTCGAAAACAATCTGAGATTTTTCACTATGTATACAAGCTTCAATAGGTGCTTACAACCGTTACATAAAAGAGCACTTTTCACACACAGGGAAACTCTGCCCTTGTGCTAAAGCCTCAGCTTGCAGGGATACCTCATCCTTATACAAACCTTGAAGGGATACCTCACCCTTATACAAATCTTGAAGGATACCTCACCCTTAATACATAATAGCAGAAAAGTAGATGAAGAGAAACTCTCACTTAGAGCAAATTATACAAATTGAAGTGCTAAGAGGCTCTCAAAGGATATCTCAAAGTTTCAGCAAAAAGAGCACAGAAAATAGGCGTAAATTATAAATCACATTTTTTAAAGCAAACGCAAATTAAACAGATAACTGGGCTACTTCCAGATGAGACCCACGGTCTCTATTTATAGAGCCTGAAAGAAAAAGCCCATTGGAGGAATTTAATATGATATTAAATGCGTTAACATATACATATGAATTCAAAAAATGAAACAAAGTTTCGTGGGTTATTCGAATACCATCATGGGGTATTCGAATACCACTGTTTTCAGTTCTCATAAAAAATAGTTTAGAAGCAGGTTATTCGAATACTACAAGGGAGTATTCAAATACCACTATTTTCATTTCTCATAAAATAGAGTTCAGAAGCAGGTTATTCGAATACCACAAGGGAGTATTCGAATACCTCTATTTTAAACACATTTTAAAAGCTGTTTATAAGGATGTTATTCGAATACCTTCAAGGTTATTCGAATACCTCTGTTTAAAAACAGTTATAAATGTTTGAAAAGTATCCTGAAAAGTTTAACAAAAAAACACCAAAATATTTTTAAGTTATTTTCAAGATCAAAATAGTTTTGGTATAAGTTTAAGGAAGTATTTTTGTTTTATCTTAACGCACTATGAGATATCCAAAGAGATCCTCGAACAGAGAGACTCTAAGTCCTAAAGCTATCCTTAAAAGATCTTGGACTTAGTCTTCCCATCATGTGTGTTATCATCAAGACAAATCTTCAAAGACATATGTTTAATCACATTCTCCTTGTGTTGAGCTTAATAGATATCTTTTGTTTTCTTGTTGCAATGCTCACTCTTGGTACTTGGACTATCCTACAAAGTATTGCTCACTTAAACAAGCATAGTTAGTCCAAAATCATAATTCAATGTCTTCATATGCATGATTCATAAATGTATAACTCTAGTTAGATTAACATGCATATAAAACTTTCATATACACATCCAAATAAAATATTTATCAATTATTAATGGATATGCTCTATATAGGATGCAACAAAGAACATAAGCAAAGTATTTTTTTTGTCTTGTATTTGTCATTATCAAAACTTAACATATAAAACCATTTGGGGCAAACTTATTTCCACAATTATTCAAATAAACATGTCCAAAAATATTCCCAAACGGCTATAAACGGCTAGTTTTCATAAAGAACTCATTTCTAAACTTTACCCAACAGCTCTAAATCGTATTGGGCTATAAATATAAGTATTTGGCCATCAAAGAAAAGTTGGAGAACAATTTGAAAATGACTCTTGAGCATTAAATTCATTTTTCATCATCTTTTTCTCCCAATCTCTATTTTTGAGCTAAGTGTGTGAATCCTTGATACTCATAGTGCTTCAATTTGTATTATCTACTCTTTGAGAGAGTTTCTATCATCTACATCCTTGTATAACCTGTAAAGAGAGGGTGAGGTATCCCTCTAGAGTAAAGGGTAAGGTATCCCTTAAGGGTGAGGCATCCCTCAAAAGTTGTAAAGGGTGAGGTATCCCTGTTTGAGGATTAAGCACAAGGGTGAGGCATTCCAAGGTGTGTTGAGTGCTCTAAATTGTAAAGGTTGTCAAGCACCTATTGAAGCATGAAGACATAGTGGAAAATCTCGGGTGGTTCACTTGAGAATTGGACGTAGGCCACAAGTGGTTAGTGGCTGAATCAGGATAAATCCTTGTGTTTGCTTTTCTCAACTCTATCTCTTTATATTTGTGCTTTAATTATATATGCTTGAGTTGAACTTGATATTTAGCTTATTTTCTTAATTTATCCTATATCTCAAATTGTAATTGAGTAATCTATAATAGTTGTACCTTTGTTGTGCAAGTTCAGCTACATTTATTAATTGAGTGATTCAAAATGCTTAATTTCTCAAAGGTGTTTTAAAATTTGTAATCACTCAATTCACCCCCCTCTTGGGTGATGCTTACCATAGCTAACATAAAAGTCTTTCATAGTAGTTTGCCAACCTCATCAAGCGACTTAGTAACATACAGATAAATTCAGTGAAACACTAAGCCTTAACTTGTAATTTCTGTGTAAGCAACCATGTTGATTGTGAGTGTGATGCAAGCAACATGGGTGTCATTGCTCAAGAGCTAGTAAATTACATAGGTAATATTACAAGGTCTCAAGGTAACCTCCATTCAAATACATACAATTTGGGGTGGAGGAATCATCCTAATTTTTCGTGGAGCAATTAGAATATGCTGAGACCACCACCACCTCCACAACATCAACCATCTCAGTCATCATCTTCTTTTCAACCTCCACAAGATAAGTTATCTAATCTTGAAATTATTATAGAGAAACTTGCCCTTCGTACCAGCACTTTTATGCAACAGACCTCCATTTTTATGGAGGAAATAAGGGCTAATTTTCAGAATCAATGGGCGGTTATTTGGAGTTTAAAGAAGCAAGTTAGCCATATAGCAAAACAGCTCTCTGAGAGACCTCTAGGTACCTTACCAAGTGATATAGTAGTTAATTCAAAAAAGCAGTGTCTCAAAATTTCTTTAAGAAGTGGAAGAGTTGTTAGCTCTCAGCTAAAAGAAGATATTGCCAAGGAAGGAATTGATCTTCCAATGTCTGATTAAGAAAAAGATGCTCGAGAAGAAGAGATTGAGAAGGATAAAGCCAAAGAGGAATAGCCGAAAGTGTGACAAAAGAAAAAGGATTCAGTGTTAAATAAACCTTTTGACCCTTCATTGTATGCCAGACTTCCGTTCCCTCAGCGTTTGAAGAAAGACACCTAGGAGAAGTAGGAAAGACAATTCTCAAAGTTCCTGGATGTTTTCAAGAAGTTACAGATAAATATTTCATTTTCTAAAGCACTTGAGCAAATGTCTTCCTATGTCAAATTTATGAAGGATTTGCTATCTAAGAAGAGGAAGTTGGAAGAGGATGAGATTGTAGCACTTACTGAAGAGTGCAGTGCCATTATCCAGAGGAAGCTACCACCAAAGTTAAGGGATCTAGGAAGTTTTAGCATCCCTTGCACCAATGGAAAGTTAAATGTTGATAAGGTCTTATGTGATCTAGGTGCCAGTATTAATTTAATGTCATTGTCAATCTTGCGCGAGCTAGGAATTGATAAAGTCCCTACAATGGTTTCTCTTCAATTAGCAGATTGATCAGTCAGACGTCCCTATGGTATTGTGGAAGATTTGCTAGTGAAGGTAGACAAATTTATTTTCCTAGTTGACTTTGTGGTCTTAGATATAGACAAGGATGCTGATATCCCATTAATTCTTGAAAGACCATTCCTAGCAACTTTAGGAGCATTAATTGATGTACCTAGAGGAGAGCTTTTTTTAAGGTTGGATGGAGATCAAGTGGCTATAAATGTTTTTAATAAGTTTGCCCCAACATCAAATCTTCATGCCCCTGTTAATTGCATTCAAGGTAAATTTCAAAAGGGGTTAGATGGTAAGAACTCTTCTTCATCCATTATTATTGATTCTTGTAATTCCAAGATAGTTAATGAGAAAGAGAAAGGTCCTCTTATCTCCAAGATTGCTAAAAAAGAAAAAGATTCTTCCAGTTCTCAGAGTTTAGTGCAAGCTAATCTAAATTCTTCTAATAAGATGAAACCTGACACCTTACCTGTTGATAAATTGAAAATCCCGTGGCCTAGTGGAGTTTCTGATGCCAAAGGACACTTTGGACAACTAGTTCCAACTGGAGTTCAGAATATTTTTGGAGAGGATTCCAAAGGCAGTGACCGAGTATGGAGGCAAAGATTTGACAAAAGAAAGGTGTCATCGTGTTTCTTTTGCTTCAAGCCACCATGATTAATTGAGAAAAGGCAACATCGAGCTAATGACGTCAAACAAGCGCTTTTTGGGAGGCAACCCAAATTTTCTTTCTTTTTCTTTAATCTTTATTTTGTTATTTGTTTTTCTTCAGTTGGTTATTAGTTTTTTTATTTTTTATTTTAGTGACTAACATTTTTCCTGTTTTTATTTTGTAGATAATGTTGAGTCGGCTTAGGTGTCTCTCTGAGTTTAGAGCCTTTGTAGGGCGATGTATATAGCTGTCGACCGCCAAAAAGAGTTTTTTTTTCCTTTCTTTCATTTTTTATATTTAATTAGTTTTTTTATTGATTTTATTTTGCCATCATCACCCATTTTGTGTTTTAAGTCTTTATGTTGATACTGTGCATACCAGTGTTAAATTGAATATCCAATAATTGCTTGAATTGTGGATTGATCTGATTTATTGGGATAGCACATGATAATCTATGAGTTGCATTTATCTCTATTGTTTTAATTGTGTATGAATGTATTTTCCATCTTTATGTTTGATGGACCTTGGATTATGCATGCATGTCAGACTTAGAGAAAGCTTATAGGATTGCATGTGTGTGAATGATTTGCATCTCGAAGTTGTTTGATTCTCTCTTGAGGCGAAATCTTAGGTAGTGCAGGATTAAGGAAATGATAAGGGTCTTCTTTAAACCGTTAGAGCCTTTCAAGCCAATCTACATACACAATATATCTTTAGGTCCCTTTTGCAGCCTTGTTATTGTTTGACATTTATTTCTTTTCTTTACCCATCATTTCTTATTCCTTACCTATAATAATAATAAAAAAATTTCCTCTCTTACATAACCTTTGTTGAGTGTATATCTTATATTATTTTTATATTCAAGCTTTCATTATTTTTGTGCATGGAGTATTTATGGAGCTGAAAAAAATAAAAAAAAAGAAAAGGAAAGGAAAACAAAAGAGAAAGTCCACCTAATGTGTTTCAAAGAAATAAGTTTGGGGGTAGAGATTAAGAATAAGAAAAAAAAGTGAATGTTGTATTGTTTCTTATGCTCTGTTTTGCACTTGTTTAATATTTTGTGGCTTAAATTTTGAAATATGCATGATTATTTATCTCAACTTTTGTTTTTATTATCCTACCTTTTCTTTCTTAACCCTTACCTTTGGCCTTACATTACATGCTTTAAAAGATCCTTTTGATCCTTGGTTTTGTATTGTTTACATTAGTGAAGAGAGAGAGATGAAGAACAACCTTATGGATGTGGGTTTGATGTGCATTTGCAGTTTTGTAAAGCTATCTGAGCTTGTACTTTATGAGGAGATTAGTTCTTTCATTCATGTTTTTGGGAAGTCAGTTTTGCATAAGAGTTACATGTGAGAGATGATGTGATAAATGGATTGTTCATATGTGACACTTTGATGTTAGATTGTGAAGTAATTTCTAAGGATATGAATGATTTTCAATACCCGGTATTGCCATGTTTGAGTCTGTTTGCTTTGATTTTTATTTGTTTAGTCTTTTTTTTTTCTTTCTTTTTTTTGCTTGAGGACAAGCAAAAGCTTAAGTTTGAGGAAGTGATGAACCTGCAAAAATTCATATTTTTATAGTTCAAAATCTTAGGTTTTCATCTTCTTTTAATTTTTTTTATTTAGTTTTATCCTCAAGTTTTATTATATTTTTTTTATTTTAATTGTGTTCTTATTACGTGTTTTTATATGTTTTTGTTAGGTAATTGCACATGGAGAAGATTGAATATTTAAAGAAGCAATAAAAAGAAGAAAATCCATTCAGAAACCCAATGCTTGAGCGCTGGGGCAGCACCACTTGAGCACGTGTTATGCACAAGAGAGTTCCAATTAGAGGGCTAGTGCTCAAGCACTGGAAACTGAGCACTCAAGCGCTTAATGCGTAGGCTGTAGCGTTGATTTATTATAAATAAGAAAAGTTTTGCCAAATACAACACACTCTTACACACTAGAACAGAACGCAGAGCCGTTAAGAGGCACAAATGCTAATGTGGTGTGGGCGCAATTAGGCTTGAAGATTAGAAATTTTCTTCAACCTTTCCACCTTTCTATAATGGAGTTTGTCATATTCTTCCCTTTGTGCTCTTCTTTTTTCATGTGTAACTAAACCTTTTGGTGATGATTGATATTGTTCTTGGATGATGTAAATTTTTTTATGGGTTTAATCAATGTTTCTATTTCATGATTTATATGTTTATCTATTTTCCTAATGCTTTTTTAAATCTGGCCAATTTGGGAATGAGTTTTGGGTTTATATATAATTTGGAAAAATTTGCATGAATCTAGAACTTGTGATAAATACCATAATTTCTGCAATCACTAGGAATATATGTTGTAGGATATGTGGTCTTTCTTTTAATTACCTCGTTCTTGATAATGCCCTTCTATTTGTGATTAGACTAAGGGATTAGTTAATTCTAAATAGTGTAAGATAATTAATATACCAAGGGATTAGATATTAATTAATTTTGGAAATTGACCATGAATCATTAGAATAGGACTTAATTAAACTAATATTTGATTTTATATTTTAAGAGTTCAAGTGAAATCTGACCCCTAACATTTTCATATCATTATTTTCCAACTCAACCCAATTAATTAAATTTCGCTTTTGTTATTTTTGTTTATTCTTTCTTTTTATTATTTTTACCAACTTTCTTTTTGATAGTTTGAATAGTGTCAATTTGGTGAATTTAGTAATTGATAACATAATCCTCAAGAGAATGATACTCTTATTCACTTTTTATTACTTTTGTGATTTAATGCACTTGCCGATTTTACAATAGGCCACAAGTGGTTGGTGGCTGAATCAGGATAAATATTGTACTTGTACTTCTCTTCTCAATCTCTTTTATTTCCTATAATTTATTTTATGTGCTTAAGGCTCTCTATCTTCTCTATTTATTCACTTCATTTAAAAAATAGCTTCAACAAAATTTATCTTAAAAGTGTTTACAAAAAGTTTTTATATACTTAATTCACCTCCCTTCTGAGTACTGAAACCACTTGGTAACAAGCATGTCTCTTCTAAGGTTGCAGTGGCGAAATAGGAGAATTAGTCCCAGCTTCCAGAATCTCAGTTTTCATGAAGGATGAGGGAAATACGTTAGTCAAAGGCAGAGGGACTACACTACTCAAAGGTGTAGGAACAACAACAATCACCCTTTGAGCAGCCGACGGGGCCCGAGATCCAGACACCCCTCCACTCCTGACCACTAACTTCTTAACAAGACGCTAGAGTTCGGTCTGTGGAGTCATGCTTCCTGCAAAAGAAGAAAAAGTGTTACAACACTTAAATAATGAAAAGTATAAGAAAATAAGTACGGAAAGGAAAAATATGTAAGACAATATACATAGCAAGGCCTTTCTATAATCGGCGGGCTCATCCAATATATCTTTACAAGGGATGGCCCCATTTTCTTTATTCCAGTCAATCAGGAAGTGTAGGACCATAGCCTCGGGAAAAGGGATCTTGGAGACCAGATTCTCTATCTCTTCATTCCTCTACTCCCAACCATCTTCGTTCTAGTATAAATAGAGGTGTGGATAACCTTCCGGGGTGACAAAAAAAGGTGTCATCCCCGAAACCCATTCTATCCTAAAAAAAAGCCCCTCTTGAAGTTCTTAAAGGACTCTTGGTAGGGTTTGAAAACTCTATGCTTACTCTACCCCCGCAATATGACCTATCCCTTGGTTTGGTTGTTCCCGGAGGACAAGAGTCGGGAAAAAATGTAGAAGAAGGATTTGACCGAGTAGGGCCACTCAAAGACCTGGCATACGAGCTTAAACGCCCGGACAACTCCTAAGCGTTCGAATGGAGTTAGGCAGGTGCCACACGAAGGCGGTTGAGGACACCCATCTTGAACTCGGAGAATGGTAGCCGCACTCTAATGCGTGTAAAGATAGCCTTATACATATACATGAAGTGTTTGTCCTCTGTACTGATCAAGCACATCCTTTCATACTCATAGGGATGCCAGATGGTGAACTCCCAATCTTTAAGCCCGTCCATAGTGAGCTATAAATATCACTGCTTCTCGTGGATGTCTCGTGCAGTCTTCACATTGGATAGAGTGCCCAGAACCTCTTGGTCCACCCACCGGTATAAGCTTGTATATCAAGGGAAGATAAGATTATGTTACTTTGCAGGAGCCGCCCTCCAGGTTCGTCCCATAACATCACCTATAGAGGACGCGCCTAAATTAGACTCAGAAGAATCACTCAATTTTCCTAATGTTATGATAAGCTCAAAGAGTGGACGCCTTTGTCTTGTTTGTTCCCTGGCAAGATCTGCCCTCTGAATTACCTCCACAATCTTCATCCTAGACAAAGAATTCAGGCCATCACTAGAGTCCCCACTATGGGCTTGAAGCCTCCGTCATGGATGAGACAGTGGGGATGAAGAAGGACTCAAGACCTCCACTGATGGGCAGCTATTCTGCGCCACCTCCTCACTCACAGACATTTTTGCCCCCACTAAATGTTCAGAGAAAAAGGGTAAAAATGAAAAGTGTGAAAACGAGGAGTACCTTGAGTCTTGAAAAAGAAAAGAGGCTTCGAAAGGTGAAGAGAGTGCTTAAAAAGCCTTCAATCACCAACAGCCGTGGTACCACTGGTTGGTTGTGGCTTCGTAATACTCAAGAAGGGGGGTTGAATTGAGTATGATAACTTTTTAAAACTTTTCCTCTTTTTGCAAAAACTGATTCTTTTCTTTAACTATGAAAAAGATTTTGTCAACCAACAAACCAAAATGTGTTTTTGCAAGATGTATTTCTATCAAGACTTGAAACTTATAAAGAACTATTAACAATAAGATTGATTTCAAATATGAACAAGATCAAAAACTAATCAAATCATGCAAGCATTCCTAACATATTGCTTAATTCATATATTCAAAAAATAAAGCAAATAAAGAGTTAAGGGATAGAGAAAATTACAAATCGAGATTTATCCTGGCTCAGCTACCTCCTCTGATAACCTACATCTAGTCCCCATAAAACTATGAGTTTTATCCACTATTAAAAATCAATTTACAAGATTCTTTACACAAGCTTCACTTCTTGTTTCCTTCTACCCAAATGACAGCTTTTTAGTCAAAGTAATCTTGCAATTCCCACAAGAGTTCCTTCTACTCTTGCACAGCACCAAGAGTCCCTTCTACTCTTGATTTAATCAGCGAGAAAACCTTCTCTCTTATCTTTCTTTTACAATACGAAAAGATTGAATTGGATTCAAGAAATTAGATATTACAATTTGAAGCTCTACATAAAAATACTCAGATTTTCAATGAAAACCTCTCTCAGTATTTGTGTGTTTGATCTCAAGTTTTGAATGAGTTGTTGTGTAGAAAGTGTTTTACAATGTCCTTATATAGGTATATTTCAAAATAGATTCATTGGTCACACTTTTCAAGTCAGTTAAGATCAAAACAAACTTATCAAAAAGAATTCTGTTATCAGTCAATCGATTAGTACACAGATGTATTAAACAAAATTTCACTTCTTACAATGTGTGTACATCGATTGCCCAATTGATTATGTTCTTGGATTTTCTTGATCTTGAGTGATACACACATGTGTACATCGACGTTGTTCTTGAGAAATACTTACAATTTCAGCCTAGAAGTTCATACATCGATTACCTAATCGATTGTATGACTATTTTAAAAAGTCCTTGCTTCTGTTTTGGCTTATGCATCGATGTACCAATCGATGTATAGATGCAAAAATGCATATTGACCAAGTACGTCCAGAATCAATTGATGTATACATAGATGTATAACACTTATACATAGATGTACACTGAGGTTTTCATTAAAAGTTAGTTAATTAACTGAAAGTACATTTATGTACACATAGATGTACAGACTTATTAATTAACCTTTTTCATTCTTAGTCCATTTTTACTTTTGAAAACTATTTTTACTTATTTTACTTATTTTAGAGAGCTTAATCAAAGAATTATACTAGGTCTTTTCTTTAAAAAAAAATTCCTAATGATCTTCTTTGAATTCCTTCTTCATGATGCTCCTTCTTCAAGTTTTCCTTCATGATCCTTGCATTGAAATGCTTTGCTCCATAATCCTTTGCATCCACTTTTCTTGCGCCATTAAATCTCATTGAAAAAATCAAGCTTGGCAAGTAGTTAGTGAATCAAAGTAATAATCATATGAAGTTTAGTCATTAATCAAAACATACTAAGGTCATTTATCCACAAACTCCCCATTTTTGATTGATGACAAACTTATCATACATATTACCATACATAACATGTTTAACATTCAATATATCTTAGGAAGTAATTAGAAATATCAGAGTAATTAAAAAAAGCAGTAAAGCAGCAGTTGTTTACCATTTACTCCCTCTGTCTGATTGATAGTTCTTATCATTTGAACATATATAGGATCATTGCATCATTATTTTAGATCATTAGTTCAAGTTCTTTTATTTAGTATGATACCTATTCTCCCCCTTTGTCATTATCAAAAAGAACATGTGTGGGAGATTCAAAGTAATAAAAGCATGTAAAACATGGTACATACTAGAAATTTAACCATTCATTGACATCATAAGTTCATTCATTCATATCAGCATAATCAAAAATAAGGTATACAGTCATTTATATTCATCATTGTTCAAAGAAAGATTTAGATTGAAAACAGTAAAATAAAACATCAACAACAGCATGTTAACATCATTATAGACGCACTTAAGACACCCTAAGAACTAAACATCTTCATTGATATTTAGTTCTTTAGTGTGCTGTGAAGCTTGTGCTACTTGTTCTTCAGGATTACCTTCTTCTTCAGGTGCAGCAGCAGCAGTAGCTTCTCTAGCCATGTTCACAACATCTTCAGAAGTAGGATGAACTTCTGGAGGTGCAGTAATGGAAATGCCTAGATTTTGATGCAAAGTGGTCATTTAGCCTTCTAATGTGTTAAGTCTGATATTTAGATAATCAATAGACTGTTTTAACATCAAATGATGTTTGATTTGCCTATTTTCAAAGTTCTAAAACATTTAGATCAGCTTGTCCATCTTACTATTCAGCTCTGAGTTTTTCACAGTAGCTCTTGGCTCTTTACCAGCTATCCTAGCCCACTCTTCATTCACTTTAGCAAGCTTCATCTTGCTAATGGTCTCTTTACCAAATTTGTGAGTGACCTGCCTAGCCTAAAACCTCTTTTCATTATCTAGAGAGACTCCAAAATGCTCCAGCAATCTCACTACTAATCCAGGATAGGGTAAGGTAGCTCCACTGATTTTGTAATCCAGCATGTGCCTTGCAATTATGAAGCTCCAACTCATTAGCTTCTTCTGTATCATAGCCCAGAGCAGCAGAATATCATTGTTTTGTAACACAACATGATTTCCAAATCTTGGTAAAAGCATCCTGCTCAGCACATATTGCAGAAGCCTATGCTGAATGTGCATAGAGCTGATGTTGATCAATATTCCTTTTAGTGCATTTTCAACTTGAAGCACCTTTATTGCTTCTTCCTTGTCAAAGTTTGATGTGTGTGAAACAACATCATGTTTTATTCTTATTTTGCATGCATTCTTAGGTATTTTAGGCATTTTAGTTTCTCTTTTGGTTTGTTTTTCCCTTAGTTCGAATAACTGCAGTATTTGTGGTGTTGTTGTACAGGATTGGTACTCAATTGGCCTCCAATTGGATGGAAAGCTTGTATGATTAAAGTTGGAGCTTTATGGATAGCAAAAAGGTTCAAAAAGACCATTCCAGAGGGATTCACGGCCTGTCCGTGGATCAAACCACGGCCATGGATCGAGCAGCATTTGAAAAAGCATGACAGAAATTGTAGAGAGTTCCACGGCTAGGCCGTGGAACCAACCACGGTCGTGGAACTCAAATGATCCAGAACTGATTCTTTGGCAGCAAGATCCATGGCCTGGCCATGGAATGATCCACGGCCGTGGATCGCAGTGCGCAGCAGAATTTTAGTTTTTATTTTTTATTTCTTTTAGGGCTTTTTAGCCAATTAAAAACCCTAAGTTATAAATAGAGGTTCTAAATATACAATTGGGGTTCTAACTTGGTTTTGAGGAGGCACATCGGAGGCTCTGGATCTTCATCTTCTCTTTTCTTCTTCCATTGTTACGGGTTTGGGATGTTCTTAAATTTGATTTCTTGTCTCTCATTCTCTATGTCTGAGTAGTTTTCTTTGTTTCTAGGATTGGGCAATGCCCTTTGATACATTGATAATGATTAATTGACTTTGTTTCTCCTTTTATTAATCTTGAATGTTCTTTGATTCAATCCTTATTGCTCTTATTCATGTGAATTTACTGGTCACTTATTTGAATCTCATAGACATTTAGGGACGTACTGAGAGGTGAACCTAGGTGTTGAAACTATAAGAATTAAACTTATGGTCTAAATCACGAGAGTAGTTTTAGCCTTTCGAAGATTCAATGAATTACCACAAAGCGTAATGGGTTCAATTTAAATTCAATTACCACGAGAGTAAGAATTGGTTTAATTGGGCACTGATCTTGTATCTTGAGAAAGAACATTAACTAATTTAGGGTAATTCACCTTCAATTGAATTTCAGATTTAATAAAAGGGTTGTCAATTAGGATTTGTCTTGTATCACTGTGGTACCCCAATCTTGGAAGCTTTCTTGAATTTGAATACCTTTCTTGATAACTTACTATTTTTGTTTTAAATTTTGTACTTTGATTTTTATTTATTTAATTGCTTTGTTTCTACGTTCTTCTTAATCAACAATCATGTTCCCTTTTGTTTAATTAAATTGAATTAATTAATTAATTGGTATTCATAGACACAGTCCCTGTGGATTCGATCTTTTTATTACTTGATGAAGAAACCGTACACTTGCAGATTTCACACACCAAGTTTTTGGCGCCGTTGCCAGGGACTGTGTTTTTCTTGAATACTAATTTAATTATTTTAAACCTTTTTTCTTTTTATCTGGTTCTTATGTTGTTGTTTTCTCTTTGACTCTCTGCAGGTAATTTCTCTTGTTTATGCAAAGTACTAGACGTTTCGGGACTCTTGTTGAAGCAGATCCTGAAATTGAAAGAACTTTACGTAGAAGGAGAAGACAACGAAGGCAAAGAGTAGGAGAAATACCTGAACCAACACTTGTCATGGTTGAAGCTGAGGATAATAGACCACTAAAAGAGTATGCAACTTTTAATGCTCGGGGTTTGTGATCTGGAATCGCTCGGCCAGATATTGAAGCTAGGCACTTCACTATACCTCCTGTCTTACTGTCTATGATAAGGCAGAACTAGTTTGGAGAATTGCCGTCAGAGGACCCTAATGATCATGTGGATATGTTCTTGGAGTTCTGTGAGACCCTCAAGATCGAAGGCGCCTCCGTTGATGCTATTCGTCTTCGCCTATTTCCATTATCATTGAGAGATCGAGCAAGAGCTTGGTTGAAGTCTATTCCTGCTGAGACGATAACTACTTGGGACCAATTGGAGCAAACATTCTTGGATAAATTCTTTCCACCTTCCAAGACTGCTCATCTAAGGACCCAAATCACAAGCTTCGTTCAAAAAGATGGCGAGTCATTGTCAGAAGATATAAGGCTTTGCTGGAAGCCTGTCCACACTATGGGTTAGAAAAATGGTTGATCATTCACACTTTCTACAATGGTTTGGAATATTCTTCGAAGGTGTCTCTTGACTCCGCAGCTGGTGGAGCTTTAATGAACAGAAGGCTGACATAAGCCTATGAGATCATTGAGAGTGTAGCTTCAAATCATCACTAATGGGCTAATAAAAGAGGCCATAACCCGAGAAAGCTCTCGGGAGGTAAGTTTGAGGTAGATGGTGTTGATTTAATCATGTCAAAATTTGATTCTTTGAATAAACGTTTTGACATGCTTGAAAAAGCTTATGTTAATGCCATAGGTGCTTCTAATAATTTTTGTGAGATTTGTGGAGCACAGGGACACATAGGTGCTGAATGCCAAGTTGGAATTGGATCCTCACAGGGTGCACCGGTGGAGCAAGTGGAATCATGCCATAATTTCCATAACTTCAACCAAAAGGGTAGGAATGATCCGTATTCTCAAACTTATAACCTTAGTTGGAGGTCTCATCTTAACTTCTCTTACCGGAATAGTCAGTACCAAGCCGAGCAAGGTAATGCTAAACCCTCTTCTGGAATCCCACAGGTACAAAAATCTAGACTTGAGTCTCTTCTTGAGAATTTTGTTGAGAGTCAGTCTAAGCAAAATGAGGAGTTTAGGCACCATGGGCAAGTAGTGACTGAGGCAATTAAAGAGTTGTCAGTTAAGGTTGACAATTTAGCTATTCATAATAAGATGTTGGAAACCCAGATTGCCCAATAAGCAAGCACTTCTCATAGACAGCAAAGTAAGTTTCCTGGTCAACCTGAAGTCAACCCAGGCAATGAACATTGTAAAGTTGTGAGTTTGAGGAGTGGAAAGAAATTAGAGGATTTCTTGGGTAAGGGGGAGAATGAAAAAGATAAGGGAATTAAGGATAAAGAGACTAAGACACTACCCTTAGAAGAAGAGGAAACTACTAAGAATGTGTCTAAGTATGTACCCCCTGAACCTTACCAACCCCCAGTTCCTTTCCCTCAAAGATTGGCTAAGGCAAAGTTAGATAAGCAGTTTGGGAACTTCCTAGAGGTTCTTAAGAAATTGTACATTAATGTACCCTTCACTGAGGCGTTGAAACAAATGCCTACCTATACTAAGTTTCTTAAGGACATCTTGTCTAATAAGAGGAAGCTTGAGGAATATGAGACAGTAGCTTTAACTGAGGAATGTAGTGCTTTTATTCAAAATAAATTACCTCCTAAGTTAAAAGATCCAGGTAGCTTCTTTATTCCTTATTTGATTGGCAACATGAATTTTGATAAAGCTCTGTGTGATTTGGGGGCTAGTGTTAGTCTTATGCCCTTTTATGTGTATAAGAAGTTGGAAGTGGGAGAGCTAAAACCCACAATAATCTCACTTCAATTGGCGGATCGATCCGTCAAGTACCCTGTAGGCATCTTGGAGGATGTTCCTATTTGTGTTGGTAAGTTTTTCATACCTGCTGATTTTGTTGTACTTGAAATGGAGGAGGATTCCCAAATTCTCATTATTCTTGTTAGGCCTTTCTTAGCTACTACTGGTGCTATAATTGATGTTAAAAATGGAAAATTATCTTTAACTGTTGGTGATAATAAAGTTGAGTTTAATATTTCTAAATCTATTAAACAACCTTCTTTTGAGGACTCTTGTTACAGGATTGATTTATTGCACCAGGTGGTGGAAGAAGAGTCCACCAATATTCATTTGGAAGATCCATTGGAGAGATGTTTGGTTAGTGGCGTCTCTATTGATTCTAGAGGAGAGGTAGTAGAGTATGCCCGCTTGTTGGAGGCAACCTCAAAAATTCCTCCTTACAAAGCCAAAGTGGAACAGCTTGAGCCAAAGCCTAAGTCTGAAGATTGGAAAAAGAAAAATGCTCCTAAGGTAGAACTTAAAACTCTTCCTTCCACTCTCAGGTATGAGTTTCTTGGTCTCAACTCTTCTTATCCTGTCATTGTTAGTGCTAGCTTGAATGAGTTAGAGACTGAGAAATTGCTTAGGGTTCTTAGGATGCATAAAAAGGTGATCGGATATACTCTTGATGATATTAAAGGCATAAATCCTTCCTTTTGCATGCATAGAATTTTGATGGAACTTGACCATAAACCCTCAGTTGAGCATCAACGTAGGTTGAATCCTAATATGAAAGAGGTTGTTAAAAAAAAAGTTCTTAAGTTGCTTGATGCTGGGGTAATTTACCCAATTTCTGATAGTGAATAGGTTAGTCCTGTGCATGTGGTTTCTAAGAAAGGGGGGATGACTGTAATTGAAAATGAGAAAAATCAATTGATTCCCACTAGGACAATCACAGGTTGGAGGATGTACATTGGTTATAGAAAGTTGAATAGTGCAACTAGGAAAGATCACTTCCCTCTTCCCTTCATTGATCAGATGCCTGAGAGGCTAGCTAGGCATACATACTTTTGTTACTTAGATGGATATTTGAGATTCCACCAAATCCCTATATATCCTAGTGACCAGGAGAAGACCACATTTACTTGCCCTTATGGCACTTTTGCCTATAGGAGAATGCCATTTGGTTTATGTAATGCCCTTGCAACTTTTTTAAAATGCATGACTGCAATATTTTCTGAATTTATTGAGAACATCATAGAAGTTTTTATGGATGATTTTTCAGTATATGGTACTAACTTTGATGATTGTTTGTTTAATTTGTCTAATATTTTGCAGAGATGTGAGGAGGTTAATCTTGTCTTGAATTGGGAGAAGTGCCATTTTATGGTACAAAAGGGGATAGTGCTTGGACATTTGGTTTCTGGAAAAGGAATTGAGGTGGATAAGGCAAAAATTGAAGTGATTGAGAAATTGCCTCTACCGGTGAATATGAATGGAGTGCGAAGTTTCTTGGGACATGCTAGTTTTTTACTGGAGATTCATCAAAGATTTTTCTAAAATTGCTAAACTTTTGTCTAATCTCTTAGTAAAAGATGTTCCATTTAATTTTGATAGTGACTGTTTGAATGCCTTTTGTAGGTTGAAAGAAGCTTTGATCACTACTCCCGTTTTGTAAACACCGGATTGGAATCTACCTTTCGAGGTCATGTGTGATGCCAGTGGCTATGCCGTAGGAACTATGTTGGGGCAAAGAAAGGACAAGAAAGTGCATACAATTTACTATGCTAGCAAAACACTTGATGGAGCTCAAGCAAACTATGCCACCACAGAGAAAGAGTTGCTTGTGGTAGTCTTTGCTTTTGAGAAGTTCCGGTCCTATCTAGTGGGTTCAAAGGTGACTATGTACACTGATCATTCAGTACTTAGATATCTCATGAGTAAGAAAGAAGTAAAGCCTCGACTTATCCGTTGGATCCTTTTCCTCCAAGAGTTTGATTTGGAGATTCTGGATAGAAAAGGGACGGAGAATGAAGTGGCAGATCATTTATCCAGGCTTGAGCAACCGATGATTGGGAAGAGCGAATTGCCTATTAATGACTTTTTCCCTGATGAGCAATTATTTACAGTTTTTGCAGAGAATTCTCCTTAGTATGCTAACTATGCAAACTACTTGGTTAGTAAGGTTCTACCTCATGAGCTTAACTATCAGCAGAAGAAGAAATTCTTCTCAGATCTAAAAAATTTTGTGTGGGATGACCCATACATATATCAGAGGTGTGCTGATGGTATTTATAGGAGGTGTGTCTTGGAGGAAGAGGCTCCGAGTATATTGAGTTGTTGTCATTCTGCATCCTATGGAGGACATGCTAGTGCCTCCAAGATGACAGCCAAAGTTCTTCAGTGTGGTTTCTTTTGGCCTCATATTTTCAGAGATGCTCGGAATTATGTGTTATCATGTGATCCATGTCAGAAAGCTGGAAGTATCTCCAAGAGGCATGAGATGCCAATGAATATTATTCTTGAGGTGGAGATCTTTGATGTTTGGGGAGTTGACTACATGGGCCATTTTCCATCCTCCTGCAACAACAAATTCATTCTTGTAGTTGTTGATTACGTATCTAAGTGGGTGGAGGCCATTCCATCTCCAACAAGTGATGCAAAGACCGTGATCAAGCTATTCAAGAAGATTATCTTTCCAAGGTTTGGAGTTCCTAGGGCTGTGATAAGTGATAGAGGTTCCCATTTCATAGAAAGACAATTTGAGAACCTCTTAAAAAAATATGGAGTCACTCACAAGGTTGCTACACCTTATCATCCTCAGACTTCAGGCCAAGTTGAGGTGTCTAATCGAAAGATAAAGAGTATTCTGGAGAAAACTGTGTCTCGATCAAGAAAGGATTAGTCTTTGAAGCTTGATGATGCTCTTTAGGCTTACCGTACTACTTACAAGACTCCTATTGGGATGACACCCTTTCACTTGATTTATGGGAAGCCTTGCCATTTACCCGTTGAGCTTGAACATAAAACCTTTTGGGCAATTAAGCTTCTTAATTTTGACTTAAAAGCGGCAGGAGAAAAGAGAAAACTTCAACTTCATGAGCTTGATGAGCTGAGATTGGATGCTTATGAGACTGCGAAGTCATACAAAGAAAGAACCAAGAGGTGGCATGATAAGCATATTCTTCGTAGAGAGTTTCGTGAATGAGAACTTGCTTCTTTTTAATTTTAGATTGAAACTCTTTCCCGGAAAGTTTAAGTCAATATGGTCAGGGCCATTTCTGGTGAAGAAAGTTTTTCCCTATAGTACTATGGAGGTTTGGAATGAAGAGCGAGGAACATTCAAGGTTAATGGTCAGAGGTTGAAGCACTATCTGGCGGAGGAGCAACTTGAGAAGATGATTAACATTGCCCTCCATGACCCAACTGTAGAAGGATGAACGTACAGGAGTAGAGCTTACGACTTTAAACAAGCGCTTCTTGGGAGGCAACCCAAGTTTTCTTAATTTTTTTTCTGTTTTATTCCATCTTTTTCTTTTAATTTTGTGTGTTAGATTATTGGTTTGATGTTTGTCTTATTGATTTTGTCTATGTTTGACCCTTTTTGAAGCTAAATTTAGAAGAAGAGAGAAGTCAGAAGGTTCCACACCCAGTCCATGGAAAATTCCATGGCCATGGAATGCAAACCAGAGGAAAAGGTAAAAGTCAGAGAGATCCACGGCCTGGCCATGGATAAATCCATGGCTGTGGATCTCAGTCCTTTAAAAAAAAAAGAGGCAGAGGTCAGCAGCGTCCACGGCCTGGCCGTGGAATGATCCACGGCTGTGGATTGCTGCTACCAGTTTTAAATTCCACGGTCTCTCTCTTCCCCCTCCTTCATTTCACTATTTCATCTTTGCTTCTTCTTCTTCTTCTCTCCCTCATCCTTCATTCACATCCTCCCAAACCTCTATTAATCCTTATTTCCCTCACAACCAAGCTTTTTAACCATCTTCTTCCTCCTTCCCAAAGCTAACCCTTTACCCCCATTCTCTCTCCTTCTCTTTCTTCCTTCTCCACCATAGCCACCATAACCCACTATACCCTAACCTTCATAACTACTCTTTTATACCATAAACCATCATTTTCTTCCATTTTCTACCCTTTCTCACCTTCCTAACCTCTACCCAACCACTCCCTCTTTCCAATTTGGAAAACCCCAATTTGGCACATTTGCCCAATACGTAAATAGTGCTGCACCAAGGGGGATTTTTGCTTTGTGCTTGTTGATTTGGTTTGGATTAGCAGGATGACAAATAAGCGTCAGCGGGGAGAAGCAGGTTCAAGTTCAAGGACACGGGGAAGAGGCATTGCTGCTCCAAGAGGTAATCCCCCTAATCCCCATGGTTTTCACTTTAGGAATAATGAGCAGAGATATCGTTACAATGTGCTAGTGAATAGAAGAATAGTTAGCACTAGGTATATGGACGATGTTGTTCTTGATACCTTAGGCTTGCGAGATAACTTTGATTGGATGCTTGATAGGGCAGGATGGACTTATTTTTTGAATTTAAAGTATCCCACTTACACTGAGCTTACATTGGAATTTCTTAGCTCTATTGAGGCTCATATCCTTCAAGGGGAAGGTTACTCTGAAGGCCGGATCACTTTTCAGCTGTTCAATAATAAGCATTGCTTAAATTTGGAAGAGTTTAATGAGATTTTTGGATTGCCTGCTGGGGGGGAAAGGAAACACCAGTTGGTTTTTCAACAATTTCTTTTTGGGCTGATATTTCTTGTGGGACAGGTACCTATGATTCCTCGAATTGTAAGGCATCCTTTATACTAAATCCTTGCCTTCGCTATCTCCACCGAATCATGGCTTATACTTTATTTGGGCGTGGGGATAGTGATGGCAATGTCCGTGCTGATGAGCTTGCTTTTATGTGGGCCATTCTTAATGATGTCAAAATGGACACTGGCTCTTTTCTTGCTAGGCATCTTCTTAGGGTAGGTAGAGCACAGTCAGGGACCGTTGTTATTGGTGGGCTTATCACAGCGATAGCCCATTTCTTTGAATATGACTTGGATGGTCTGGAGGCAGTTCAAGGTAATTCTAAGATTAATTTAGAGTCCTGTTTAGCTATTAAGATGATTGTCAAAAAAGATGGAATTTACTGCCTCTAACTGAATGATAGAGCTCAACCCCTACCTCTTCTTAACCCTCCTGCTACCACTGTGCGCAACCATGCAAATTGGTGCACACCTGGGAGTGTGGCAGATGAACCAATTAATGTTCAGCGCCCCCTTCGCCCTCCACCAAGGGCAGGCACCTATCGTCCTTCTTTTTCTTCTTTTACAGGTCCTTCGGAGGATGGACTCGCACAGATTTATGCTTCTTTGGAGGAACTTCATGCTGAACACGCGCAGCAGCACCACATATTAGAGGAGCTTCATCAGTAAGGGTAGGCTACTGATGGCTGCCTACAAGCCTTGGAGGGGACAATTCAGAGTATGGAGAGCATGGTCCGAGCTATTCATAGTTGGCATTTGAGTCAACACTATTTTCCACCACCGCAGTGAGTTCTTTTCTTTTATCCCTTCCCTTGTTTTAGATTTTTACATTGGGGATAATGTAAGTTCTAAGCTTGGGGGGGTATTTTCATATTTTCATTTATTTTAGATAATTAGTATTTTCATTTAGAGTCTCATGCATTCTCATATCTTATTTTGCATTGCATTTTCACACCATCATATCTCTCTACTTTTTGGTTGAACTTGTGCCCCTCTCTTTTGGGGATTTTTGAGATGGTATTGAATTGGAATCCAATTTGTTGATTCTTGTGGTAGGCAACAGGCATTGTTTTAATTGATAGTAGAGGTGATCTCTTGATGGTTGATAATTAGCATATGTTCTCTGAAATTGTGTTTCTCATTGATTTTTGAACCTCTAAATGTGAGTTTTGAGCCTGTATGGGATATATGCACTATATGATTTCTGCTCCCATTCTTTGTGTTGAGTGATATTCCTCATTGATCTTGTACTCTAGAACTTGATTTGAAACCATTTTGAGGTGAAATTTTTGGTTTGCATGCTTGAATGTGATTAAGGCATCTAGGTATTTTTTCTGGCCTTCTGCATTATCACACTTTCATCCACTAGTTACCCATTTTGAGCCTATTGCATAATTGTTTTTCTTGGTGCCTATGATGATATATTGTTGGTATTCATTTGGAATATTAAATGGAACAATTTGGGTTTGAAAGTTATGTAAAGTTGTGTTAGGAATCATATGTTTTTGACCCTTCTCTTTCTCAAATGAAGAAAAATAAACTTGAAAAAAAAAGGAAAGAAAAGAAAATCATAAGTTGAAAGTTTGAAAAGGATGAAGAGAAAGAAAGGAAAGAAAAGTAAAGAAAAAAAATGCTTGGAAATGTGAGTTATGTTTTTGATTGAAAAAAAAATTAATTACCTTTGCTCCATTTATATTCTATTGTATTTCTAGTGCTTATTGAAAATTTGGTTAGCCCTTTGTGCATACCTTCCTTTCTCTACTTTACCTAACCTCATTCCCATAGCCTCATTATAACCCTTGAAAGACCTTTTGATTCTTGCATGCATACTGATTATTAGTGGAAATTTGGTTTCTTATCAAGCATATGGAAGTGCATTTTCTTTGAAGGATTTTGAGTGTATTTTTTTCACCCTTAAACACTTTGAGTGTGGTTAGTGGAGTGCACTTAATTCAATCAGTGAGGATGTATGATTTCTGAGAACTTAGCCTCTAATTGGACTTGATTTTGATTACCTCTCAGATTCTTGGTTTGCCTTAGCCTATTACCTGGATAATTGTTTTCTCGGGTTCCTTATTCATTATTGTCTCTTGATCCCACTTCTTGGTTTAGCCTTAGTTATTACTTGGGGACAAGCAAAATCTTAAGCTTGGGGGATTTGATGTGTGTGAAACAACATCATGTTTTGTTCTTGTTTTGCATGCATTCTTGGGCATTTTAGGCATTTTAGTTTCTCTTTTAGTTTGTTTTTCCCTTAGTTCGGATAACTGCAGTATTTGTGGTGTTGTTGTGCAGGATTGGTGCTCAATTGGCCTCCAATTGGATGGAAAGCTTGTATGATTAAAGTTGGAGCTTTATGGATAGCAAAAAGGTGCAAAAAGACTATTCCAGAGGAATCCACGGCCTGCCCGTGGATCAAACCACGACCATGGATCGAGCAGCATTTGAAGAAGCATGACAGAAATTGCAAAGAGTTCCACGGCCAGGCCGTGGAACCAACCACGGTCGTAGAACTCAAATGATCCAGAACTGACTCTTTGGCAGCAAGATCCACGGCCTGGCTGTGGAATGATCCACGGTCGTGGATCGCAGTGCGCTGCAGAATTTTAGTTTTTATTTTTTATTTCTTTTAGGGCTTTTTAGCCAATTAAAAATCCTAAGTTATAAATAGAGGTTCTGAATATACAATTGGGGTTCTAACTTGGTTTTGAGGAAGCACATTGGAGGCTCTGGATCTTCATCTTCTCCTTTCTTCTTCCATTGTTACGGGTTTGGGATGTTCTTAATTTGATTTCTTGTCTCTCATTCTCTATGTCTGAGTAGTTTTCTTTGTTTCTAGGATTGGGCAATGCCCTTTGATACATTGATAATGATTAATTAACTCTGTTTCTCCTTTTATTAATCTTGAATGTTCTTTGATTCAATCCTTATTGCTCTTATTCATGTGAATTTGCTGGCCACTTATTTGTATTTCATAGACATTTAGGGATGTACTGAAAGATGAACCTAGGTGTTGGAACTATAAGAATTGAACTTAAAGTCTAAATCACGAGAGTAGTTTTAGCCTTTCGAGGATTCAATGAATTACCACAAAGCGTAATGGGTTCAATTTAAATTCAATTACCATGAGAGTAGGAATTGGTTTAATTGGGCACGGATCTTGTATCTTGAGAAAGAACATTAACTAATTTAGGGTAATTCACCTTCAATTGAATTTCAGATTTAATAAAAGGGTTATCAATTAGGATTTGTCTTGTATCACTGTGGTACCCCAATCTTGGAAGCTTTCTTGAATTTGAATACCTTTCTTGATAACTTGCTATTTTTGTTCTAAATTTTGCACTTTGATTTTTATTTATTTAATTGCTTTGTTTCTACATTCTTCTTAATCAACAATCATATTCCCTTTTGTTTAATTTAATTGAATTAATTAATTAATTAGTATTCATAGACACAGTCCCTGTGGATTCGATCTTTTTATTACTTGACGACGAAACCGTACACTTGCGGATTTCACACACCAAAGTTCTTAATCCATACACTATCAGGTCTAGTGCCAGCAAGATTACTTCATTTGTAATCTAGTCCAGTAAATTGAGCAAACTCATCAAAAGTCATCTCACTTCTTGTGTTCTTCACTTCAGCAAAAAATCCCTAATTGTCCCTCTCAAATGTAGAGTAAAATGCTTTGATCAATGTAGGGTATATATCACTTTTAATTTGCAGAAATTCACTCAACTTATACTCCTCTAAAATCTTATGAAAAGTAAACTCATTGACCTCAAAATAGTTGAAATCTACAGTCCTAGCCTCGTGAATATCCCTATTTTTTAAAATTATTCTTGTAAAGCATGATGTACTCCTCATTAGAAAAATACCTCTTGAGAAATTCAATCTCAGTAACTCCTTCATCATCTTCGTCTTCTTCCTCTGTTCTTTTTCTCTTCTTTTGAACAGTTTTCTTTTTAGGTGTTTCCTTCACTACATTCTTCTTTTTTTCTTGTTTCTTGGGTGCTGGTTTTGAAGATTCAGCTACCTTCTTGCCCTTGTCTTGTGTCTTCTTCGAACTTTTGATTGGAAGCTTATCAATCCTTTGAGAAGTCTGATTTTTCTCAGTTCCTTTACTTTTAGGGCGTGCAGGGGTTGCTATGGGTGAAACATGTTGAGGTGTGGAAGATTGAGTTATTAGGAGGAAGATGTGGAGTTAGAGGGTTCAGGTTGCTTCACACAAGCCATTGGAAATTATTTTGAGCTCTGCTAAGGTTTGGGTCTTTGAAACTTTGATTTGAAAAGTGAAAAATTTGGAGGGAAGGGTTGAAATTTATAAACCCAAATCAGTCAATCGATTACCCAATCGATATATTAAAGGGTTTTTCCTCCTGTACACAGATGCTAATTGATGTACTTAGCATCAGGATTTGAACTTTAAACCAGGTACATCAATGTATTAGTCGATGTATATGCTAAGTCAGAGAGTACCAAGTTCTGAAAACTTGAACTCAATCGATGTGTGCATCAATGTATAAGCAATGTTAGAGAGTCCAACAATTGCAGCATACATCGAATCAATGTACAAATCGATGTATAGGTTAAGTCAGTGAGTCCTATATTTTAGAACTATCACTCAATCGATGTTATAATCAATGTATACATAGGATCAGACTTTAATCCATTTATAATCGGTGTATCAATCGATGCATAGGCACTTACTGTGAGTAGTGCATCTTAGATTAGTAATTCAATCGATGTGATAATCGATGTATAGTAGATCAAATTAGAATTTTCATATTTTCATAGCAGATCAATCGATGTGTCAATCGATGTATTTGATATCCTGTACCTATTTGATCAAAATAATCGATTGTTTAATCGATGTACAGACATCAAACATCAAATTATCATGCTTTCAACATTCAAAACATTAAGCATAGGTAGGATCAATTATTCCTAATTCTCTTCTTATGTAGAAAAAGCTTTCTTTAGCAAATGGTTTAGTGAAAATATCAGCTAATTGCTTAGTTGTATCAATATATTCAATGATTATATCTCCACTTTGAATGTGATTCCTTATGAAATGATGTCTTATCTCAATGTGTTTGGTTCTTGAATGCATTATAGGATTCTTAGTGAGATTTATAGCACTAGTATTATCACATTTGATTGAAACTTTCTCTAAGAGAACACCATAGTCAATAAGTTGTTGTTTCATCCAAAGAATTTATGCACAACAACTTCCTGCTGCAACATATTCTGCTTCAGCAGTTGATAAAGCCATACTTGTTTATTTCTTACTAAACCAAGAAACTAATAAGTTTTTGAGAAGGTAGCAAGTTCCACTAGTACTTTTCCTATCTAACTTGCATCCAGCAAAGTCAGAATCAAAATATCCTACTAAGTTACATGTTGATCCTTTAGCATACCACAATCCCATTTCTTTAGTTCCTAATAAGTATTTCATGATTCTTTTTAAAGTAGTTAAATTTGATTCCTTAGGATTAGATTAGTATCTAGCACACATACAAACACTGAACATTATATCAGGTCTACTTGCAGTTAAATAAAATAAAGAACCAATCATACCTCTGTACTTAGAAACATCTACTAATTTACCTTTCTCATCTTTGTCCAAGTAGCAAGATGGACTCATTGGAGTAGCCATTTCCTTTGCATTCTCCATTCCAAACTTCTTCAATAGTTCTTTGCAGTACTTAGTTTGGCTTATGAAAGTCACATCATCACATTGTTTGATTTGTAATCCAATGAAGAATGTAAGCTCTCTCATCATAGACATTTCAAATTTGTTTTGCATTAGTTTAGCAAATTCCTTACACAAAGATTCATTAGTAGAACCAAATATAATATCATCAACATAAATTTGAACAAGTAGTATGTTTTGTGCTTTTCTTTTAGTGAATAGTATTGTATCAACTTTTCCTCTTATAAATCCCTTTTGAAGTAAAAAATTACTTAGCCTTTCATACCAAGCTCTTGGAGCTTGTTTGAGTCCAATCAAGGCTTTAGTGAGTTTATACACATGATTAGGAAATTCATTTATTTTAAATTCATGGGGTTGACGTACATACATTTCTTGTATATATCCATTTAGGAATGCACTCTTGACATCCATTTGATACAATTTAAAATCCATGATACATCAATATGCTAACAACATTCTAATAGCTTCTAATCTACCCACAGGTGCATATGTCTCATCATAGTCAATTTCGTTTTCTTGATTATAGCCTTTGGCTACTAATCTAGCTTTATTCCTTACTATGAAACCATTTTCTTCAAGTTTATTCCTAAACACCCATTTTGTACTAATTATTTGTTTATCCTTGGGTTTTGGAATAACTTTCCAAACTTTATTTCTTTCAAACTAATTAAGTTCTTCTTGCATTGCCATAGTCCAGTTTTCATCACTAATTGCTTCATCTATAGTTTTAGGTTTAACTTATGATACAAAAGCCATATTATTACATGCATTTCTTAAGGAATGTCTAGTGGTTACCCCTTTGGATATTTCACTAAATATGTTGTCCAGAGGGTGATTCATTGTAATCTTCCATTCTTTAGGTAGATCTTCATGTTTAGCCTCTCATGGAATTTCTACTACTTTATCCACTTTGGCGTTGTCCTGCTTTTCCTCAAGTTGAATCTCTTCTAAAGTTTCTGTAACATCATCAACAAATTCCTTTCCCAACCTTTTGGGGTTAGTTTCATCAAATGTAACATGTACAGATTCTTCAATTGTTTATGTTCTTTTATTGAAGATTCTAAAAGCTTTACTAAATGATGAATAGCCTAGAAAGATTCCTTCATCAGCTTTAGGATCAAACTTTCCTAGATTGTCCTTTCCATTATTTAGTACAAAACACTTACAACCAAAGCCATGGAAATGTGAAACATTTGGTTTTCTACCTTTATAGAGTTCATATGGAGTCTTTCAAAATTGGTCTTATCAAGACTCTATTCATTAAGTAACAAGCTGTGTTTACAGCATCTGCCCAAAAATGTTTTGGCATGTTTGAGTCATTCAACATAGTTTTTGTTATTTCTTTTAAAGATCTGTTTTTCCTTTCCACAACTCCATTTTGTTGTGGAGTTCTTGGAGTAGAGAAATTATGTTGAATTCTTAACTCTTCACAGAAATTATCAAATTCTTCATTTTGAAATACTCCACCATGATCACTCCTAAGAGAAGATATTTTCATGCCTTTTTCATTTTGTACTAACTTAGCCATTTTCTTAAAAGTTGTAAAATCTTCATTCTTATATGCTAAGAAGAAGGTCCATATAAATCTAGAGTAAAATCATCAACTATAACTAATGCATACAAACTTCCTCCAAAACTTTTGGTCCTAGAGGATCCAAATAAGTCCATGTGCAGTATTTGTAAAGGTCTTTCAGTTGAAACTATATTCTTAGCCTTAAAAGATACTTTAGTTTGCTTACTCTTTTGGCATGCATCACATAAACCATCTTTTGAGAACTTGATTTTGGGAAGTCCAATTACCAATTCTTTAGAAATGAGTTTGTTTAGATGATCTATATGAATATGTCCTATTCTTCTATGCCATAGCCAATTCTCCTCTTCCTTAGATATTAAACAACATACATCACTAGCAGAAATACTCTCTAAATCTATCGTGTATATATTATTCAATCGATTACCTATCAGCTTTGCATTACTATCATACTTGTTTTCTATAATGCAACTACTAAAGTTAAAGAATACCTTATAACCTTTATCACATAGTTGGTTAATGCTTAGTAAATTGTGCTTGAGTCCTTCCACATATAGTACATCTTCTATCTTGGTAGTTGTGCTTCTTCCAATAGTTCTAACTCCTAAGATCCTTCCTTTGTTGTTATCACCATAGGTGACACTTCCACTTTGTTTGGGAATGAAGGATGAGAACCTTGTGATATCTCTAGTCATATGTTTGGAGTAGCCACTATCAAGATACCAATTTGTACTTTTGGCTCTCAAACACACCTACAAAACAGATTCTAAGCATTTGTCTTAGGTACCCAAATTTTGTTTGGTCCTTTGGTGTTAGTCATAACATATGTTCCCTTGGGAACCTAAATTTATTTAACACTAATCCTTGAAAGATTTCTAAAATACCATGTAGAAGCTGTATATCCTTTTCTTGCATAATAGAAACATTTAACAAAAGGACTAATACAAAATTTAGGTGCAACAAAGAGTTTCTTAAAAACCTTTTCATGCAATGCTGGTTTATACCCTATTCCAACTTTATCATATACTCCTTTATGCTGTCCTAATATGACATTTAGATTATCTCTTCCCATTGTAAATTTAGATAGAGTGATTTTCAGTTTTTCCACTTCTTTTTTCAGAATAATGCAATTAGAACATGTAGAACTAGATGTACTTTGCTTATTGTTCTTAGCTTCTAATTCTTTAATTTTAATTTGAAGAGATGCATAATCACTACATTGTTTACTAATGACTTTCCTAGATGACATTAATTGCTTAGTAATTTTTAGATATTCACTATGCAATTCATCAAAAGAATCTTGTAGTTCATCATAGGTAGGGGGATTTCATTTACCTCATCTTCATTGTCACATTAATGGTTAGTCATGAGATAAAGATTGGTCTCTTCTTCCTCAGAGTCTTTAGAGGAATCCATATCATTCTCCCCTCAGGCTATGCATGCTCTTCTTAGCTTTTTGTTCTTCTTGTCCTTGGACTCATGATTGTCATGCTTATCCTTCTTTTGAAGTTTAGGACACTCATTCTTGTAATGTCCAGGTTTGCCACATTCATAGCACTTCACATTTGATGTTGAACTTTCAAGTTTTGAAGTGTTCTTCTTTGAAAAGAAGTTTAAGGGCCTTTCGTTGAAGGTTTTCTTCTTTTTGAGAAATCTCTTAAACTTTTTAACTAGCAGTCCCATATCCTCTTCAGATTCATCATTTTTTTCATCTTCTTCATCTTCATCACTGTCAAAATTTTCTTTGGACACATGTGCTTTAAGTGATAAGCCTCTTTTCTTTTTCTCTTTCTCTTCATGGTGATTCAATCTATGCAACTCCATCTCGTGCTCTTTAAGTTTTCCAAATAGTGTAGCAATATTCATAGTTGCTAAGTCCTTTGATTCAACTATAGCAGTAATCTTTGGTTGTCATGCTCTTGTCAAACATCTCATAATTTTGTTGATTTGTTGTTCATCTGAAATGCTCTTTCCAAGTCCATTCAGCTGATTCACTATGTGAGTGAACCGCATTTGCATATCATTGATGTCTTCACCATTCTTCATGTGAAAGAGTTCATACTCGTGCATGAGTGAGTTCATTCTTGCTCTCTTTACATAACTAGTTCCTTCATGAGTAATTTACAGCGTATCTCATATTTGCTTGGCTATCTTACAATTTCAAACCCTGAAAAATTCATCATAACTCAAGGCAGCAGTTATAATATTCTTAGCTTTAGCATTATAACCTACTCTCTTTTTGTCATCATCATCTCATTCACTTCTAGGTTTTTCTTTCTTGGTGCCATTTGCATCAAGAGTGTAAGGAATGTATGGATCATTCTCAACAGCATCTAATACATCAATGCCACTAGCCTCAAAGAATATTAACATCCTTTCTTTCCAATACATATAGGCAGTGCCATTGAAAGCAGGGGGTCTTGCCAAGGAAGCCTTTTTCTCCCAAGAGGTCATTTGAAGCCATCCTCTTAAGCTGTTAAGCTTTACACAAGAGTGAAACCTCTGGTACCACTTGTTGGTTGTGGCTTTGTAATACTCAAGAAGGGGGGTTGAATTGAGTATGATAACTTTTTAAAACTTTTTCCCTTTTTGTAAAAACTAATTTTTTTCTTTAACTATGAAAAAGATTTTGTCAACCAACAAACCAAAATATGTTTTTGTAAGATGTATTTCTATCAAGACTTGAAACTTATAAAGAACTATTAATAATAAGATTGATTTTGGATATGAACAAGATAAAAAACTAATCAAATCATGCAAGCATCCCTAACATATTGCTTAATTCATACATTCAAAAAATAAAGCAAATAAAGAGTTAAGGGATAGAGAAAATTGCAAACCGAGATTTATCCTGGCTCAGCTACCTCCTCTAGTAACCTACATCCAGTCCCCACAAAACTATGAGTTTTGTCCACTATTAAAAATCAATTTACAAGATTCTTTACACAAGCTTCACTTCTTGGCTCCTTCTACCCAAATGACAGCTTTTCAGTCAAAGCAATCTTGCAATTCTCACAAGATTTCCTTCTACTCTTGCACAGCACCAAGAGTCCCTTCTACTCTTGATTTAATCAGTGAGAGAACCTTCTCTCTTATCTCTCTTTTACAATACAAAAAGATTGAATCAGATTCAAGAAATCAGATATTACAATTTGTAGCTCTACAGAAAAATACTTAGATTTTTAATGAAATGAAAAGCTCTCTCAGTATTTGTGTGTTTGATCTCAAGTTTTGAATGAGTTGCTGTGTAGAAAGTGTTTTCCAATGTCCTTATATAGGTATATTTCAAAATAAATTCATTGGTCACACTTTTCAAGTCAGTTAAGATCAAAACAAACTTATCAAAAAGAATTCTGTTATTAGTCAATCGATTAGTACACAGATGTATTAAATAAAATTTCACTTCTTACAATGTGTGTACATCGATTGCCTAATCGATTGTGTTCTTGGATTTTCTTGATCTTGAGTGATACACACATGTGTACATCGATGTTGTTCTTGAGAAACACGTGCAATTTCATCCCAGAAGTTCATACATCGATTACCTAATCGATTGTATGACTATTTTAAAAAGTCCTTGCTTCTGTTTTGGCTTATGCATCGATGTACCAATCGATGTATAGATGCAAAAATGCATATTGACCAAGTACGTCCAAAATCAATCGATGTATACATAGATGTATAATACTTATACATAGATGTACACTGAGGTTTTCATTAAAAGTTAGTTTATTAACTGAAAGTACATTGATGTACACATAGATGTATGGACTTATTAATTAACCTTTTTTATTCTTAGTCCATTTTTACTTTTGAAAACCATTTTTACTTATTTTACTTATTTTAGAGAGCTTAATCAAAGAATTATACTAAGTCTTTTCTTTAAAAAAAATTCCTAATGATCTTCCTTGAATTCCTTCTTCATGATGCTCCTTCTTCAAGTTTTCCTTCATGATCCTTGCATTGAAATGTTTTGCTCCATAATCCTTTGCATCCACTTTTCTTGCTCCATTAAATCTCGTTGAAAAAATCAAGCTTAGCAAGTAATTAGTGAATCAAAGTAATAATCATATGAAGTTTAGTCATTAATCAAAACATACTAGGGTCATTTATCCATAAACTCCCTATTTTTGATTGATGACAAACTTACCATACATATTACCATACATAACATGTTTAACATTCAATCTATCTTAGGAAGTAATTAGAAATATCAGAGTAATTAAAAAAAGTAGTAAAGCAGCAATTGTTTACCATTTACTCCCTCTATCTGATTGATAGTTCTTATCATTTGAACATATATAGGATCATTACATCATTATTTTAGATCATTAGTTCAAGTTATTTTATTTAGTATGGTACCTATTCTCCCCCTTTGTCATTATCAAAAAGAACATGTGTGGGAGATTCAAAGTAATAAAAGCATGTAAAACAAGGTACATACTAGAAATTTAACCATTCATTAATATCATAAGTTCATTCATTCATATCAGCATAATAAAAAACAAGGTATACAGTCATTTATATTCATCATTGTTCAAAGAAAGATTTAGATTGAAAATAATAAAACAAAACATCAAAAACAGCATGTTAACATCATTATAGACACACTTAAGACACCCTAAGATCTAAACATCTTCATTGGTCTTTGGTTCTTTAGTGTGCTGTGAAGCTTGTGCTACTTATTCTTCAGGATTACCTTCTTCTTCAAGTGCAGCAGCAGTAGCTTCTCTAGCCATGTTCACAACATCTTCAGAAGTAGGATGAGCTTCTGGATGTGCAGTGATGGAAATGCCTAGATTTTGATGCAAAGTGGCCATTTAGCCTTCTAATGTGTTAAGTCTGATATTTAGATAATCAATAGACTGTTTTAACATCAAATGATGTTTGATTTGCCTATTTTCAAAGTTCTGAAACATTTGGATCAGCTTGTCCATCTTGCTATTCAGCTCTGAGTTTTCCACAATAGCTCTTGGCTCTTCACCAGCTATCTTAACCCACTCTTCATTCACTTTAGCAAGCTTCATCTTGCTAATGGTCTTTTTACCAAATTTGTGAGTGACCTGCCTAACCTGAAACCTCTCTTCATTATCTAGAGAGACACCAAAATTCTCCAGCAATCTCACCACTAATCCAGGATACGGTAGGGCAGCTCCATTGATTTTGTAATCCAGTATGTGCCTTGCAATTATGAAGCTCCAACTCATTTGCTTCTTTTGTATCATAGACCAGAGCAGCAGAATATCATTATTCTGTAACACAGCATGATTTCCAAATCTTGGTAAAAGCATCCTACTCAGCATATATTGCAGAAGCCTATGCTGAATGTGCATAAAGCTGATGTTGATCAGTCTTCCTTCTGGTGCATTTTCAACTAGAAGCACCTTCATTGCTTCTTCCTTGTCAAAGTTCTTAATCTATACACTATCAGGTCCAGTGCCAGCAAGATTATTTCATTTGTAATCTAATCCAGTAAATTGAGCAAACTCATCAAAAGTCAACTCAATTCTTGTGTTCTTTACTTCAGCAGTAATCCCTCATTGTCCAACTCAAATGTACAGCAAAATGCTTTGATCAATGTAGGGTATATATCACTTTTAATTTGCAGAAATTCACTCAGCTTATACTCTTCTAAAATCTTGTGAAAAGTAAACTCATTGACCTCAAAATAGTTGAAATCTACAGTCCTAGCCTCGTGAATATCCCTATTTTTTAAAAATTATTCTTGTAAAGCATGATGTACTCCTCATCAGAAAAATACCTTTTGAGAAGTTCAATCTCAGTAACTCCTTCATCATCTTCATCTTCTTCCTCTGTTCTTTTTCTCTTCTTTTGAACAGTTTTCTTTTTAGGTGTTTCCTTCACCACTTTCTTCTTCTTTCCTTATTTCTTGGGTGCTGGTTTTGAAAATTCAGCTACCTTCTTGCCCTTGTCTTGTGTCTTCTTCAAACTTTTGATTAGAAGCTTATCAATTCTTTGAGAAGTCTGATTTTTCTCAGTTCCTTTTCTTTTAGGGCGTGCAGGGGTTGCTATGGGTGAAACATATTGAGGTATGGAAGATTGAGTTAAGGAGGAAGATGTGGAGTTAGAGGGAACAGGTGTAGAGGGTTTAGGTTGCTTCACACAAGCCATTGGAAATGATTTTGAGCTCTGCTAGGGTTTGGGTCTTTGAAACTTTGATTTGAAAAGTGAAAAATTTGGAGGGAAGGGTTGAAATTTATAAACCTAGATCAGTCAATCGATTACCCAATCGATGTATTAAAGGGTTTTTCCTCCTGTACACACGTGCTAATTGATGTACTTAGCATCAGGATTTGAGCTTTAAGCCAGGTACATCGATGTATTAATCGATGTATACGCTAAGTTAGAGAGTACCAAGTTCTGAAAACTTGAACTCAATTGATGTGTGCATCGATGTATAAGCAATGTTAGAGAGTCCAACAATTGCAGCATATATCGAATCGATGTACAAATCGATGTATAGGGTAAGTCAGTGAGTCCTAAATTTTAGAACTATTACTCAATCAATGTTATAATCAATGTATACATAGGATCAGACTTTAATCCATTTATAATTGGTGTATCAATCGATGCATAGGCACTTACTGTGAGTAGTGCATCTTAGATTAGTAATTCAATCGATGTGATAATCGATGTATAGCAGATCAAATTAGAATTTTCATATTTTCATAGCAGATCAATCGATGTGTCAATCGATGTATTTGATATCCTGTACCTATTTGATCAAAATAATTGATTGTTTAATCGATGTACAGACATCAAACATCAAATTATCATGCTTTCAACATTCAAAACATCAAGCATAGGTAGGATCAATTATTCCTAATTCTCTTCTTATATAGAAAAAGCTTTCTTTAGCAAATGGTTTAGTGAAAGTATTAGCTAATTGCTTAGTTGTATCAATATATTCAATGATTATATCTCCACTTTGAATGTGATCCCTTATGAAATGATGTCTTATCTCAATGTATTTGATTCTTGAATGTATTATAGGATTCTTAGTGAGATTTATAGCACTAGTATTATCACATTTGATTGGAATTTTCTCTAAGAGAACACCATAGTCAATAAGTTGTTGTTTCATCCAAAAAATTTGTACACAATAACTTCCTGTTGCAACATATTCTGCTTCAGCAGATGATAAAGTCACACTTGTTTGTTTCTTACTAAACCAAGAAACTAATAAGTTTCCTAGAAGGTGATAAGTTCCACTAGTACTTTTCCTATCTAACTTGCATCCAGCAAAGTCAGAATCAGAATATCCTACTAAGTTACATGTTGATCCTTTAGCATACCATAATCCCATTTCTTTAGTTCCTAATAAGTATTTCATGATTTTTTTTGAAGTAGTTAAGTGTGATTCCTTAGGATTAGATTAGTATCTAACACACATACAAACACTGAACATTATATCAGGTTTACTTGCAGTTAAATAGAGTAAGGAACCAATCATACCTCTGTACTTGGAAACATCTACTAATTTACCTTTCTCATCTTTGTCCAAGTAGCATGATGGACTCATTGGAGTAGCCATTTTCTTTGCATTCTCCATTCCAAACTTCTTTAATAGTTCTTTGCAGTACTTAGTTTGGCTTATGAAAGTCCCATCATCACATTGTTTGATTTGTAATCTAAGGAAGAATGTAAGCTCTCTCATCATAGACATTTCAAATTCGTTTTGCATTAGTTTGGCAAATTCCTTACACAAAGATTCATTAGTAGAACCAAATATAATATCATCAACATAAATTTGAACAAATAGTATGTTTTGTGCTTTTCTTTTAGTGAATAGTGTTGTGTAAATTTTTCCTCTAATAAATCACTTTTGAAGTAAGAAATTACTTAGCCTTTCATACCAAGCTCTTGGAGCTTGTTTAAGTCCAATCAAGGCTTTAGTGAGTTTATCCACATGATTAGGAAATTCATTTATTTCAAATCCAGGGGGTTAACCTATATACACTTCTTCTTGTATATATCCATTTAGGAATGCACTCTTAACATCCATTTGATACAATTTAAAATCCATGATATATGCATATGCTAACAACATTCTAATAGCTTCTAATCTAGCCACAGGTGCATATGTCTCATCATAGTCAATTCCTTCTTCTTGATTATAGCCTTTGGCTACTAATCTAACTTTATTCCTTACTATGATACCATTTTCTTCAAGCTTATTCCTAAACACCCATTTTGTACTAATTATTTGTTTATCCTTGGGTTTTGAAACAAGTTTCCAAACTTTATTTCTTTCAAATTGATTAAGTTCTTCTTGCATTGCCATAGTCTAGTTTTCATCACTAATTGCTTCATCTATAGTTTTAGGTTCAACTTGTGATACAAAAGTCATATTATTGCATGCATTTCTTAAGGAATGTCTAGTGGCTATCCCTTTGGATATTTCACCAATTATGTTGTCCAGATGGTGATTCCTTGCAGTCTTCCATTCTTTAGGTAGATCTTCATGTTTAGCCTCTCCTAGAATTTCCACTACTTCATCCACTTTGGTATTATCCTGCTTTTCCTAAAGTTAAATCTTTTCTAAAGTTTCTGCAACATCATCAACAAATTCCTTTCCTAACCTTTTAGGGTTAATTTCATCAAATGTAACATGTACAAATTCTTCAATTGTTTGTGTTCTTTTATTGAAGATTCTAAAAGCTTTACTAAATGATGAATAGCCTAGAAAGATTCCTTCATCAGCTTTAGGATCAAACTTTCCTAGATTGTCCTTTCCATTATTTAGTATAAAACACTTACAACCAAAGACATGGAAATGTGAAACATTTAGTTTTCTACCTTTATAGAGTTCATATGGAGTCTTTTTCAAAATTGGTCTTATCAAGACTCTATTCATTAAGTAATAAGTTGTGTTTACAGTATCTGCCCAAAAATGTTTTGGCATGTTTGAGTCATTCAACATAGTTCTTGCTATTTCTTCTAAAGATCTATTTTTCCTTTCCACAACTCCATTTTGTTGTGGAGTTCTTGGAGCAGAGAAATTATATTGAATTCCTAACTCTTCACAGAAATTATCAAATTCTTCATTTTGAAATTCTCCACCATGATCACTCCTAATAGAAGATATTTTCATGCCTTTTTCATTTTGTACTAACTTAGCCATTTTCTTAAAAGCTGTAAAAGCTTCATTCTTATGTGCTAAGAAGAATGTCCATGTAAATCTAGAGTAATCATCAACTATAACTAATGCATACAAATTTCCTCCAAAACTTTTGGTCCTAGAAGGTCCAAATAAGTCCATGTGCAGTAGTTGTAAAGGTCTTTCAGTTGAAACTATATTCTTAGCCTTAAAAAATACTTTAGTTTGCTTACTCTTTTGGCATGCATCACATAAACTATCTTTTGAGAACTTGATTTTAGGAAGTCCAATTACCAATTCTTTAGAAATGAGTTTGTTTAGATTATCCATATGAATATGTCTTATTCTTCTATGCCATAGCCAATTCTCCTCTTCCTTAGATATTAAACAACATACATCACTAGCAGAAATACTCTCTAAATCTATCATGTATATGTTATTCAATCGATTACCTATCAACTTTGCATTACTATCATACTTGTTTTCTATAATGCAACAATTAAAGTTAAAGAATACCTTATAACCTTTATCACATAGTTAGCTAATGCTTAGTAAATTGTGCTTGAGCACTTCCACATATAGTATATCTTCTATCTTGGTAGTTGTGCTTCTTCCAATAGTTCTAACTCCTAATATCCTTCCTTTGTTGTTATCACCATAGGTGACACTTTCACCTTGTTTGGGAGTGAAGGATGAAAACCTTATGATATCTCCAGTCATATCTTTGGAGCAGCCACTATCAAGATACAAATTTGTACTTTTGGCACTCAAACACACCTACAAAACAGATTCTAAGCATTTGTCTTAGGTACCCAAATTTTGTTGGGTCCTTTGGTGTTAGTCATAACATATGTTCCCTTGGGAACCCAAATTTGTTTAACACTAATCCTTGAAGGATTTCTAAAATAGCATGTAGAAGATGTATGTCATTTTCTTGCACAATAGAAACATTTAACAAAAGAACTAATAGAGGATTTAGGTGCAACAAAGAGTTTTTGTTAAAAACCTTTTCATGCAATGCTGGTTTATACCCTATTCCAAGTTTATCATATACTCCTTTTTGCTGTCCTAATATGGCATTTAGATTATCTCTTCCCATTGTAAATTTAGATAGAGTGATTTTCAATTTTTCAATTTCTTTTTCCAGAATAATGCAATTAGAACATGTAGAACTAGATGCACTTTGCTTATTGTTCTTAGCTTCTAATTCTTTAATTTTAATATTAAGAGAGGTATAATCACTACATTGTTTAACAATAACTTTCCTAGATGACATTAATTGCTTAGCAATTTTTAGATATTCACTATGCAATTCATCAAATGCATCTTGTAGTTCATTATAGGTAGGGGGATTTCATTTACCTCATCTTCATTGTCACTTTGATGGTTAGTCATGAGACAAAGATTGGCCTCTTCTTCCTAAGAGTCTTCTGGGGAATCCATATCATTCTCCTCCCAGGCTATGTATGCTTTTCTTGGCTTTCTATTCTTCTTGTCCTTGGGCTTATGATTGTCATGCTTGTCCTTCTTTTGAAGTTTAGGACACTCATTCTTGTAATGTCCAGGTTTGCCACATTCATAGCACTTCACATTTGAATTTGAACTTTCAGGTTCTGAAGTGTTCTTCTTTGAAAAGAAGTTTAAGGGCCTTTTGTTGAATGTTTTCTTCTTTTTGAGGAATCTCTTGTACTTTTTAACTAGCAGTCCCATATCCTCTTCAGATTCATTATCTTTTTCATCTTCTTCATCTTCATCACTGTCAAAATTTTCTTTGGAGACATGTGCTTTAAGTGATAAGCCTCTTTTTTTTTTCTCATTCTCTTCATGGTGATTCAATCTATGCAACTCCATCTCGTGCTCTTTAAGTTTTCCAAATAGTGTAGCAATATTCATAGTTGCTAAGTCCTTTGATTCAGCTATAGCAGTAATCTTTGGTTGCCATTCTCTTATCAAACATCTCATAATTTTGTTGATTTGTTGTTCATCTGAAATGTTCTTTCCAAGTCCATTCAACTGATTTACTATGTGAGTGAATCTCCTTTGCATATTATTGATGTCTTCACTATTCTTCATGTGAAAAAGTTCATACTCGTGCATGAGTGAGCTCATTCTTGCTCTCTTTATATCACTGGTTCCTTCATGAGTAATTTGCAGCGTATCCCACATTTGCTTTGCTGTCTTACAATTTGAAACCCTGAAAAATTCATCATAACTCAAGGCGGCAGTTATAATATTCTTAGCTTTAGCATTATAACCTACTCTCTTTTTGTCATCATCATCCCATTCACTTCTAGGTTTTTCTTTCTTGGTGCCATTCTCAACAGCATCTAATACATCAATGCCACTAGCCTCAAGGAATATTAACAGCCTTTTTTTTTTAATACATATAGGCAGTGCCATTGAAAGCAGGGGGTTTTGCCAAGGAAGCCCCTTCTTGCAAGATGTCATTTGAAGCCATCCTCTTAAGCTGTTAAGCTTTACACAAGAGTGAAACCTCCGGTACCACTTGTTGGTTGTGGCTTCGTAATACTGAAAAAGGAGGGTTGAATTGAGTATGATAACTTTTTAAAACTTTTTTCCTTTTTGCAAAAATTGATTCTTTTCTTTAACTATGAAAAAGATTTTGTCAACCAACAAACCAATATGTGTTTTTTCAATATGTATTTCTATTAAGACTTGAAACTTATAAAGAACTATTAACAATAAGATTGATTTCAGATATGAACAAGATCAAAAACTAATCAAATCATGCAAGCATCCCTAACATATTGCTTAATTCTTACATTCAAAAAATAAAGCAAATAAAGAGTTAAGGGATAGAGAAAACTGCAAATCGAGATTTATCCTGATTCAGCTACCTCCTCTAGTAACCTACATTCAGATTCCCACAAAACCGTGAGTTTTGTCCACTACCTCTAGATTCTTTACACAAGCTTCACTTCTTGTAACTTCTACATCTTGCAATTCCCACAAGAGTCCCTACTCTTACACAAAGCTAAGAGTCCCTTCTACTCTTGATTTAGTTTTGTCCACTATTAAAAATCAATTTACAAGATTCTTTACACAAACTTCACTTCTTGGTTCCTTCTGACCGAAATATTTTTCAATGTCCTTTTAGGTATATTTCAAAGTAATTCTTGCAATTCCCTTATCAAAAAGAGCTCCTTCTACTCGATTACACAAAGTATTAAACAAGAGTCCTTCTACTCTTGATTTAATTAGCGAGAGAACCTTCTCTCGATTGTATCTCTCTTTTTTTGGCTTACAATACAAAATAGATTGAATCACTTATACATAGATGTTGGTTCAAGAAATTAGATATTACAATTTGAAGCTCTACAGAAAAACATTCAGATTTTTAATGAAATGAAAAGCTCTCAGTATTTGTGTGTTTGATCTCAAGTTTTGAATGAGTTGTTGTATAGAAAGTATTTTTCAATGTCCTTATATAGGTATATTTCAAAATAGATTCATTGGTCACACTTTTTTGTAAGTCGATTGCATTAAGATCAAAACAAACTTATCAAAAGATCATATGTCTCAAGTTATACCACCGCAAATCGCGCATATCCTAGTTTTACCACATTCGAATCGATTAGTACAAACATATGAATAAAAACATGTATTAAACAAAATTTCACTTTTCTTATAACGTTTAGTGTTCACATCGATTCAAACTAGTTTCCAAGGCTTGAGAGTGATTGATCTTTGATCGCTCGAATCGATTGTGTTCTTGGATTTTCTTGATCTTGAGTGATACACACATGTGTACATCGATGTTGTTCTTGAGAAACACTTGCAATTTCGCAAATTTTCAGCTATTCCAAGGTCGAAAGGAACACGGCTACCCGTTCATACATCGATTACCCTAATCGATTGTCAATGACTATTTTAAAAACTCCTTGCTTCCCCGTGTTATTTCACACGGCCGTTTTCAGCCTTATGCATCGATGTACTTCAATCGATGTATAGGTGCAAAAATGCATATTGACCAAGTACGCCCGAAATCAATCGATGTATATATAGATGTATAACACTTATACATAGATGTACACACATTTGAATCCAGATCAAACAAAGAACATTTTCATTAAAAAAAGTTAGTTAATTAACTAAAAGTACATTGATGTACACATAGATATACGGACTTATTAATTAACCTTTTTCATTCTTAGTCCATTTTTACTTTTGAACACCATTTTTACTTATTTTATTTATTTTAGAGAGCTTAATCAAAGAATTATACTATGTCTTTTCTTTAAAAGAAAATTCCTAATGATCTTCTTTGAATTCCTTCTTCATGATGCTCCTTATTCAAGTTTTCCTTCATGATCCTTGTATTAAAATGCTTTGCTCCATAATCCTTTGCATCCACTTTTCTTGCTCCATTAAATCTCATTGAAAAAATCAAGCTTGGCAAGTAGTTAGTGAATCAAAGTAATAATCATATGAAGTTTAGTCATTAATCAAAACATACTAAGGTCATTTATCCACATTTTTTATCACATGTTATTTTTCCTTCACTTTCAATCTAAACTCGGATTTGTAACTATCATTATCATCTTCAATATCATCATCATGTATAGAGGAAGATACATCAAATGACATGCAACTATAATCACTAGCATCAAGAGGAACAAGATGCATTTGTTGATAATGTTCAAACAATGTCCTCATAACATTATCCAACCTCTTTATAATTTTTACACTCAATTCCAAGCCATACATCTTTTCCAAGCAAAACTCAACATAATGCATTTTATACCTTGGATCAAGGACAATAGCCACAAGCAATAAGTAATTTAGAGGACCATTAATGTCATCCCAATATTTATCTAACTTCATTTTCATGGAAATGGTTATCTCCTTCAAAATTGAATCATTTCATCCAATCCACTTTTTTATAAACTTATTGATGTCACACAATTTATGGAAGAAAGTATTTGAAGTAACATGTAATGATCTAGAAAAAGTAAGAGTAGTATCATAAAAAACCTTCAAAAAGTTAATAATGGGAATAAGTGTTACAGATTGGAGGTGAGTGAAAACTGATTTAAGGCCCAAAAACTCACTAGGTTCAAATTTTATCAAATTCTCAAAACCCTTTCAATTTTCAAAACCTCTTAGTGCGGGTTGAAAATGTTCCAACCCATTACTCGACCCACACACTGTGGGTTGAGCATTTTTCAACCTGACCCAACCCGCGAACTCAACCTAACCCGCATTTTATGAGTTGGGTTAAGTCGAAATCCGTGAGTTCGTGGGTCAACCCGACCCGCTGAACACCCCTAACACTATGATTAAGAGATTCACAAACATATGCGGCTTGGCCCCAAGTATTTGCCGTTGTTAGGATACAAGTCCATAACCATGTGTCTACTCATACAATATATACTTGTTCATCTACCAACAACGACTGGTCACGATTATAAGTGAGTTGTGCTCTTAGAGAGGACAAAGTTTAAACTATGGAGTAATTATTGAGAGAGTTTCCTAATTGAGATAGTTCTTAGAAAATTAATCTCATAGTAACGCATTTTCAAAGTTCATTAGGAATGACGAAACTTTTTAGAGATTGTTTTAAGGAATGGTGATATCATATTAGGACCACTCGCAATTAACTTTCTAATAGAGAACAAAAGGTTAATGTTTTGTTTGGATGGGAATAGAAAAAGAGAATAAAGAAATGGAAGGAAAGAAAATAAATATAAAAGTAGAGATGAAAATTAATTGTTTTAATGAAGAAAAAATAAGAAAGAAGATTAAAATAATGATATTTTCTGCAATGCTAAATGAAGATGTGAAGAAAAAAGAGGGAAAAAAAAGATTATTTTTACATTTTGGCAATAATTTTTAACAATGGTGACATCGAGATTTGAACTTATTATCTCTTGCAAATTTCCTATGTCCCTCATCACTATCCCACCCTAGTAGCTTGTATTTTGATTTTTGGCAATATGTTTGGGTTATTAAATTAAAATTTATTGATTAATTTTTTATGTATTTTTTTTTCAAAAGTTGTTATTTGAGCATTTTGCTTAATTATAAGTTGTTGTGATTATTTCATAGTCATAGGAGATAAAATATTATTTTTTTATCGATCAAATAACATTTTAAAAATATTCTATATTATTTTCTTTATTTTGTATTAGGAGGATTATTAAAAAATATTTTTAAAAATATATAACAAAACTCTATTATTATATGATTTCATAAATAAACATTATTATATAGCAATTTGTCATTTTCAATAGACGAATAGCGCATTGGTCTCACAAACGCGATTTTGAGAACTGCACGTAAACAACTTTGACTAAATAATTGGTCCCAAATTATTCAATTAATCAATATTTGAATTTTATTTAAACATGCTTATTTAATGGTCATTATCTTATATTTAATATAAAACATTTATTTGATTCTCTGCTAACTCAACAACTGTAATTTAACTAAGGTGCAGGAGCATAGTTACTTGTAAAAAGGCAGAGATATAGCCAATTGAGTCATGAGTCATCCCAATTATGTTTAAGAAAGTAAATAAATTTTTTAGTTGTATTTTAATTTTAATTAATGACAATTATTTTAAATTTTGTTTTGAATCTTTAGCCAATTGAGTGGATAAACAATGGAAAAAGTTACATGCAAAGAAAGTTTGAGAAATCAATGGCCCAAATTCTTTCTTTGAGTGTAGGTGAAAACAATTTCTTCCATTGATTTAACTTTTACAAAGAATTTGTATTGCACTTTATTTCTGTAAATAATACGGCTCAAAAACAATTGAGATGAAATGTTAAGATGGAATCTCTTATTCATTGGCGAGTGAAGCAGATGGTTCCATTTAATTATAAATTTAGGGATAGCCATTCAAACATATTAGATAGAGAAATCACCTCATCTTAGAATTTAAATTTAAATTTAGAGATGACCAGATCAAAATAATAATAATAATAATAATAATAATAATAATAATAATAATAATAATAATAATAAAGATGAGTTTTAACTTTAATATAATCTTTCATATAAAATTCTTCTATAAAATTTCATCTTAGAAACCAAATTTTCTATAAAGACAGCAACAATAATTTACTTTGCAAATCATAATTACATCTCACAAGTGGTATTTTAATAAATAATTTTAAAATAATGACATTTGATAAATGTTTTTGTCATTGATGACAATTTGGTAAAAAAGCGCACGTCAAACTCTATATATATCCAGTTTCGTTCTCTCATTATCTAACGCACAAAACAACCAAATTTCCATCTTTGAGTATATACTCAGTCGAAGCTATGGAACCAACTTCTCTTCCAGTGCCCTTTGTCCAGGAAATAGCAAAGCAGCCATTGACGAGAGTTCCAGAACGTTATGTTCGTCCACATCATGAGCGTCCAATAATCTTATCTCCCACTACACCTTTACCTCAAATTCCTGTTGTTGACCTGAGCAAATTGTTGTCACAGGATCAAAAGGGACCTGAACTGGAGAAGCTACACCATGCCTGCAAAGAATGGGGTTTCTTTCAGGTTTTTCATCTACCTGCTCTCCTCACGCCTCACCTTCTTGCTTTTTTATCCTTCTATTTCTGCTATCTTTTCATTCTCTCTTCATCTGACTGACAAACTGATTGTAAGAATTGTTCAGATATGATTTCTAGTTTTAATGAAAAGTGAATGATTTACCAAGAACTCTTTCACTAAGAATATATATATATATATATATATATAAATAAAAGTGATCTGTTTCATTTGTGTGTTACATACTTATGTATGGGAATAATTTCAGCTGATTAATCATGGAGTCAGCACTGCATTGCTGGAAAGTGTGAAGACAGGTCTTCAAGAATTCTTCCATCTTCCAATGGAAGAGAAGAAGAAGTTTGCACAGAGACAAGGAGAAGTGGAGGGATATGGTCAGCTCTTTGTTGTTTCTGAGGATCAGAAATTAGATTGGGCAGATCTGTTTTTCTTGTTCACTTTTCCACCACACATGAGGAAACCTCACTTACTTCCAAATTTCCCCGTCCCATTCAGGTTCTCTTTCTCTCTTATACCCTTGCTTTCAAGAAAAACTGTTATGATTATGGCTCTAATTTGTGATTAAAAAATTTGCAACTTATATGAGTTTCAGTTCATGGTATTAGATCATCTCCTTTCAGAAATAAAATAAGTTTGATCTTTTTTACTAAGAAAACAAATTAAAAGTTCCATTTTGAAAAATCTGAATTAAGAACTTACTTCCATTCTTGCACAAGTTTAATTTTTACTCGTGATGTATCTAAAGATATAGCGCATATTTTGATATACTTAAGAAAAAAGAGTACCTTAAAGTTTTTTTAAAAAGAGATTTTTTTTATGTGAAAAGAGATTTTTATTTTTTTTAAAAAGTTATTTTGTATTTAGATATAATATTTAAAAAATGCTTATACTAATAACTACTAATGTTAAGACTATTTATTCTTCTACTTATTTTAAAAGTTTCGGATTGTTTGCTTCTAAAATAAGTGGTTGAACTATTTTTTTAAATTCTCCATTTTATTAAGATGGCATCTAAACACACTTAAAATCATTTCTAAGTATTTACTTTTAAAATTTAAATATTTATTTTAAAAATTAAGTGTATCTAAACGGACTTGTAGTTTACTACTTATGTGAAAATTTTCTTAAAAAAAGATAAGTGAAAATTCTAAATACAAATATTTCATAAGTCAAATGTTAAAAGTAAAAGTCTAAACGAGTTGAGTCAAGCTAAGAAATTGAAGTTCAAGTTTGACTTATTTCTTTAAACGAATCAACTTTAAAGATTAGACTTGATTTATATAAAAATATTAAACTTGAACTTGACTTGTTTAATTAATTTATAACTTGATTTTTTTTTTCTCTTTATCATGAAACCTTTCCTTGAAGTATTTTTTAAGTTTACTAATTTAATATTTAGTATAAATTCTTATGATAAAAGATGAAGTAAAAATAGGAAGTAAAAACTCTTTAAAAATTAGAATTAGGTAAGTGGTAGATTGTAAAAAATAAATTAACAATTTTCTCGGTAGAATTGCAATTTATTAGGTAATAGCAATATATAAATTATTATTATCTATACATTTTCTTATCTAAAATTACAACTATTTTTGTGATTGAATAAAGCTCAGTCTTGACTCATTTATATATAATTGAGCATAAATTCAAACTTAAAGTTATTTATTTAGTTAAACAAATTAGTTTGATCAAACATTTAATGAGTCAAGCTTGACAAGTTTATGAATAGCTCAACTCATTCACACTTCTACTTAAAAGAGATTTTTAGTATTTCAACTTACCAAATTTCAATTAAGGATATTAATAATGTTATTTGCACACCATTTTTATTACATCATTCTTACATTACTTTTTTATAATTAAATAAGAGAAATACACATTCTTGTACACTCTATCTTTATTTTCCCAATTAAAAAAAGTGTAAAGATGATGTATTAATATCAGTGTGTAAATAACAAAATTCTAACAACAATGTTATTTGCACACTATTTTTATTATGCTAGTCTTACACCCTTTCTATTTTGGATAATAAAACTAAAAAAAATTCTAACACACTATCTCTATCTTTATTTTCTCAATCAAGAAAAGTGTAAAAATAGTATATTAATATTGATGTACAAATAACAGTTTTAATGATATCAACAATATTATTTGTATTCTATTTTTATTACACCATTCTTATGTCCCCTCCCATCAAATAAAAGAAGTTGTGAATTAAGGTTGTTTCAATGGGTAAGATAGTTGCATCAACTCAAAAGTCCTGGGTTCAAATCTTACCGATGATCATCCTTTGATAAGTTATTATAACTACTAGTATGAGCCTTAAGTGAGATTGTGACATGCCCTAATTTTCTTTTTTGAAATTTCATACATATGTGTATGTGATTTTCTTTTTCTTTTTCTTTTTTAATAATTTTGTGTAATTCGTGTTTTATGATTTCTTTTTAGCATATTATTGAAGTTTGACCCTACCTTTAATGATTTTCATATAGGTGACATATCTTAGTGAGAAAAGATTTTGTTGTTATTATTGTTGTTGTAGAGAAATTCTTATATAAACATAAAACATTAAAGCTAGATACATTTAACTAATCACATCATTAATTATGATAAATTATGATAATTAATTATAATTATTAATTAAATATAATAATTATTTATTAACTAATAATATAATTAGTCAAGTGCACCTAACTTAAATGTTTCATGCTTATGCAAAAATCTTAAATGTTTCATGTTTATGCAAAAATCTCTCTGTTGTTATATATTATAGAAGTCTGAATATTGCTATTGGATACCCAATACATATTTGATTATTCATATGGGTGGCTTGATATCTTCATTCGGTTGCAGAGATGATTTAGAGACGTATTCTATAGAGTTGAAAAACCTTGCGATCCAGCTCCTTGATCTTATGGCAAATGCCCTCAAAATGGACCCCACGGAAATGAGAGAGTTTTTTGCTGAAGGGACTCAAGCAATGAGGATGAATTATTTTCCTCCATGTCCTCAACCAGAGCTTGTGACGGGAGTCAATTCTCATTCTGATGGTAGTGGCCTCACCATCCTTCTCCAAGCCAACGAAGTTGAAGGTCTTCAAATAAGAAAAGATGGCCTGTGGATTCCTGTTAAACCCCTCCCTAATGCATTCATCATTAACATTGGAGACGTGTTGGAGGTAACCATTTATTCTTTTGACAATTAGCTACATCAATATCTTAACAAAAATGATATTTTAATCTCTTATCTTTATTTTTTTTTTAATTAGTTTTATATATTTTTTTGTTAACTTGGTTCCTTATCATACAAATCATTTACATTATAATTCTTTTATTATAGTTTCATCCCTTTCTAATTGAAATGATGACATGTCATTAATGGTAATAGTATGACTATCACCAATCAATGACACGTCTTCATTTCTGTTAGGGGTAACAAAACTTAATGAAAAGATCATATTGAAAATAATTTATAAAATAACATATCAAATTGACAAAAAAATTGATATCAAACTAAATTAAAAAATAAATAAAATATAAGAAAACAAAATAGATATTTTACCAAAATTTAATTAAACTATATGCTCTTATGAAGACATCTTGAATTGCAATAATTTTCTAACCTTTTCAATTCTCATGCACTTTAGCCTTATCTTCCCAACTAATTTGGCAGATAATAACTAACGGAATTTACCCAAGCATCGAACACCAAGCAGTGGTTAACTCCGAGAAGGAGAGGCTTTCTATAGCAACATTTTTCAACCATAGTAGAGAATCAATGATAGGCCCTGCACCAAGCCTTATTACTCCAAAAACACCAGCAGTGTTCAGAACAATGAGTTTCGAAGAATACTATAAAGGGTACATGTCACGGGAAAAGCGTGGGAAATCAAACGTTGATAGCATGAGGATCCACTGACATTGCTATTGACTTCATTTGAAGTTGAGCATGTCACAGCGACATCTATTTCATTCTGGTCTGTACACAAATATATTGAGACTATGTTCGGCCACTGTATGGTAGAAGAATGAATAAGGATAGGATAAACTATATCCACTGAATAAGGCCTTGTACTACTATCCTATATTTATATATTATGCCAACGTACCTATTGGGCGGATTGTATGACATTATCCTAACACTATGATTTTTCGTTTTTCTTGAAATAAATGAGTTTTATAACATTTATGAGTTTTTGTAAATTTTTGAGAATTTTTAATTATTTTGAATATTTTAATATTATTTTAATATTTTAATATTATCTTGAAAATTATATGTCCGAACTTCGTTTTTTCTAAAAATATAAATTTTATAATTTTTATGATTTTTGAGAATTTTGTGAAATTTTCTGAGGTTGTGATTATTTTAATATTATTCTAAGTTGTATGTGTGCTTTAAGGAGGACCCAAAAATTTTTCCTGAACCAGAAAGTTTCGAACTGTCAAGGCGAGATCGGGGGATCTTACTAAACCCGAAACCGGGAACAGTTGACGAAAATTTTCTATATCTGAGTTTTCTATTATCCATTGAGTAATAATAGCAGTAGCTATTATCCATTGGGTAATATCTGTTAGAAAATATATAAGCTAAATATCTTAAGGGTAATCATGAACCATTATTACTAAGCTTTATGACTAACCAATAGGAATTGATCAAACATAGTGGCTTGGACTTTGTTATGAACCGTTAGATAGAAAACTTGATGAAAAAGCCTTAGACCATCACCATTGATCTAATCAATGGTATGAGAACAATCTTGATAAAGAAGCTTATGATATCCACCTTAGATTTAATTAATGGTTAGGAGATGAAGTTAATTTCAGTGGTTAGATTTGTTAGTTGAGAAACTAGATAATCTAACTTAGTTACCCTAATAGCTTAATTAGTAACTAAATGAACTAATTTAGTTGCTAAATAATTAGAAGCTAGTTATTAAATAAATATTTAAGTTATCTAGAAACATGACTTAAGCATGACATATACAATGATCTAATCAAGTAACTAATTAGTTAAAATGTAACTAAATATCCTAACTAAATTAGTTTAAATGTAACTAGAAGAAATAATTAATTAATCTAAGTGTAACTAGAAGTTAGAATGAAATCAAACTTAATTACTACTCTCCATGAATCACACGGCCAACATGGCCATTCTACCATGTTCTTGATTCTTCTAAATGACCAAGTGATGACCATTATGTGACATAGACCATGTGAGAGGCATGTGAACACCATGTGATATTTTTATTACCATGATTAAACTTTGATTTCTCCTACACACTACATTACACGGCCATGCACTTCAATAATAGCTATTCATTTGCATTTTATCACACTTTGAAATAATCAAGTCTTCATCTTTTTTCTCTCAAAACTCAAGAACACAAAAACACTTCCTTTCTTTCTCCCTTGAACCCCACGGCCTTCACACCAAAATCCCACCTCCACACTTCTATAATTTCATCTCTTCTTACTTTCTAAAGCCAAACATCATTCTAAACATTTTTCCTTTAGTGAGTTTTGTCTAAATCTCTCTAAGTGCGTCAAAAACCAAGCTTTAGTTTACAACTCCAAAGGTAATCTTTTAATTCTTTGATCCTAAGTTGAATTTTTTATTTTCTAGACTATGATTGATCCATGGTTTTTTGTTCTTAAGTTTTGTTTATGACTTTAGAATTTGTTTAAGTTTGATTAGGATTTTGTTTGGTGCCACACGAATTCAAGAGGAGAAGAAAGCTTGAAGTTTTTGTCTTCCCTGAGATAAGAGGGAGATTAATCTCATCAACCAAGTGTTGGTGGATAGGGAATGCCTTGTTTGTGGTAAAAAATCCATAAGGATTTATTCACTTGCTTGTTTAAGCTCTCTTTGTTTGTGCTTGTTATGTTTATAGTTTTGAAATTATGCTTGCAGATGTATTGGTATGACTATAGCTTTGATAATATGTTTGTACGTGTGAATTATAAAGTATGCAAATTTATGTGTAATTTAGGATGTGAATAACATAATGAGGAAAACTATGGGAAGGCCCAAAGAGCCTAGAGGCACATGGCCTCATCATCAAAAAGGGGACCAAGAGTCCTAAATTATTTTCCTAATTGAGGATTAAAGGATTTTGTGATAAGAAATTTAATTAAGTGAGTTTATAAGGATTAAAGTGTTAGAAAATGATTTATATCAGAATTTTGAAGTACTATATGAATTCGACCAACATGCCAATTTTTTATGATCAAGATCCAAAATTATTTTATTATCTGTAAACTTAGGTGTTTTAATAGTAAGAACTCAATTTGGTAAGTTTTGAAATTTCAATGAAAGTAATTTAATTTTTTTAGAACTAAAATTGGCCTAATTAAGTTATGTAGTAAAATAAAAGCCACTACTTGAAATTTACTGACGTATAGCTCACCCTATGGGTTTTGAAGCGCGTTAGAAAATTTTGAACTATAATATCCCAAGTAAATTTAAGAAATACAATTTTCTGGGAAACAGTAAAAATACTAATTTTAGAAGGACTATATTGAAAATATTCTTTAAAAATGGACTTTATTACAAATATTATTTAAAAAATGACTATTTTGAAAATATTATTTAATAAGTGACTATAATGTAAATATTATTTTATAGAAGGACTATTATGAAAATAATGAAAATAAAGTTAATTTTTGGTATTAAAATGAGAAAAATCTTATTTAAAACATGTTAGAAATATTTTACGCATTTGAAAATACGTTGAAAAATCTTTATGCAACTCAAAAATAGTAATTTTTGGCTACTTGATTGAGAAAATGCGTTAAAATATTTATGTGATTTAGAAAATGATGGAAAATCTTTATGCGATTTGAAAATGTAACAAAAGTGTTACGCGGTTGTGAAAATACGATAATATCGCTACGCGATTGAGAGAAACAGCGAGTTTTGCTGTAGGGTCAGGGTACTGGACCTGAGTGGATCATTAGTATTATGTAATTTTATGCGCAGTAATATAATATCATTGATACTAATAGCATTAGACAATTGTATGAGTGATTGATTTAATACCATTGGGAATAGTTCAACAGTGATTGACACAATTATGTTGAATATTGCCAAGTAACGGTGTATGACTATGAAATACTGTGTGATTAATGACAATATGTGTATTTGAATTCATACATCATGCATAGAAAAACGCATTTGCTTATTGATAAAGGCTATATGCCTAGGAGATTGATTTACATCTAAAGTGCGGGTGCGAATAGACAAGTGTAGGTCACTTGTTGACCTTGGGGGTATTGGGGTACGAGTACCTCACAATGGGCAGTTGGTAGCTCTTCTGTCCATGGGACAGACCGATGCAAATGCACCAACGATTTGGACCGAGATACTGTCCTATATCGTGATCTAATGTAGAATGTCTTGTCCAATGCCTGATGTTCATTTTGATAAATTGATAAATTATAGCACTTTTGGCCACGACAGCCGAGTGATAGACATATCTTCTGGATCTTCTCTCCGAAATTGTGTTTAGCTCCATGGAATAGGAATGAGTCTGTGTGCATATGCATAGTCAGCATTTATACTGTGGTGATATAGTCTTATTGTTAATAATATGATTGTGGTATTATCATTATGCCTGATATTGTGTTGCATGTTTATTGGATTGTTTATCTATTTAATATCATGAATATGTCTGCTAATTTTATATAAATATATGGATTATATGTATGGAATAACATTGTTGTTTGTATCGTTTCTTTGCTACCAAACTAGTATTGATGTAGAGGATCTCACCTCTTTGCTGTATTGTTCTGTCTGTTTCTATTTTATGCTTACATCTTCAAAGACTATGATGGTAGCAAGGAGAGGTCAATTAGGTTTCTTTAAACTACAGTTTCTTGAAGGCGATGAGGCTTGGCATGTCCATTGGAACTCCGAGGATATAGAGTATTGTGGAGACATTTCTTTATCCGCAAGTAGGATTCGCAATGGGGTCATTACTACATCTATTACGATTGCTTATGCAGAGTTTGTTTTACCTATCAGGGAGTTGTGGAATAATTTCCGCTATACTCCTAGAGGGGACTTCGATTTATCATTGGCTCGAATTTCTATCCATAGAGACATTCTCAGCTAGGGAATTTGTCTTCTGACAATGGCTTATATATTAGGTGTTATGTTTTTGGGTATGTAAAAATAATAAATGAATATTTGTAGTAAACTATGTTTATATGAAAAATATATTTATTCAGTTCCTATATTCTACATTTTTCTAATTCAGTAAAGTTTCTATTATCCACGAAAAAAAGAAATTTTGAAACCTGTGTTTAAATGAGATTAAATATTTTATAACTTGGAAAATTAATTATTTATAAGGAGTTAGTATGAATGTGATACCCTTCGGAGGGGGTGTTACATTAGTTAGTATCAGAGCCCAAGTTAGAGTCTTTTGGGTTTGTGGGTAGGTTTGTTTTGTTTGTGCTACGTGAATCTCTAACACTGAACACAGAGATATTGTTTGGTTTCTGAAAGGAGACAATGTTGTTTGAAAAGTTTACATTTAGTTTCTTAGAATTTTGATTCGACTGTTTTTGAAGAAAAGGAAATGGCTCACGGTGGATGTAAACATGTGGGCATAAGACTTGACAATGAACGTATGGTCGTAGCTAGGAGTGTAATACAGAGGATGACTAAAGTAGCGATACAACAGAGTTAGAAGATCATTCAGCAACTGAAAATAATAATCAAACTTCAGAACTTGCTAGAATTGAATTAATTTTAGATTACAAGACCCCGTAACTTTGGATCAACTAGGTTCCAAAAAGGAAGGAAACGTAAGGTCAATCATTTTTAGCAAAATCCGTATACACGATCACTAGGGAAGCAATAACAAAATAGAGGAACTACTAATAACCATTGTTTTGGTCAGACTGTGACATCAATGCCAAAATGCTTCAAGTGTGGAAAGGACCACTTAATGAAGAAGTGTATGATCAAAGGAATTATTTGTTTCAGATACGGGAAGCCCGGACACATTTCTAAAAATTGTACACAACTAGAGGCGAAGCTGTCTGCTAGTAATGCACCTATTTCAAAATCTCAAGTTGAGGAAGGAGTCAAAACAATAAGTGGAATGGAAGCGTTCTAATATAAGGACTTAAGGAATAAGGAAGTTGTACCATAGAGAGTGATCCTAAAACTGTACTATATAATTTACTAAGTAACTCATCCTTTTGTTGCCTATGACTGTATAAACCATTTGGGTTTATCGGTGTTTTTAATTCTTTTTGAATGGAATAGTGTTACTTCAACTTATAAACTTACTATTACTATTCCGTTCTGTTTAAAACTATCCTATTACTACTTTCGATTAGAACTTTTCTGTTGGTTTGGTATATCTATTTCTTTTACAAATAGATTGAGTAAATCGATTTGAGTTATCCGTATCTTTGTTATCTTTTGATCTGAGTATTTCTACTTTTCTAGTGAAAACTTGTTGTTATACTCGAGTTTCCTAAAATCTACCTTATATCTATTAAATATCAAATCTCTTCTGTTGATTTGACTTGCTTGTCAAAAATCACATCTATTTGAGTTTATGATTTTATGAAAGGATTGGTTATCTTTCAATCATGTCCTGTTATATTGTTTCAATGAAACTTTAGTGTTTCTTTGAACTGAGACTTTTGGATTTGAATCCAGAAATTGAATCCAGAAAGTTTATTACAAAATTTATTGGACCATGTTCATTTTGAAATCTATTAAAACATATCAAATTCGTTATTGGATAAATATGATAATTTACCAAATAGCCCTATTACTTTCTTTCTAACTTTTATAGTGTCTTCCATGAATCCTAATTGAGAAAATATATTTTGACTCAAATTATGTCATAGTACCAGATACAGTACGATCATAGAGAGAACTTGATCTATGAGACTTTTTCTAATAATACGAAGGATAGGCGAATGAAACAACTTATCTTGATTAAGATAATTTGGAACGATGTGACGAGAGATACAACATGGGAACTAGAAGACCAAATGAAGGAAGTCGTTGTTTGCTCTGAGATCGATTTGCATGCTGGTTATTATCAGATTCGCATGAAAGTAGAGGATGTTCCAAGATAGTTTTTCAGACACGTTATAGTTATTATAAGTGTTTACTAATACCATTCTAAGTGACCAGTGTTTTTCTGATATTCACAAATTATATGAATAGGATCTTTCATCTCTATTTAGATAGATTTATCGTTGTTCTAGTTGACAATATTTTGATTTATTCTTGAAATCTGGAGGAACGTGCTGAACATCTCAATGCAGTTCTTCAATTTCTGAAGAAGAAGAAGAAGGGGTTATACGCGAAACTATTCAAATGCAAATTTTGTTAAAGGAAGTTCAACTTGTGGATTTAAGTTGAGTATTGAGATCAAATAGAAAGGTTGTGGCGTATACTTCAAGGCAGTGGAACGTGCATGAGAAGAAGTATTCGATTCACGTTTTGGATATGCGATAGTCATTTTGCGAGGAAAATTTGAAGACTTTTTTTTCCTATAATGTCTACAATAATTTCAGGAGCTTGGGGTACCTGTTCAATCAAGAAAGGTTTAGATACGAGGAAGAAACGATAGTTAGAATTTTCAAAGGACTACGACTTTCAACTTAAGTGTCATTCTAGAAAGGCAAATGTCGTGGCGAACGCCTTAAGTGGAAAATGTACTTAGTGTATCTGCTACTATGGTTAAGGAGAATGAATAGATAGATCAATTTAAGAATATGCGATTGTCTGTAGATTTGTTTGAATACGATTGCTTATTCGAATAGTTTGATGAAAGAAATTCGAGAGAAGCAACAATGTCATCTAGATTGACGTAACTGGAAATGCTACATGGGAGCTGAAAGGCAAGATAAAGATGTAATGTCCTTTTTGTTTTTGTATGTAAGAGAAATTTTGAGGACGAAATTTTTTTAGAGGGAGAGAGTTGTAACACCCCAATTTTTCGTTTTTCTTGAAATAAATGAATTTTTATAATATTTATGAGTTTTGTGAATTTTTGAAAATTTTTAATTATTTTGAATATTTTAATATTATTTTAATTATTTTAATATTATTTTAATATTTTAATATTATCTTGAAAACTGTATGTCCAAACTTCATTTTTTCTGAAAATATATGAGTTTTATAATTTTTATGATTTTTGAGAATTTTGTGGAATTTTCTGAAGTTGTGATTATTTTAATATTATTCTAAGCTGTATGTGTGCTTGAGGCAGGCTCGGAAAAATAATTTTTTTCCTAGACCAAAAAATTCCGAATTGTCAAGGCGGGATTGGGAGATCTTATTAAACTTGAAAATAGGAACAGTTGATGGAAATTTTCTATATCTGAGTTTTCTATTATCCATTAAGTAATAATAGCAGTAGCTATTGTTCATTGGGTAATATCTGTTAGAAAATATATAAGCTAAATATGTTAAGGCTAATCATGAACCATTATTACTAAGCTTTATGACTAACCAATAGGAATTGGTCAAACATAGTGGCTTGGACTTTGCTATGAACCTTTGGATGAAAAACTTGATAAAAAAGTCTTAGATCATCACCATTGATCTAATCAATGGTATGAGAACAATCTTGATAAAGAAGCTTATGATATCCACCTTAGATTTAATCAATGGTTAGGAGATGAAGTTAATTTTAGTGGTTAGATTTGTTAGTTGAGAAACTAGATAATCTAACTTAGTTACCCTAATAGCTTAATTAGTAACTAAATGAACTAATTTAGTTGCTAAATAATTAGAAGCTAGTTACTAAATAAATATTTAAGTTATCTAGAAACATGACTTAAGCATGACATATACAATGATCTAATCAAGTAACTAAGTAGTTAAAATGTAACTAAATATCCTAACTAAATTAGTTTAAATGTAACTAGAAGAAATAATTAATTAATCTAAGTGTAACTAGAAGTTAGAATGAAATCAAACTTAATTACTACTCTCCATGAATCACACGGCCAACATGGCCATTCTACCATGTTCTTGATTCTTCTAAATGACCAAGTGATGACCATTATGTGACATAGACCATGTGAGAGGCATGTGAACACCATGTGATATTTTTATTACCATGATTAAACTTTGATTTCTCCTTCACACTACATTACACGGCCATGCACTTCAATAATAGCTATTCATTTGCATTTTTTCACACTTTGAAATAATTAAGTCTTCATCTTTTTTCTCTCAAAACTCAAGAACACAAAAACACTTCCTTTCTTTCTCCCTTGAACCCCACGACCTTCACACCAAAATCCCACCTCCACACTTCTATAATTTCATCTCTTCTTACTTTCTAAAGCCAAACATCATTCTAAACACTTTTCCTTTAGTGAGTTTTGTCTAAATCTCTCTCTAAGTGCATCAAAAACCAAGCTTTAGTTTACTACTCCAAAGGTAATCTTTTAATTCTTTGATCCTAAGTTGGATTTCTTATTTTCTAGACCATGATTAATCCATGGTTTTTTGTTCTTAAGCTTTGTTTATGACTTTAGAATTTGTTTAAGTTTGATTAGGGCTTTGTTTGGTGCCACACGAATTCAAGAGGAGAAAAAAGCTTGAAGTTTTTGTCTTCCTTGAGGTAAGAGTAAGATTAACCTCATCAACCAAGTGTTGGTGGTGAGGGAATGACTTGTTTGTGGTGAAAAATCCATAAGGATTTATTCACTTGCTTGATTAAGCTCTCTTTGTTTGTACTTGTTATGTTTATAGTTTTGACATTATGCTTGCATATGTATTCGTATGACTATAGCTTTGATAATATGCTTGTATGTATGAATTATAAAGCATGCAAATTTATGTGTAATTTAGGATGTGAATAACATAATGAGGAAAACTATGTGAAGGCCCAAAGAGCCTAGAGGCACACGGCCTCATCATAAAAAAGGGGACCAAGAGTCCTAAATTATTTTCCTAATTGAGGATTAAAGGATTTTGTGACAAGAAATTTAATTAAGTGAGTTTATAAGGATTAAAGTGTTAGAAAATGATTTATATAAGAATTTTGAAGTACTATATGAATTCGGCCAACATGCCAATTTTTTATGATCAAGATCCAAAATTATTTTACTAAATGTAAACTTAAGTGTTTTAATAGTAAGAACTCAATTTGGTAAGTTTTGAAATTTAAATGAAAGTAATTTAATTTTTTTAGAACTAAAATTGACCTAATTAAGCTATGTAGTAAAATAAAAGCTAATACTTGAAATTTACTGACATATAGCTCACCCTATGGGTTTTGAAGCGTGTTAGGAATTTTTGAGCTGTAATATCCCAAGTAAAATTAAGAAATATAATTTTCTGAGAAACGGAAAAAATACTGATTTTTAGAAGGACTATATTGAAAATATTCTTTAAAAATAGACTTTATTGCAAATATTATTTAAAGAAAGACTAATTTGGAAATATTATTTAATAAGGGACTATATTGTAAATATTATTTTATAGAAGGACTATTATGAAAATAATGAAAATAAAGTCAATTTTTGGTATTAAAATGAGAAAAATCTTATTTAAAACATGTTAGAAATATTTTACGCGTTTGAAAATATGTTGAAAAATCTTTAAGCGACTCAAAAATAGTAATTTTTGGTTACGCGATTGAGAAAATGCGTTAAAATATTTACGCAATTTAGAAAATTATGAAAGATCTTTACGCGATTTGAAAATGTAACAAAAGTGTTACGCGATTGTGAAAATGTGATAATATCACTATGCGATTGAGAGGAACAACGAGTTTTGCTGTAGAGTCGGAGTACTGGACCCGAGTGGATCATTGGTATTATGTAATTGTATGGGCAGTTATATAATATCATTGATACTAATGGCATTAGACAATTGTATGAGTGATTGATTTAATACCATTGGGAACAGTTCAACGGTGATTGACCCGATTATGTTGAATATCGCCAAGTAACGGTTTATGACTACAAAATACTGTGTGATTAATGACAGTATGTGTATTTGAATTCATACATCATGCATAGAAAAGCGTATTCGCTTATTGATAAAGGCTATATGCCTAGGAGATTGATTTACACCTAAAGTGCGGATGCAAGTAGACAAGTGTAGGTCACTCGTTGACCTTGGGGGCGTCGGGGTGCGGGTACCTCACAATGTGCAGTTGGTAGCTCTCCTATCCGTGGGGCAGACTGATGCAAATGCACCGACGATCCGAATCGAGACACTGTCCTATATCGTGATCTAATGTAGAATGTCTTGTCCAATGCCTGATGTACATTTTGATAAATTGATAAATTATAGCACTTTTGGCCACAGCAGCCGAGTGACAGACATATCTTCTGGATCTTCTCTCCGAAATTGTGTTTAGTTCCATGGAGTAGGAATGAGTCTGTGTGCATATGCATAGTCAGCATTTATACTGTGGTGATATAGTTTTATTGTGAATAATATGATTGTGGTATTATCATTATGCCTAATATTTCGTTGCAAGTTTATTGGATTATTTATCTATTTAATATCATGAATATGTCTGCTGATTTAGATAAATATATGGATTATATGTATGGAACAACATTGTTATTCGTATCGTTTCTTTGCTACCAAACTAGTATTGATGTAAGGGATCTCACCTCTTTGCTGTATTGTTTTATCTGTTTCTATTTTATGATTACATCTTCGAAGACTACGATGGTGGCAAGGAGGGGTCAATTAGGTTTCTTTAGACTACAGTTTCTTGAAGGTGCTGAGGCTTGGTGTGTCCATTGGAACTCCGAGGATATAGAGTATTGTGGAGACATTTTTTTATCCGCAAGTGGGATTCGCAATGGGGTCATTACTACATCTATTATGGTTGCTTATGCAAAGTTTGTTTTACGTATCAGGGAGTTGTGGAATGATTTCCGCTATACTCCTAGAGGGGACTTCGATTTATCATTGGCTTGAATTTCTATCCTTAGAGACATTCCCAGCTAGGGAATTTGTCTTCTGACAAGGGTTCATATATTAGGTGTTATGTTTTTTGGTATGTAAGAATAATGAATGAATATTTGTAGTAAACTCTATTTATATGAAAAATATATTTATTCAGTTCCTATATTCTGTGTTTTTCTAATTCAATAAAGTTTCTGTTATCCGCAAAAAAAAGAAATTTTGAAACCCGTGTTTAAATGAGATTAAATATTTTATAACTTGAGAAATTAATTATTTATAAGGAGTTAGTATGAATGTGATACCCTTCGAAGGGGGTGTTACAATAGGAATGTATTATTACAATGTCTCACTATTGATAATGTACAGGGATACATATTATGATGCATAAGCGATAAATGGCTCTTTTTTTTTTGTAAATCAGGTGTATTGTTTTGTATTTACTTTATTTATGTATTTTTACCTATAACCTTAAGAGTATTTGAGGTTGAAAGAAATATCATATTTACCCCCACCATTGGGAACTCATTTTTAAATTCACCAGAAACTAATATACTCATGACTTCATCAATTAATGAAATTTACCACAAAACCATGGACATTCACCATTTATTCCCAACGTGTTAAAAATAACATTACATATCTCAGTTCCAACTAGTCATGAATTTAACAAGTTTCCCCCCATTATTAGAAACTCGTTTTTGGATTCACCAGAAACTCATAGAGATTAACCACTTTTATGTAATGTATTAACCAGTTACTCATGGATTAACTAATTAATGAATTTCACTACAAAATCATGGACATTCACCATTTACTCCTAATGTGTTAAAAATAACATTACACATATCAACTCCAACTAGCCATGGATTTAACAAGTTTCCTCATATTATTGTGGTTAACACGTTGGGAGTAAATGGTCAGAATATCATGATTTTGTGATGAATCTCATTACTTGGTGAGTTCCAATATAATTGGTTAATATGGTAGGAAAAAGTTGTTAATATCTACTAGTTTCTGGTTAATATAAAAATCACTTCCCAAAAGTGGGGGTAAACTAGTTACAAATGAAGTACTAGCTGGAGTTGAGATGTGTAATGTTGTGATTAACATGTTGGGAGTAAATTGTGAATGTCCATGATTTTGTGGTGAGTCTCATTAATTGGTGAATCCGTGAGTAACTAGTTAATACATTAGAAATAAGTGGTTAATCTATATCAGTTTCTGGTGAATCCAAGAATGAGTTCCCAATAATGGGGGTGAACTTGTTACAAATCCATGACTAGTTGGAGTTGAGATGTGTAATGTTGTGGTTAACACGTTGGGAGTAAATGGTCATAATATCATGGTTGTCTGGTGAATCTCATTACTTGGTGAGTTCTAATATAACTGGTTAATAAAGTACAAAAAGTGATTAATTTCTACAAGTTTCTAGTTAATCTAAAACTCGGTTCCTAATAGTGGAGGTAAACTAGTTACAAATGAAGTATTAGTTGAAGCTGAGATGTATAATGTTGTAATTAACACATTGGGAGTAAATGGTTAATGTTCATGATTTTGTGGTAAGTCCCATTAATTAGTGAATCCATGAGTAACTGGTTAATACATTAGTTAATCTATATCAATTTCTAGTAAATCCAAAAATGAGTTCCCAATAATGGAGGGAAACTTGTTACAAATCCATAACTAGTTGGAGTTGAGATGTGTAATGTTATGGTTAACACGTTGGGAGTAAATGGTCAGAATACCATGGTTTTGTGGTGAATTTCATTACTTGGTGAGTTCCAATATAACTGGTTAAAACAGTAAGAAATAGTGGTTAATATCTAAGTTTTTGGTTAATCTAAAAATTAGTTCCTAATAGTGGGGTAAATTAGTTACAAATGAAGTACTAGTTAGAGTTGAAATGTGTAATTTCGTGGTTAACACGTTATGAATAATTGGTCAATGTCAATGGAGTTGTTGTGAATCTCATTACTTGGTGAATACAAATTAACTGATTAATACATTAGGAAATAGTGATTAATATCTATGAGTTTCTGATTAATCCAAAAATCAGTTCCCAATGGTGGGGGGTAAATTTGATATTTCTTTCAACTTCAATTATTCTTAAGGTTGCAGGTAAAAATACATAAATAAAGTAAATACATAAAAATACACATAGGTTACAAAAAAGTCATTTATTGCTTATGTATCACAGTATATATCCATGTACATCATCAATATTGCGGTATTGCAATAATACATTCCTACCATTCACCCTAAAAAAATATATACATCATCCTCCTCTACGTGTAATTACATGCATTCTATACACATTACATGTGAAGTATAAATAACTACAACATAGAGACAATCCACTTAAAAAGAAAAAAAAAACTACATAAGTGGGTTCTTGGTGATACATTAAGATCTATTTTCATGGTTGTGATGTGAATTATAAGTTGCAAACTCAAGTGCAGGTTGTCTCAAGTAATAAATTTTCGAGAGTTCGAGGTCGATCCACAGGGAATTGATGAGGAACAATTCTGAGGAAAGGAAAAGATTTTGTCATAATAATAAATATGATAAAAATTGGTCACGAATAAAAAAGATTTACTTGGGTTATGAGATCCACTCTTGGTAAGTAAATTAAAGATAAGATTAATTCTTTTTATAACTCAATTAGAATCCACACATAGCAAAGGTTCTAATCGGAAAATATAACATTCAAAGTTTATTTAAGATTATACATGTAATTATATTATGGTTCTTTTAATTATTTATTAACACCACCACTTATAAATGGACTCAAGCATTCATTGTGTCAATATCTTGTCTACAACAAATCAAGATATCCACTTTACAAGAAGGGTTTCTAAAATTATTAGAAACAAAATACAATACATATAATGACCACTTGATAATATATCATTTAAGTACAAAAAAAAGATTAATCTGACCTTACTTCATTACCAAAAGCTTCACCCTTTCACCTAAGTAAAATAAAATTAGTTACTTATAGACAAGATGAAATAAAGAGAGAAGAAAAAGAAGATGAACATAACTCCCATTAAGAATAAAAGAAAACTACAATAAGAGAAACAAATAACACAATAGTATGATCTTGATCTCTAAAACAAGATCCTCAAATGATCAGCCAGTGCTCCTTTTATAGAGCTTGAGGAACACAAAATGAGAATGGATTTGTTTAATGAGTGAGTGAATGAGTGGGAAAATGAGTGGAACATGTCAAAGGAGCTGTTTGATAATTGTGAATGAGTGAAAAATTATTGAGATTCTTGTCTCTGATATGATTCAATGTTGAACTAATGGTTGCTGTCTGAAAATGGAAAAGTGGTCTTCATGAAAGTTGTGTGCTTTTGTCTTAGCTTTCGAATGCCACTAGTTTCAGCCCAAAATCATTCCAATAGCTCAAGATATGGCCCAATCTTTGTACACTATTTAGGCCTAACTACAACTCATCTGTTCTAACTTCTAGGCCCAATATGACCTATTATACTTCCAAACTGACTCTTGTATTCTTCATGAAATTGTATATTTGGTTCTTAACTTTGCAATGTCACTGGTTTGATGTCAATTGAACTCCTGTAGCTCAAGAAATGGGTTGATGAGTGCGCATAGGTCAAACTGTCAGGACCAACACTCTAGTTCTTGCTTCAACTCCAATTTAAACTATCCAAATGTGAGATTTGACTCTTGAGGTCTTCATGAAAGTTGTAAAGAATTGTCTTAGCTTTCTTACAAAATCATAATAATATCAATCAGATATTTGAAACTTAATTTATAGTCATTTTACTGAACACTGCCAAATAGTCAAATTAAAGCTAATTCAAGCAATAATTCTTTCAATGATCCAATTAAGCTCAATATTAATAAATGTAACAAAACTAACTTAATTAAGTATAATTGAACCTTAAGAAGGCCAGTGAAAGGATTATAAAATGAGTAAAATATATTATTATTAAATTTTCTCACACTTAACATTTGCACTCACGGGCAAAACACATAAGACCAAAGTTAGGGAACAAGAAAAAATAACACAAACTCAAAAGTTAGAAATTCTAAAAAACTCAATTTCTAATAATATTTAAGAATGCAAAAGTTTATAAGCATGAAGAGCAACCAAGGATTCAAGGGATCAAAACATTTATGAGATAATGTTTCTTCACATCTCAAACCAGCAAGCAAGGAAACTTCAATTGAAAAACATGAGTCAAGAATGATAGATCTTCATAAGATTCACTCTCAATCCCTTTAGTGTTTAAAAGGTAGGTATTTCGCTCAATTCAACCCATGAAAATTGCACTACCATAAGATTGCTTATCTTCTACTTCTCTACTACTCAAAACACATGCACACAAAAATCAAGAGGACTTTATTCAAGATTGTAACGGGGTCAAGGTAAAGGAAAGGGATAATATGGATATGATAAGTTAAATAGCAAACAGAATAAAAAAACATTAGGGTTGAGTTAAAATAACAAACATGAAAAATTCATCCCAACATAATGCAAAATCCTTTTACATATTCTTTTCGCTTCCCCTTTTTACCTTATTGACCTTTCTTTATGATGCGGATTAAAAGTTACAAACCCAAGTGCAAGTTGTTTCAAGTAATAAATTCTCAGAAGTCCGAGGTCGATCTACAAGGAATTGATGAAGAGAAATTTATTTGACGTAAGGAAAATATTTTGTCACAATAATAAAAGTGATAAAACTTGGTTACAAATAAAAAAAAGCTTACTTGGGTTAGGAGATCCACTCTTGGTAAATAAAAAAAGGACAATATTAATTCTTTTTAAAACTCAATTAGAATCCACACATAATTGAGGTTCCAATTGAAAAATACAACAATCAAAGTTCATTAAAAATTATATACGTAATTATATTATGATCCCTTTAATTATTTGTTAACACCACTAGTTATAAATGGGATCAAGCATTCATTGTGACAACCTCTTATCTACAATGAATTAAGATCTCTACTTTACAAGGAGGGTTTCTAAATTAATTGAAAAAAAAATACAACACATATAATGACCACTTGAAAATATATCATTTAAGCGTAAGAAAGAAATGAGTCTAACCTTATTTCATTACCAAGAGTTTCACACTTTCACCCAAGTAAAATGAAACTTAGTTACTCATAGAGAAGAAGAAGAAGAAGAAGATAACTTCAATTTAGAACAAGATAAAACTACAATAAGATAATCAAGCAATAAAATAGCATGATCTTGATATCTAACACCAAGACTCTGAGAAGAAGAAGAAGAAGAAGAAGAAGAAGAAGAACATAACTTCAATTTAGAACAAGATACAACTACAATAAGATAATCAAACAATAAAATAGAATTTAGAACAAGATAAAACTACAATAAGATAATCAAACAATAAAATAGCATGATCTTGATAGCTAACACCAAGACTCTCCAAATGATCAGCCAAGGCTCCCTTTTATAGAGGATTAGGGATACAAAATGACAATAGGGCTGAGTCATGGGTAAGTGGATAAGTGGAAAATGAATGGAAAATGCCAAATGACTTTTGACGAGTGAAAAATTATGGAGATTCTTTGTCTCTGAAATCATTCAGCTCTGAAGTCATTGAATGCGTCATAATCTGACCAAGTGGTCTTCATGAAAGTTGTAGGCCTGGATCTTAGCTTCCAAATGTCCACCAGAATCACCTCAAAAGGCCACTTACAGCCTGAGATATGGCCTAATAACTTCACAGTGTTCAGGCCCAGTTATAGCTCCTCTATTCTGAATTCCAGGCCTAATATAACCTCCAAGGAGTCTGATTTGAGTCTTATATTCTCATGAAAGTTGTATATATGGGTCTTAACTTGCAGATACCAAAATTTTAGCCTAATCTACATCTTACAGCTCAAGCTATGCTCTGATTACTGCACACTATTCAGGTTCCAATCACAAAACTAGTATTCTGACATACAAGCAAAATTAGTTCCACTAGATGCTAGATTTTGACATTGAGCTCTTCATGAAAGTTGTAGCTCTCTCTTATTTTTCAATAAGGTAAAATGCATAATTAGTAGACTAGAACTCAAGATATGGACAAAATACAAAAATAGTGTAAGATGTAAATCATGCTAAAAAAATCAATTAAGTCTAATTTGAATCCAAACTTACAAAACATAATCAAGCTCAATCAAGTAAGTACATGGAGAGTGTAAATAACTGAAAATGAGGGCTTATTAATGTATCAAATTCTCCCACACTTAGTTTTTTGCACTCTTGGGCAAAACACACAAAATCAAAACTAAAAAAAATGAAACAGACTCAAAAGCTAAACACTCTAAAAAACTCAATTTCTAATAATATTTAAGAATGAAGAGCAACCAATCATTCAAGTAATCAAAACATTTATGAGGTAATGTTTCTGCACATCTCAAATCAACACGCAAGAAAACTTCAATTAAAAAGTATGAGTCAAGAATGATAGATCTTCACAAGATTCATTCTTAATCCCTCAAGTGTTTAAAAGGTAGGTATTTCACTCAATTCAATCCATGAAAATTGCACTACCATAAGCTTGCTTATCTTCTACTTCTTCACTACTTAGAACACATGCACACACAAATCATGAGAACTTTATTCAAGGTTGTAATAAGGTCAAGGTAAATGAGAAGGTAATATGGATATGACAAGTTAAATACTAAAGAAAATAAAAGAGCATGAAAGCTGAGTTCAATTAACAAGCATGAAAGTTCATCCCAACTCCACCTAATTCTCTTTACATATTCTTTTCCTTTCCTGTATTGCCTTGTTGACCTTTTTTTTTTACATTTTTTTTATTTTTGATTTTTGATTTTTGATTTTTTTTACAAGAAGAACATAATATATACATTTTTTTAATTAAATATTTTTTTAACCATTCTGCACACACACCCCCACACTTGTTCAAGAGCTCATCTAATGACAAAGCTAATGTTCTCTTATTCCCTAAGGCTAGATAAGAACATGGTTTTTCATTTAAGGCACATAATGAGTTTGAAACAAAGAATGATCAAATAAGCTCAAAGGGGTTAAGCAAGGGGAAATAGGCTATTTCCAATGCATTACGTTGGCAGAAATCAGAGAATTTTCAAGAAGCCATAAGAGTACTTGATATCATATTAAAATAATATGCTGCTGAGCAAGGCTGCCTATTTGTGCACCAGTCATTCTTGGTTATTTGGTTAAAGTAGCTATTTCAAGAAAAATGTCTCAATCATGTTTATGTATTCATGTGAAAATGTAGTCTAAAAAAGAATCAAAGCAAATTTTAGAGTAATAATTCTATGAGTGAAATTCACACAAGAAAGAAGAGAATGATACAAATGTTCCATCCATTTATCAACAGGCTCAAAATCTCACAAGGCATAATTCTATCATTCTCAGTCCACCAATTCAACATCTATAACTAAGCATGTGATTTTTAATAAAAAAGACAATTAACTCAATCATGCAAATTTTTCTTAATTTGAATTTTTACTTCCACACAAACTAGTTGTCTACCCAATTATTCCTTACTCTGCCATCAATTTTGATGCGTCTCAAGAGTAAATAATTTACTTCTTACTCTGTCATCCCTAATTACTTTTGTTGTTAATAAATTGATGACAAACATATAAATACAATAAACATATTAATAAACACACTTTCAAATTTTTTTTGGGTTTTTTTTTAGTTTTTTTTAGTTTTTTTTCACAACCATCCTTCCCCCCAACCAGATTACAACATTGTTCTCAATGTCAAAACATAGATAGGTAAAGGAAAGAAGATATTACCTGTTGCAGCATTTATTGAAAAGAAAAACTTTACACAAATTTAAACAGAAACAAAGTACGATAAATAAAATCAAAGATAAAGGAAAGTTATAGATGAAGTGTCAGATCACACTCTTGTTCCTTGCTGCCTCCCTTGCTGCTTCCTTCAAACCAATCTATCTGAGCTATTATAGGTTTAGATTCATAAACAAAAGTTTATAATTTATCAATTAATTCATCAACAGTTGAAGCAGATATAAGGAGTCGTCTTACCGAATGTGTGATAAAGTTCTGCTCCACAGCATGGTCAACAAAAGATAACAAATTATTAAAGAAATTATTAACATTCAACAAACCTATGGGTTTATGGTGGATGTTCAGTTGGGCCCAAGAGATAATTTGAAAAAGTTCTTCTAAAGTACTAAAATCACCTAATAAGGCAATGAATGCATAAGAGTTTTCAAGCATTGTCCTCATTCGTCCATGCATAGATGATACTTGAAGTTCCAGCCCAATTGTATTTCCAATGATGTTCCTTCGAGTTAAAGGTTCAGGAATGACACACAAAACTTGACCACCTCTTAGATGTGCGGCAAGTGATACAGCCCTCATTAACCTAATGCTACCTCTCCTATATACTACACGAATGTTCCTCGCAACAAGTGTTCTACTAATAGTGCTTGCTGCATTTACAAACTCTAAACCTTCCCATAACTTGTCTCATAAAATACATAGATACTACTAAATCTACGAACTGAAGAAGAAGCTCCCTCCATTTCTACACTCACACTCTCTTTGAATGATTATGAGTTGTAGGAAAGTGAAGAAAATAAAGTGTTTAAATAAGGAAGAGAATAGAAAAAGTAATAATAGCTCTTATATGGGTAGGTTGCCTGTTGTCAGAAAAGTTTGAAATTAAGAAACATAGTTTTTTTTTTGTTTTCAAGAAAACCATCAGGGTAAAGAAGTCTAGAAACCCCTGAAGGACCCCGCTCAAAGGATCGTCTGTCCAAAACAAAAATTAAACAAAATCATACAAAGATAAAATTATAACAATAAATGACAACATACCTTTATGTACAATTTTCATGACGTATCTTTATACTGCGCATCATGAGTGCAGTAATACCAAGATGGCTCAGCCAATTTGGGAATTCTTCTCCCTCCCGCTTGTGGGATATTTTGGATTAAGCTACGATGCCACTAATTAAAGTGTATAAATCTGACAGCTACCACCAACGACCATAACCAGTGAGAGGTCGCTGAAGAGCCCATGGCATTAAATCACAGGATCCAGCTCAGAGGCATTGTCACGCAAGAATGCAAACACGGGATGCTTCTTTCTGTCTATCAGCAAGTAGAGCCTACGGTTAAAACCTGGGAATGCTTGCGCAACTTTCTACAGAGCATGTCACACGAACCTTATTTATGAACCAGCGTGCAAAGGTCCACCTGAGTCAATGATGGGTCTGCCACTAGCAGGGACTCCTAATCTAATTAAAGACCAAGTACAACCGAAGTTTCACCCTAATCTAATTGAAGCTGTACAAGATAATATATATATATATATATATATATATATATATATATATATATATATATGTTGTTGTGATTGTGGCTCACATCTTCCTCTGGTTTTACGTCCAGTAATGACTTAAACGCCTTCTATAAGTCGAGGATAAGCTTCACATCTAATTTTTTTATAAATTGGTAAAAAGGGTCTTTTTGAGTCAGATTCCCAAGACTGTAACGCTCTTACTCGTCCTTGACGAGATTTCACAAACTAAGAAGTTCACGCTGTACATATCCACAAGAATGCGTCTCAAGAGTCAATAAGATATTATCTAATGACTCCTCACTCAGTCCATTCTTAATGAAGAAAATTTTATCTTCTCTATTTACAAAAATCATTCCTAAAGAATGACAACACGTGTTACAATTCCATCGCGCACATTTGTAACAAACTTTTATTCTTTTTGCTCTTCTCCTTTTAGAATAAGAACTTTTACCGAGACCTGGTATGTATGGGACAAATGAATCGGAAGATTCACTAGATAAATGAACCTTTACTTCGATTAACCAGCAAATATCTTCCGGGATGCCCTTGTGTATTAATAGTCTCAGTCTTTCATGCCTGACTTTGTAGATTTTTGTTAGAGCATTTTCAGAAAAAGAAGGGAAATATTTTCTTAGATTTAAGAGAATGACATCCATTTTGAAGGAGAAGAAATCAGTTATTATGGGAAATTAAAAAATAAACTGACTTGAGAGTCACGGAGTACCATTATCCGCCACTTAACCGGGAACACAAAGAACCGCAAAATGAAAGAAACAAAATTAAAATAAATTTTACTCATAACAAAGATTAGAAAGGGAGATGGATTCTACCTCAACAACTTGATATTCCAGAAATGGTTTGAGTCTTTGTCCATTGACCTTAAATACATTACCATTCCTAGAGTTCTCAATGTCTATGGCCCCATGAGGATACACATGTTTGACAATAAAAGGACCAGTCCACATAGATCTCAATTTTCCAGGGAATAGGTGAAGACGAGAATTATCAACCAGAACTTTTTGACCAATTTCAAAAAAATTCTTAAATTTGATTTGTCATGAAAAGCTTTTGTTCTAGATTTATAAATCTTTGAGTTTTCATATACATCATTTCTCAATTCCTCAAGTTCATTCAATTGCAATTTGCGTAACTTGGAAGTATCATTAAGACTTAAGTTGAAAGCTTTAATGGCCCAAAATGCTTTATGCTCTAATTCTACAGGCAAGTGACAAGGTTTTTCATAGACTAACCGATAGGGTGACATGTCTAAAGATGTTTTGAAAGCAGTACGGTAAGCTCAAAGTGCATCATTTAGTCTTAAAGACCAATCTTTACGATTTGGGTTAACTATTTTTTTTTAAAATTTGTTTAATCTCCCTATTTACTAATTCTACTTGTCCACTTGTCTGAGGGTGATAAAGGGTAGCAATTTTGTGTGTGATGCCATATTTCTTCATTAAAGATTCAACTGATTTATTACAAAAATATTTTCTCCTATCACTGATAATAGCTTGAGGGATTACAAATTGGCTCAAAACATTTTCTTTTAAAAATTTAAGAATAGTTTTATGATCATTATGTCGACATAGAATCACCTCAATCCATTTTGAGACATAATCAACTGCAACCAGAATATACACAAATCCAAATGATATTGGAAATAGACCCATGAAATCAATTCCCCAACAATCAAAAATTTCAATGACAATGATAGGGTTCAAAGGCATTATGTCTCTTTTAGAAATGGAACCTAATTTCTGACAACTTTCATAATTTTTGCAAAAAATATAGTTGTCCTTAAATAATGTGAGCTAATAAAATTCACACTGTAAGATTTTCGCAGCTGTTTTCTTTGAAGAACAATGACCTCCACATGCTTCTGAATGACAAAATTTAATGACACTACTTACCTCATTGTCGGGTACATATCTTCGAAAGATTTGATCAGGACAATATTTGAATAAATATGGGTCATCCCAATAGAAATTTTTCACCTCAATCAAAAACTTCTTTTTGTCTTGGTGCATCCATTGAGGCGGCATCTTACCTGTTACAAGAAAATTGACAATGTTAGCAAACCAAGGGATAGAATTAACAAAAAATAAAAATTCATTAGGAAAAGAATCATTGATAAATGTGTTATCAAAAGATAAGCCTATTGTAAGTCTGGACAAATGATCTGCAACAACATTTTCCGCTCCTTTCTTGTATTTTATTATGATGTTGAATTCTTGAAGCAACAAAATTCACTGTATCAACCTAGGTTTTACATCCTACTTAGACATTAAATATCTAACAACAGCATGATTAGTGAAAACATCAGTGGAAGAACTAATTAAATAAGCTTGAAATTTGTCTAATGCAAAAATTATAGCAGGTAGTTCTTTTTTAGTAGTGGTGTAATTCATTCTGTACTATTCAAAGTTTAACTTGCGTAATAAATTACATGAGGCTTACATTCCCTTCTCTATCCTAAAACAATACCAACAGCAAAATCACTAGCATTACACATCAACTCAAAAGGCAAAAACCAGTCAGGGGATTACATGATAGGAGTAGAAGTAAAACGACCGATTAATTTTTCAAAAGATTTCTGACAATCTTGGGTCCAATCAAATGGTGCATATTTTGTTAGAAGATTACATAAAAGTCTAGATATGGCACTAAAGTCCTTAATGAATTTTCTATAAAATCTTGCATGTCCTAAAAAGGAACGAACTTCTCTGACTATTTTTGGGGAAGGCAAATGAGCAATTAATTCAACTTTAACCTTATCAACTTCAATTCCCTTAGAAGATATCACATGACCTAACACTATTCCTGATGTAAACATGTAATGAAAATTTTCCCAATTTAACACAATTTTTTTTTTGTATCTTTTAAGAACTTTTTCCAAATTATCAAGACAATTTTTAAAAGAATTTCCAAAAACTGAGGTCATCCATGAAAATTGATAATCACATATTTGATACATTAATAAACCCTCATTTTTAGTCATTTACACTCTCCATGTACTTAATTGATTGAGTTTGATTATATTTTGTAAGTTTGGACTCAAATTGGACTTAATTGAATTTTTTAGCATAATTTATGTCTTACATTATTTTTGTATTTGGGCTATATCTTGGGATATAGATGGCCAAATGAGGAGAATCTGGTGGCATTTTAAAGATAAGAGAAAGCTCTACAACTTTCATGAAGAACTCAAAGGCCCAATCACACGATTAAATAGTTCAAATTGCGGTTGAAGCAAGAACTAGAGTGCTACTCCTGACAGATTGACCTATGTGTACTGTTCATGCCATGGATCACATGATAACACAAAATTCCGAGCATGTCTAAAAATATTTGGCCAAAAGAAACCAAATTGAAGAACTTTGGCTGCCGTCTTGGAAGCACTAGCATGTCCTCCATAGGATGCAGAATGACAACAACTCAATATACTCGGAGCCTCTTCCTCGGGGACACATCTCCTATAAATACCATCAGCACACCTCCGGTATATGTATGGGTAATCCCACACAAAATTTTTCAGATCTGAGAAGAATTTCTTCTTCTACTGATAGTCAAGCTCAGGGGGTAGAACCTTACTAACTAAGTAGTTTGCATAGTCAACATATCGAGGAGCACTCTCCGCAAAAACTGCAAATAATTGCTCATCAGGGAAAGAGTCATTAATAGGTAAATTGCTCTCCCTAATCACTGGTTGCTCAAGCCTAGATAAATGATCTGCCACTTGATTCTCTGTTCCTTTTCTATCCAGAATCTCTAAATCAAACTCTTGGAGGAAAAGGATCCAACAGATAAGTCGAGGCTTTGCTTCCTTCTTGCTCATGAGATACCTAAGTGCCGAATGATCAGTGTACACCGTCACCTTTGACCCCACTAGATAGGACCTGAACTTCTACAAAGCGAAAACTACCGCTAGTAACTCTTTCTTTGTAGTGGCATAGTTTGCATGAGCTCCATCAAGTGTCTTGCTAGCATAGTAAATTGTATGCACTTTCTTATCCTTTCTTTGCCCCAACACAGCTCCTATGGCATAGTAACTGGCATCACACACGACCTCGAAAGGTAGATTCTAATCCGGTGTTTGCAAAACAGGAGCAGTGATCAAGGCTTCTTTCAACCTGCAAAAGGCATTCAAACAGTCACTATCAAAATTAAATGGAACATCCTTTACTAAGAGATTAGACAAAGGTTTAGCGATTTTAGAAAAATCTCTAATGAATCTCCGGTCAAAATTAGCATGTCCCAAGAAACTTCACACTCCCTTCACATTCACCGGTGGAGGCAATTTCTCAATCACTTCAATTTTTTCCTTATCCACCTCAATTCCTTTTCCAGAAACCAAATGTCCAAGCACTATCCCCTCTTGTACCATAAAATGGCACTTCTCCCAATTCAAAATAAGATTAACCTCCTCGTATCTCTGCAAAATGTTAGACAAATTAAACATACAATCATCAAAGTTAGTACCATATACTGAAAAATCATTCATAAAAACTTCTATGATGTTTTCAATAAATTCAAAAAATATTGCAGTCATGCATCTTTGGAAAGTAGCAGGGGCAGTACATAAACCAAATGGCATTCTCCTATAGGTAAAAGTGTCATAAGGGTAAGTAAATGTGGTCTTCTCCCGGTCACTAGGATGAATAGGGATTCGGTGGAATCCTGAATAACCATCTAAGTAACAAAAGTGTGTATGCCTAGCTAGCCTCTCAAGCATCTGATCAATGAAGGGTAAAGGGAAGTGATCTTTCCTAGTTGCACTATTCAACTTTCTATAGTCAATGCACATCCTCCAACCTGTGACTGTCCTAGTGGGAATCAATTAATTTTTCTCATTTTCAATTACAGTCATCCCCCCTTTCTTAGGAACCACATGCACAGGACTAATCCATTCACTATCAGAAATTGGGTAAATTACCCCAGCATCAAGCAACTTAAGAACCTCTTTTTTAATAACCTCTTTTATATTAGGATTCAACCTACGTTGATGCTCAACAGAGGGTTTATGGTCAGGTTCCATCAAAATTCTATGCATGCAAAAGGAAGGATTTATGCCTTTAATATCATCAAGAGTATATCCTATGACCTTTCTATGCATCCTAAGAGCCCTAAGCAATTTCTCAGTCTCTAACTCATTCAAGCTAGCACTAACAATAATGGGATAAGAAGAGTTGGGACCAAGAAATGCATACCTGAGAGTGGAAGGAAGAGTTTTAAGTTCTACCTTAGGAGCCTTTTCCTCTTCCCAATCTTCAGACTTAGGCTTTGGCTCAAGCTTTTCCACTTTGGCTTTGCAAGGAGGAATTTTTGAGGTTGCCTCTAACAAGCGGGCATACTCAGCTACCTCTCCTCCAGAATCAATAGAGCCGCCACCAACTAAGCATCTCTCCAATGGATCTTCCAAATGAATAATGGTGGACTCTTCTTCCACCACCTAGTGCAATAAATCAATCCTGTAACAAAAGTCCTCAAAAGAAGGTTATTTAATAGATTTAGAAATATCAAACTCAACATTATTATCACCAACTGTTAAAGATAATTTGCCATTTTTAACATCAATTATAGCACCAACAGTAGTTAAGAAAGGCCTACCAAGAATAATGGGGATTTGGGAATCCTCCTCCATTTCAAACATAACAAAATCAGCAGGTATGAAAAACTTACCAACACAGATAGGAACATCCTCCAAGATGCCTACAGGGTACTTGAGTGAGGGGGAGAGTGAAAAGATAAAGGAATTGAGGATAAAGAGACTAAGACACAACCCTTAGAAGAGGAGGACACTACTGAGAAGGTGTCTAAGTATGTACCCCCTGAACCTTACCAACCCCCGGTTCCCTTCCCTCAAAGATTGGCTAAGGCGAAGTTAGATAGGTAGTTTAGGAAGTTCTTAGAGGTTCTTAAGAAATTGTACATTAATGTGCCTTTCACTGAGGCGTTGAAACAAATGCCTACCTATGCTAAGTTTCTTAAGGACATCTTGTCTAATAAGAGGAAGCTCGAGGAGTATGAGACAGTAGCTTTAACTGAGGAGTGTAGTGCCTTAATTCAAAATAAATTGCCTCCTAAGCTAAAAGATCCAAGTAGCTTCTCTATTCCTTGTTTGATTAGCAACACTAATTTTGATAAAGCTCTGTGTTATTTGGGAGCTAGTGTTAGTCTTATGCCCCTTTCTGTGTGTAAGAAGTTGGAGGTGGGTGAGCTAAAACCCATAATTATCTCACTTCAATTGGCGAATCAGTCTGTCAAGTACCCTGTAGGTATCTTGGAGGATGTTCCTATCCGTGTTGGTAAGTTTTTCATACCTGCTGATTTTGTTGTGCTTGAAATGGAGGAGGATTCCCAAATCCCCATTATTCTTGGTAGGCCTTTCTTAGCTACTGTTGGTGCTATAATTGATGTTAAAAATGACAAATTGTCTTTAACTGTTGGTGATAATAAGGTTGAGTTTGATATTTCTAAATCTATTGAACAACCTTCTTTTGAGGACTCTTATTACAGGATTGATTTATTACACCAGGTGGTGGAAGAAGAGTCCACCATTATTCATTTGGAAGATCCATTGCAGATATGCTTGTTGGTAGCGGCTCTATTGATTCTGGAGGAGAGGTAGCTGAGTATGCCCGCTTGTTGGAGGCAACCTCAAAAATTCCTCCTTGCAAAGCCAAAGTGGAAAAGCTTGAGCCAAAGCCTAAGTCTGAAGATTGGGAAGAGGAAAAGGCTCCTAAGGTAGAACTTAAAACTCTTCCTTCCACTCTCAGGTATGTGTTTCTTGGTCTCAACTCTTCTTATCCTGTCATTGTTAGTGCTAGCTTGAATGAGTTAAAGACTAAGAAATTGCTTAGGGCTCTTAAGATGCATAGAAAGGTCATAGGATATACTCTTGATGATATTAAAGGCATAAATCCTTCCTTTTGCATGCATAGAATTTTGATGGAACCTGACCATAAACCCTCTGTTGAGCATCAACGTAGGTTGAATCCTAATATGAAAGAGGTTCTTAAGTTGCTTGATGCTGGGGTAATTTACCCAATTTCTGATAGTGAATGGGTTAGTCCTATGCATATGGTTCCTAAGAAAGGGGGGATGATTGTAATTGAAAATAAGAAAAATCAATTGATTCCCACTAGGACAGTCACAGGTTGGAGGATGTGCATTGACTATAGAAAGTTGAATAGTGCAACTAGGAAAGATCACTTCCCTTTACCCTTCATTGATCAGATGCTTGAGAGGCTAGCTAGGCATACACACTTTTGTTACTTAGATGGTTATTCAGGATTCCACCAAATCCCTATTCATCCTAGTGACCAGGAGAAGACCACATTTACTTGCCCTTATGACACTTTTACCTATAGGAGAATGCCATTTGGTTTATGTAATGCCCCTGCTACTTTCCAAAGATGCATGACTGTAATATTTTCTAAATTTATTGAAAACATCATGGAAGTTTTTATGGATGATTTTTCAGTATATGGTACTAACTTTGATGATTGTTTGTTTAATTTGTCTAAGATTTTGCAGAGATGTGAGGAAGTTAATCTTGTTTTGAATTGGGAGAAGTGTCATTTTATGGTACAAAAGGGGATAGTGCTTGGACATTTGGTTTCTGGAAAAGGAATTGAGGTGGATAAGGCAAAAATTGAAGTGGTTGAGAAATTGCCTCCACCGGTGAATGTGAAGGGAGTGGGAAGTTTCTTGGGACATGCTGATTTTTACCAGAGATTCATTAGAGATTTTTCTAAAATTGCTAAACCTTTGTCTAATCTCTTAGTAAAGGATGTTCCATTTAATTTTGATAGTGACTGTTTGAATGCCTTTTGCAGGTTGAAAGAAGCCTTGATCACTGCTCCTATTTTGCAAACACCGGATTAGAATCTACCTTTCGAGGTCGTGTGTGATGCCAGTTACTATGCCATAGGAGCTGTGTTGGGGCAAAGAAAGGACAAGAAAGTGCATACAATTTACTATGCTGGCAAGACACTTGATGGAGCTCAAGTAAACTATGCCACTATAGAGAATGAGTTACTAGCGGTAGTTTTCGCTTTTGAGAAGTTCAGGTCCTATCTAGTGGGGTCAAAGGTGACTGTGTACACTGATCATTCGGCACTTAAGTATCTCATGAGCAAGAAGGAAGCAAAGCCTCGACTTATCCATTAGATCATTCTCCTCAAAGAGTTTGATTTGGAGATTCTGGATAGAAAAGGAACGGAGAATCAAGTGGCAGATCATTTAAAATGGCTTGAGCAACCAGTGATTAGGGAGAGCGATTTACCTATTAATGACTCTTTCCCTGATGAGCAATTATTTGTAATTTTTATGGAGAATGCTCATTGATATGCTGACTATGCAAACTACTTAGTTAGTAAGGTTCTACCCCCTGAGCTTAACTATCAGTAAAAGAAGAAATTCTTCTCAGATCTAAAAAATTTTGTGTGGGATTACTTATACATATACCGGAGGTGTGCTGATGGTATTTATAGGAGATGTGTCCCTGAGGAAGAGGCTCCGAGTATATTGAGTTGTCATCATTCTGCATCCTATGGAGGACATGCTAGTGCCTCCAACACAGTAGCCAAAGTTCTTCAATCTGGTTTCTTTTGGCCAAATATTTTCAGAGATGCTCGGAATTTTGTGTTATTATGTGACCCATGTCAACAAGTTGGAAATATCTCCAAGAGGCATGAGATGCCAATGAATACTATTCTTGAGGTGGAGATCTTTGATGTTTGGGGAGTTGACTACATGGGCCCTTTTCCATCTTCCTGCAACAACAAATTCATTCTTGTAGCTATTGATTACGTATCTAAGTGGGTGAAGGCCATTCCATCTCCAACAAGTGATGCAAAGACCGTGATCAAGCTATTCAAGAATATCATCTTCCCAAGGTTTGGAGTTCCTAGGGCTGTGATAAGTGATGGAGGTTCACATTTCATAGAAAGACAATTTGAGAATCTCTTGAAGAAATATAGAGTCACTCACAAGGTTGCTACACCTTACCATCCTCAGACTTCTGACCCAGTTGAGGTGTCTAATCGAGAGATCAAGAGTATTCTAGAGAAAACTGTGTCTCGATCAAGAAAGGATTGGTCTTTGAAGCTTGATGATGCTCTTTGGGCTTATCATACTGCTTACAAGACTCCTATTGGGATGACACCCTTTCACCTGATTTATGGGAAGCCTTGCCATTTACCCGTTGAGCTTGAACATAAAACCTTTTAGGCAATTAAGCTTCTCAATTTTGACTTAAAAGCGGCAGGAGAAAAGAGAAAGCTTCAACTTCATGAGCTTGATGAGCTGAGATTGGATGCTTATGAGACTGCCGAGTCATACAAAGAAAAAACCAAGAGGTGGCATGACAAGCATATTCTTTGTAGAGAGTTTTGTGAAGGAAAACTAGTGTTTCTTTTTAATTCTAGATTGAAACTCTTTCCCGGAAAGCTTAAGTCAAGATGATCGGGCCATTTCTAGTGAAGAAAGTGTTTCCCTATGGTGCTGTGGAGGTTTAGAATAAAGAGCGAGGAACATTCAAGGTTAATGGTCAGAGGTTGAAGCACTATCTAGTGGAGGAGCAACTCGAGAAGAGGATGAACATTGCCCTCCGTGACCCAACTGCAGAAGGATGAATGTACAAGAGTCGAGCTTACGACTTTAATTTTGTGTGTTAGATAGTTGGTTTGATATTTGTCTTATTGATTTTGTCTAGGTTTGGCCCTTTTTGAAGCTAAATTTAAAAGAAGCGAGAAGTCAGAAGGTTCTACACCCAGCCCATGGAAAATTCCATGGCCATAGAATGCAAACCAGAGGAGAAGGTAAAAGTCAGAGAGATCCACGGCCAGGCCGTGGATAAATCCATGGTCGTGGATCTCAGTTCTTCCAAAAAAAAAGAAAAAAAAGTCAGAGAATTCCACGGCCTGACCATGGATTAAACCACGTCCGTGGAACTCTCTATTAAAAAAAAAAGGGGCCAGAAGTCAGCAGCGTCCACGGCCATGGATCGCTGCTGCCAGTTTTAAATTCCACGGTCTCTCTTCCCCCTCCTTCATTTCACCATTTCATCTTTTCTTCTTCTTCTTCTTCTCTCCCTCATCCTCCATTCCCATCCTTCCAAACCTCCATTAATCCTTATTTCCCTCACAACCAAGCATTAACCATCTTCTTCCTCCCTCTTAAAGCCAACCCTTCACCCCCATTCTCCCTCATTCTCCTTCTTCCTTCTCCACCATAACCCACCATACCCAAACCTTTAAAACCACTCCTTTACTCCACAAATCACCCTTTTCTTCCATTTTCCTACCATTTCTCACCTTCCTCACCTCTACCCAACCACTCATTCCTTTCAATTTGGAAAACCCCAAATTTTGGCACATTTACCCCAATACGTGAATAGTGTTGAACGTGAATAGGTGAATAGTGTTTGGTTCATTTTCCATCTATTTGCTTTGTGCTTATTGTGTTGGTGTGGATTAACTGGATGACGAACAAGCGTCAGCGGGGCGAAGCTGGTTCAAGCTCAAGGACCCAGGGAAAAGGCACTGCTGCTCCAAGAGGTAATCCCCCTAATCCCTATGGTTTTAATTTTAGGAATAATGAGCAGAGAGATTATTGTAATGTGCTAGTGAATAGAAGGATAGTTAGCACTAGGTATATGGATGATGATGTTGTTGATACCTTAGGCTTGCGTGATGACTTTGTTGGATGCTTGATAAGGCAGGATGGACTTATTTTTTTAATTTAAAGTATCCCACTTACACTAAGCTTACATTGGAGTTTCTTAATTCTGTTGAGGCTCATATCCTTCAGGGGTAAGGTTGCTTTGAAGGCCAGATCACTTTTCGGCTATTCAATAATGAGCATTGCTTAAATTTGGAAGAGTTTAATGAGATTTTTGGATTGCCTGCAGGGGGAAAAGGAGGCACCCAAGTGGTTTTTTCTCAATTTCATTTTGGGCTGATGTCTCTTGTAGGACAGGTACATATGATTCCTCAAATTGTAAGGCATCTTTTCTACCAAATCCTTGCCTTCGTTATCTCTACCGTATCATGGCTCATACTTTATTTGGGCGTGGGGATAGTGATGACAATGTCCGTGCTGATGAACTTGCTTTTATGTGGGCCATTCTTAATGATGTCAAAATGGACACTAGATCTTTTCTTGTTAGGCATCTGCTTAGGGTAGGTAGGGCCCAATCGGGAACTATTGTTATTAGTAGGCTTATCACAGTGATAGTCAATTTCTTTGAATATGATTTAGATGGTCTGGAGGCAGTTCGAGGTAATTCTAGGATTAATTTAGAGTCTTGTTTAGCAATTAAGATGATTGTCAAAGAGAATGGAATTTACTACCTCCGCCTGAATGATAGAGCTCAACCCCTACCCCTTCCTAACCCTCCTGCTATCACTGTGCGCAACCGTGCAAATTGGTGCACTCTTGGGAGTGTAGCAGATGATCCAATTGATGTTCAGTGCCCTCTTCGCCCTCCACCACGGGCAAGCACCTCTCGTCCTTCTTCTTCTTCTTTTGCAGGTCCTTCAGCGGATGGTCTTACACGGATTTATGCTTCTTTGGAGGAACTTCATGTTGAGCAGGCGCAGCAGTGCCACATACTAGAGGAGCTTCGTCAGCAGGGTCAGGCTACTGATGGCTGCCTGCAAGCCTTGGAAGAGACAGTTCAGAGTATGGAGAGCATGGTCTGGGCCATTCATAGTTGGCATTTGAGTCAAAACTATTTTCCACCACCGTAGTGAGTTCTTTTCTTTTATTTTATCCCTTATCTTGTTTTAGATTTTTTACATTGGGGACAATGTAGGTTCTAAGCTTGGGGGGATATTTTCATATTTTCATTTTCATTTTAGATAATTAGTATTTTCATTTAGAGTCTCATGCATTCTCATGACTTGTTTTGCATTACATTTTCATATTGCATTTTCACACCATCATATCTCTCTCATATCTTTCGACTTTCTTGTGCCCCTTTCTTTTAGGGATTTTTGAGATGGTATTGATTTGAAACCCAATTTATTGATTCTTGTGGTAGACAATTGTTTTAATTGATAGTAGAGGTGATCTTTTGATAGTTGATAATTAGCATATGTTCTCTGAATTTGTGCTTCTCATTGATTTTTGAACCTCTAAATGTGAGTTTTGAACCTGTATGGGATATATGCACTATATGGTTTCTGCTTCCATTCTTTGTGTTGAGTGATATTCCTCATTGATCTTGTGCTCTAGAACTTGATTTGAAACCATTTTGAGGCAAAATTTTTGGTTGCATGCTTGAATGTGATTAAGGCATCTTAGGTATTTTTTTCTGGCCTTCTGAAATTGTTACACCTTCATCCACTAGTTGTCCATTTTGAGCCTATTGCATAATTAATTTTCTTGATGCCTATGATGATATATTGTTAGTAATCATTTAGAATATTAAATGAAGCAAATTGGGTTTGAAAGTTATGTAATGTTGTGTTGGGAATCATATGTTTTTGACTCTTCTCTTTCTCAAAAAAAAAAGAAAAAAAGAAAATCTTAAGTTGAAAGCTTGAAAAAAAAAGAGAAGAAGGAAAAGAAAGGAAGAAAATACTTGGAAATGTAGAGTTATGATCTTGTTTGAAAAAAATAATATATATATATATATATTATATATATATATATATATGCTCCATTTATGTTCTATTAGATTTTTGGTGCTTATTGAAAATTTGGTTAGCCCTTTGTGCATTCCTTCCTTTCTCTACCTTACCTAATATCATTCCTATCGCCCCATTACAACCCTTGAAAGACCTTTTGATTCTTGCATGCATACTGATTATTAGTGAAAATCTGGTTTCTTATCAAGCATATGGAAGTGCATTTTCTTTGAAGGATTTTGAGCGTATGGTTTTCACCCTTAAACACTTTGAGTGTGGTTAGTAGAGTGAACTTAATTCAATCAGTGAGGATGCATGATTTCTGAGAACTTAGCCTCTAATTGGACTTGATTTTGATTACCTCTCAGATTTTTGGTTTGCCTTAACCTATTGCTTGGATAATTGTTTTCTCGGGTTCCTCATTCATTATTGTCTCTTGATCCCACTTCTTGGTTTAACCTTAGTTATTGCTTGGGGACAAGCAAAATCTTAAGCTTGGGGGGATTTGATGTGTGTGAAACAACATCATGTTTTGTTCTTATTTTGCATGCATTTTGTAGGCATTTTAAGCATTTTAGTTTCTTTTTGTATTTGATTTTCCTTTAGTTCGGATAACTGCGGTGTTTTAGGTGTTCTTATGCAGGATTAATGCTGAATTAGCCTTGGATTAAATGGAATGCTTGCATGATTGAAGTTAGAGTTTAAAGGATAGCAAAAAGGTGCAAAAAGACTATTCCAGAGGGATCCACGGCCATGGATCGAGGGGCAACTTGAAGAAGAATAAGGGAATTTACAGAGAGTTCCACGATCGTGGATCGCAGTGCGCAGTAATTTTTAAGTTTTTATTTTTATTTCTTTTGGTGGCTTTTTAGCTAATTAAAACCCTAGGTTATATATAGATGTTCTGAATACAGTTGGGGGGTTCTAATTTTGGCTTTCAAGGAGGCACATTGGAGGCTTGGGATCTTGATCTTTCTTCCATCTTCTCTCTTGGATTACGGGTTTGGATGTTGATAAATATGTTTTCTGATTCTTTCTTCTCTATGTCTGAGTAGTTCTCTTTGTTTCTAGGATTGGGCAATGCCCTTTGATACTTAGATAATGATTAATTGACTTTGTTTCCCTTTTTATTAATCTTGAATGTTCTTTGATTCAATCCTTATTGCTCTTATTCATGTGAATTTGCTGGCCACTTATTTGCATCTCATAGGCATTTAGGGATGTACTGAGAGGTGAACCTAGGTGTTGGAACCATAAGAATTGAACTTAAGATCTAAATCACGAGAGTAGTTTTAACCTTTCGAGGATTCAATGAATTACCACAAAGCGTAATGAGTTCAATTTAAATTCAATTACCACGAGAGTAGGAATTGGTTTAATTGGGCACGGATCTTGTATCTTGAGAAAGAACATTAACTAATTTAGGGTAATTCACCTTTAATTGAATTTTAAATTTAATAAAAGGGTTGTCAATTAGGATTTATCTTGTATCATTGTGGTATCCCAATCTTGGAAGCTTTCTTGAATCTGAAAAACCTCTTCTTGATAACTTGCTATTTTTATTCTAAATTCTACACTTTGATTTTTAATTATTTAATTGCTTTGTTACTATGTTCTTCTTAATCAACAATCATATTCCCTTTTGTTTAATTTAATTGAATTAATTAATTAATTGGTATTCATAGACACAGTCCCTGTGGATTCGATCTTTTTATTACTTGACGACAAAACTGTACACTTGCGGATTTCACACATCAAGTTTTTGGCGTTGTTTCCGGGGACTGTGTTTTTCCTGTATATCAATTTGAATAGTGGTAAGTATTCTCGCCTGTCACGCGGGTGACCCGGATTCGTTCCCCGGCAACGGCGCCAAAAACTTAATGTGTGAAATCCATAAATGTACGGTTTCATCGTCAAGTAATAAAAAGATCGAATCCACAAGGACTGTGTCTATGAATATCAATTAATTAATTAATTTAATTTAATTAAACAAAAGGGAATATGATTGTTGATTAAGAAAAACATAGTAACAAAGTAATTAAATAATTAAAAATCAAAGTGCAAAATTTAGAACAAAAATAACAAGTTATCAAGAAGAGGTTTTTCATATTCAAGAAAACTTCCAAGATTGGGATACCACAATGATACAAGATAAATCATAATTGACAACTCTTTTATTAAATCTAAAATTCAATTGAAGGTGAATTACCCTAAATTAGTTAATGTTTTTTCTCAAGATACAAGATCCATGCCCAATTAAACCAATTCCTACTCTCGTGGTAATTCATTGAATCCTTGAAAGGCTAAAACTACTCTCGTGATTTAGACCTTAAGTTTAATTCTTATGGTTCCAACACCTAGGTTCACCCCTTAGTACGTCCCTAAATGCCTATGAGATGCAAATAAGTGGCCAGTAAATTCACATGAATAAAAGTAATAAGGATTGAATCAAAGAACATTCAAGATTAATAAAAAAGGAAACAAAGTCAATTAATCATTATCCAAGTATCAAAGGGCATTGCCCAATCCTAGAAACAAAGAGAACTACTCAGACATAGAGAAAAAAGAATCAGAAAACATATTCATCAACATCCAAACTCGTAATCTAAGAGAGAAGAGGGAAGAAAGATCAAGATCCCAAGCCTCCAATGTGCCTCCTTGAAAGCCAAAATTAGAACCCCTCCAACTGTATTCAGAACATCTATATATAACCTAGGGTTTTAATTAGCTAAAAAGCCCCTAAAAGAAATAAAAATAAAAACTTAAAAACTATTGCGCATTGCGATCCACGGCCAGGCCGTGGAACTCTCTGCAAATTCCCTTATTCTTCTTCAGGTTGCCCCTCGATCCATGGCCGTAGTTTGATCCACGGGCAGGCCGTGGATCCCTCTGGAATGGTCTTTTTGCACCTTTTTGCTATCCTTTAAACTCCAACTTCAATCATGCAAGCATTCCATTCAATTCAAGGCTAATCCAGCATTAATCCTACACAAGAACACCTAAAACACTGCAGTTATCCGAACTAAAGGAAAATCAAATACAAAAAGAAACTAAAATGCTTAAAATGCCTACAAAATGCATGCAAAACAAGAACAAAACATGATATTGTTTCACACACATCAGTGGATAAAACCCCTACTGCAGCAAGAGATTTAATAGCAAATATGGTAGCCAATGCTCAACAATTTGGCACAAGAATCCTTACCTCCACCAGAGGAGTCAATGAAGTTCAATTGTCTCAAGTCGACCAATAGAGAATGGAACACAGACTTAATGAATTGACTTCTTTAGTGAGGCAATTAGTAGTGGGACAACATGTACCAATTTCTGTACAAGAGCTTGCAAGGGTGTGTGGTATTTGCTCTTGTTCATCTCATCCTACTAATGCATGCCCCACACTTCAGGATGGTGGTTCTGTTTTTCCAGAGCAGTCAGTTGTAGCAACTGGCATTTTTCCTGGTAGACCTCAATATCAGCAGTTCCAACAGCCAAGATATGATCCATTTTCTAATACTTACAACCCTGGCTAGAGGGACCATCCTAACTTGAGATATGAGAATTCTGGTCAGCAACAACAACCCCAACAGTAGCAGCAATTTAGATACCAAACTGTAGGTCTTAGCAACAACTACCAACCACCTGCATTTAGACAACAACAAACTCTGCAGCCACCTGTGCAGCAGCCCCTCATGTTGCCAAGTCCAGCAACCACTCCATCCGAGCCATCATTGGAAGATTTGATGAAACAAATGGCCACAAATAATATTCAATTCCAGCAGAATGTCAATGCCACCATTCAGAACCTACAAACTCAGATTGGGCAACTGGCCACCACCGTGAGTGAATTGAAAAGTCATGGGTCGAGCCAATTGCCTTCACAAATAGTCAGTAACCCAAGAGGCAATGTAAGTGTCATTACCTTGAGAAGTGGCAAAGAAATTGATGGTCCTAATTTGCCATAACTAGAGCTCCCATTACAGCAACCAGATACTAAATCAGTCCAGAAAAAATGTGCAGAGAATTCAGACTTGATCATTCCACTACCCTTCCCAAATAGAGTGACACAGTCCAAACAGATAGCGCAAGCAGAAACGGAAAAGGAAGTCATAGAGACATTCAAGAAGATGGAAATCAATATTCCCCTCCTAGATGCAATCAAACAAATTCTCAAGTATGCCAAATTCTTCAAGGAGTTGTATACTCACAAGAGATGACTTAAGGGTACTGAGAAAGTCAGTATGGGCAGAAATGTTTCTGCAATGATTCAGCCAAGCATGCCAAAGAAATACAAAGATCTTGGAACTTTCACAATCCCTTACACTATAGGCAATTCTAGATTTGACCATGCAATGCTAGATTTGGGTGCTTCTATCAATGTCATGCCTATGTCAGTGTATAAGTCTTTGAACATTGGCACCTTACAACCCACTGGTATAGTGATTCAGTTAGCAAATAAGACCACTGCTCATCTTGCAGGAGTGCTGGAAGATATTTTAGTGCGGTTTAATGAGCTGATTTTCCCAGCGAACTTCTACATTCTGGACATGGAAGATGAGTCTTCAACAAATCATGCTCTATTGATTCTAGGAAGACCATTCCTCAAGACAGTCAAGACCAAGATAGATGTGCATGCTGGCACCCTTTCTATGGAATTTGGTGAAGATGTGATACAGTTTAACATTTTTGATGCCATGAGACATCCCATTAAGGAGCATTCAGTTTTTCATGTTGATGTGATTGAAATATTGGTTGATGATACTTATACTGATATGAGTGCTGAATTCCCTGATATTGCTGACTTTCTGGATTCTGTTACTTTTGATATATGTGTTAGTTGTGATACTGAACCATGTGTTGCATATGCTGAGATTTATGCAATTATGAGTGATGATGCAACTACTTACTTGACTGATACAACATGTGAAAATGTGAGTCAAAATTATGTCAAATTTAATGCTACTGAGTTGCTTATTTCAAATAACTTGCTGCCTTCCATTATGCACCCCTCATCCTTAGAGCTAAAGACTTTGCCAAACCACCTTAAATATGCATATTTGGAAGATGGTGAGAAGCTGCCAGTGATTGTCGCTAATAATCTGCAACTTGAACAAGAAGAAAAATTACTATAGGTTTTGAGGCAGCATAAGCAGGCCATCGAATGGACACTTGCAGATATTCCTAGTAGTAGTCCGTCCACATGTATGCATAGGACTTTATTAGAGGAAGGTACCAAGCCAGTGAGGCAGCCCCAAAGGAGACTAAATCCCCTGATTCTGGATGTGGTGAAGAAGGAAGTGACCAAGCTGCTGCAAGCTGGCATTATTTATCCCATATCCGACAGTAAATGGGTAAACCCCGTGCAAGTTGTTCCAAAGAAATCTGGAGTCACAATAATTGCAAATCAGAACAATGAGCTCCTACCCACAAGAATCCAGAACAGTTGACGGGTGTGCATTGATTATAGGCGGCTTAACCAGGCCACTAGGAAAGATTATTTTCCATTGCCTTTCATTGATCAGATGTTGGAGAGACTGGCTGAAAAGTCGCATTACTGTTTCTTAGATGGATATTCGGGCTATTTTCAAATTCATATAGCCCTAGAAGACTAAGAGAAGACCACTTTCACCTGCCCATTTGGAACATTTGCATACAGGAGAATGCCCTTCGGTCTGTGCAACGCTCCGGGAACCTTTCAAAGGTGTATAGTCAGTATCTTCTCTGAATTTTTAGAGAGTTGCATGGATGTGTTTATGGATGATTTTACTGTCTATGACTCTTCCTTTGATGCATGTTTGGATAGTTTGGCTCAGGTTTTGCATAAGTGCATTGAAACTAACCTTGTCTTGAATTTTGAGAAATGTCATTTCATGGTAGAACAAGGTATAGTTTTAAGGCATGTAGTATCTAGCAAGGGTGTTGAGGTAGATCCTGCAAAACTAGATGTCATTTCATGCCTATCTTACCCCACATGCGTGCGGGAGGTTCGTTCTTTCCTTGGTCATGCAGGTTTCTATCGGCAGTTCATAAAGGATTTTAGCAAAATTGCCCTTCCACTATCCAACTTGTTGCAAAAGGATGTAGAGTTTCACTTTGACTAGAGATGCAAGGATGCCTTCAATCACTTGAAGCGAGCATTGACCAATACACCTATCATCCAACCACCAGATTGGACACTCCTATTTGAACTCATGTGTGATGCCTCTAATTATGTATTAGGAGTTGTCCTTGCACAGAGAGTCAGCAAAGTACCTCATGTCATTTCCTATGCTTCGAGGACTTTAGATGCTGCGCAAGCCAACTACACTACAACCGAAAAGGAACTTTTAGCAATTGTTTTTGCTTTAGATAAATTTTGATCATATTTGCTTGGTTTTAGAGTGGTTGTATTTTCAGATCATGTAGCTTTGAAGTTTCTCCTGAAAAAGTCCGATGCAAAACCTCGGTTAATTAGGTGGATATTATTCTTACAGGAGTTTGATATTGATATTAGAGATAAGAGTGGAGTAGAGAACCTGGTGGTAGATCACTTGAGTCAGATTGAGAGAGAGGCAGATTCTTCTCCTATCCATGATGCCTTCCCTGATGAGCAACTTTTCAAGATGCAAGGTAACATCCCTTGGTTTGCATATTTGGTTAATTTCTCGGTTGCTAGAGCACTACCTGCACATTTCACTAAGGCACAGATTGATAAATTGAAAAATGAGTCAAAATATTATGTGTGAGATGAGCCTTATTTGTGGAGATTTTGTAGTGACCAAGTCATTAGGAGATGCATTCCTGATCATGAGTTTGATTCTATTCTTAGCTTTTGTCATGCATTTGCTTGTGGTGGACATTTTGGACCTACTCGTATAGCTAGGAAAGTTTTGGACTCTGGATTATATTAGCCCACTCTATTTCATGATGCATATTTATTTTGTAAAACAATGCCAAAGAACAGGAAATATTTCTCGTGGGAATGAGATGCCCCAACAACCTTTGTTGTTCTATGAGATATTTGATGTTTGGGGTATTGATTTTATGGGTCATTTTCCTGTGTCATTTGGTTTTGTTTACATTCTGCTTGCTATGGATTATGTATCTAAATGGGTGGAGGCAAAAGCCACTCGGACTGATGATTCCAAAGTTGTTGTGGATTTCGTTAGATCACATATTTTCTGCAGGTTTAGAGTCCCGAAAGCCATCATTAGTGATCAGGGTTCGTATTTCTATAATCGGAGCATGGAAGCCTTGATGAAAAAGTATAAAGTCTTGCACAGAGTTTCTACACCTTACCATCCCCAGACTAATGGGCAAGCTGAGGTTTCCAACAGAGAGATCAAGCAGATACTTCAAAAAACAGTTCAACCTAACAGAAAAGACTGGAGCAAAAGGCTTGAGGATGCTTTATGGGCTTACAGGACCGCCTATAAGACTCCGATTGGGATGTCTCCTTATCGAATTGTTTTTGGCAAAACATGCCACTTGTCGGTGGAAATTGAGCATCGCACATTTTGGACAGTAAAGAGGTGTAACTTGGACCTAAATCAAGCGGGCATGGAGCGAAAGCTACAGTTGCAGGAATTGGAGGAGATCCGCTTAGAGGCTTATGAGAGTTCCAAACTTTATAAAGAGAATACCAAAGCCTTCCATGATAAGATGATCATGAGAAAAACATTTGAGATTGGTCAAAAAGTTCTCCTCTATAACTCCCGCCTCAAGGTCATGGTCGGGAAGCTCAGATCTAGGTAGCTTGGTCCATTTGTTGTTACTAAGATTTTTCCTTATGGTGTTGTGCGGGTTACAAGTGAGAATACTACCAAATCTTTCACAGTCAATGGACACCGCCTCAAACCATTTTATGAGGGAGCTCAAGAGGACATTTTGGAGGAGGTCCACTTGCAAGAAGTTATCTACCCCACTTGATAAAGATGTTTCTTTCCTTTCCTCTCTTTTATTTTACTTTTCCTTCATTAATTAATGATTTTAATGGAATGTTGTTTTTCTTATGAGCTTTACATTGCGGACAATGTACAATTTAAGTGTGGGGGAGGAATTTTAGCATTCTATTTTTGTTTCTATTTTCAATTTTAATGCTTCTGTTGTTTTTGCTATTTTGATATTTTAGCCCTGTTGTTTATTTTTCTGTTACTATTTCTGTTATTATTTTGATTTTATTTTCTGTGTTTGTTTATTGCAAAAACAAAAAACAAAGATGCAAACAAAAAATTAAAAAAATTGAAAAAAAAGAAAACAAAAAACAAAAACAATGCTTTGAAAGAAAAATGTGTTTTTGAATGGATTTTAAACTGTGTTAAAGTGATGAGTGGAAATAAATCAAGTAAAAGGTTCATGGTTTGAATTGTTGAATTGAGTTTGATAAATGCATACCTTGTGAGTTTTTTAGCATATTGGTGGATTTTAACATTTGCATCATTCTCCTCTTTCTTGTGTGATTTTCATTCATGTTAATTGATCACTCTAGAACTTGCTTTGATTCTTTTTGAGACTATATTTTCACTTACATGCATAAACATGATTGATGTCTTCTTTCTTTTATTAACTACTTTAGCTAAATAGCCAACCTTACATTATTTCTCTTTGATTAACCCCCTCAAGCCTACTTGCCTATTCTTTGTTTTAACTCATTATATAACTTATGTGAAAAATCATGTTTTACTTTGCCTTAGGGAATGGGAGAGTATTGGTTCATTTTCATTGGAGGAGCTCTTTAGCTTGTGGTTAATTAACAGTTCAAGTGTGGGGGTTGTGCAAATTGGTATGCAATATTCAAAGTGTTTGAAGAAAAAAAATATTTAAAAAAATAAAGAAAGATAAAAAATAAAAAAAATTGCAAGAGAGGTTGAATATTCCAAAAAAAAGAAAAAAAATAAGAGAAGGAAAGTGAAGGAAATATGTGAAGAGAATATGTATTATTTGGAGTTGGGGGATAAAAATTCATGTTTGTTACTTGTCATTTGAGTTTCTTTCCAATGCTCTTTTATTCTCTTGAGTGTTTAACTTGTCATATTCATATTATTTTCTTTCCTTACCTTGGCCCCATTTCAACCTTGACTAAAGTCCTCTGGATTTTGTGTGCATGTGTTTTGAGTAGTGGAGAAGTAGAAAATAAGCAAGCTTATGGTAGTGCAATTTTCATGGATTGAATTGAGTAAAATATTTATCTCGTAAACACTTAAGGGATTGAGAGTGTATCCTATGAGGATCTATCATTCTTGATTCATTCTTTTCAAATTGATGATACCTTGCATGTTCCCTAAAATATTTAGTTGTTTTTCTTGCTTATAGCTTTTGCATTCTTGAATGTCATTTGAAATTGAGTCTTTTAGAGTTTTTAACTTTTGATTTTGTTTTTTTTTCTTTGTTCCCTAGTTTGGATTTTTCTATTTTGCCCGAGGACCTACAAAAGAGCAAGTGTGAGGGTATTTGATAATTATGATTTTTAACATATTAATTATCCACACAATTACCTTATTAATAATGTCCAAATTGTAATTAAGTGATCTTAGCACTCATTTAGATCATTGGATTGAATTGAGCTTTAAAGCAAAATTTTTGGATTTTAATGCATATTGATATTAGTTCAGTATTATGACCATAACTTGAGTTATAAATCTCTTATTTTGATTTTATTTATATGCTAGGAAAGATGAGAAAAAGATCTACAAGTTTTGTGAAATGTCAAATTGGAAAATTTGGATGTTTAAGTGGTCAAATACAGCCTTGAAGTTGGACCAGTGGTGCTGTCAAGAATTTCTGGACACACCTTCACTATTTTGGCCATATCTCACTCATTTCAAGCCCAAATTAAGCATGTGAGCACTCCTTGGAAAGCTTACTTCAAAAGCTGCGTGATGAGCTTGATTTTAATCTGAGATTAGGACAAAAATTTGGACTACAGAGAAGATGGAAACGTGGGACAAGTGGGAGACAAACTTTTATAATGGAGAAAATAAATCATTGGAAGGTGGGAGACACACTTTCATAATGAGAAAATAAATCATTGGAAGGTGGGAGACACACTTTGATAATAGAGGAATAATTAACAAAAGTGGGTGAACCACTTTTGACTCTTAGTGGATGATTAAGAGGAGAGCAATCAGATTTTTGATGAAATAATGGAGAGCTTCTACGTAGAAGTGTGATGATTGTAGTTTTAGTTTTTGATTTTGTGAATTCTCTTCTTCTCTTCCTCTCCTCCTCTCTCTTTGTTATTTTCATGGTTCTTGAAGATTCTCTAATGGTAATGGCTATGGAGAGCTAAACTTCTTTAATCAATCCAAGAGATTGACATTCTTGATGATTAATCTTGAGATCTTGTTTTAATTACTATACATTCATCTATTAATCAAGTTTCTCTTTTTCTTCTTCTCTTGTTTAAATTCTGATTTAATGCTTAATTTGATTGGGATTTGTATATGTTAATTGCATAATTATCATGTGCCAAGAGATGAATTCAGAGGTTAAATAATGCATCAAAGGTGTTTGATGAAATATTTAGCTTGGTTGGATCTTGGTTTTTAAGTTAATTTAGGTTTTGGATGGATGCTTAATTTGTCTAACCTTAATTAATTGAATTCTAGAAGCATTTCTAGTAGAAGATCCATGGATCATTGAGAAGCGTCTTGATGTGATCTAAGACCAAGGATTTGGTTGATAGTTGAATAGATCTATAAAGATCAAGGATGGATTAAAATCAAGATTTGTTAATTCTCTTGGATTGGTTGTTTTCCTAATTTTGTTTACTCCTTTTAATTGCTTTTTGTTGTTTAATCTTACAAACCCCTTTCCCCCTGTTTATTAACCTCTTAATCTGACTTCATAATTAGAATGATCTACGAGCTCGATCCGGTGTTACCTTATGCTAATTAGGCCTTTGAGGTCTTCTTAAAAGTTGTATAGCTTTCTCTTATCTTTCAAATGACACCAGAATCACCTAAAAAGACTACCTACAGCCCAAGATATGGTCCAAATACAAAAATAGTGTAAGACATAAATCATGCTAAAAAATTCAATTAAGTCCAATTTGAATCCAAACTTACAAAACATAACCAAACTCAACCAATTAAGTACGTGGAGAGTGTAAATGACTAAAAATGAGGGTTTATTAATATACCAAATATATGATTATCAAAAGAAAAGGAAGAAGAGCCTGCATAGCATGAGATGACAATGATATGGACTCCACTGATAGCTCAGATAGCGAGGAAGTCGATCTAAGATATGAAAACTGATACTAGAAAACAAATTGAAACCCAAAAAAGGAGAAGCATAAATATGAAATATATATATATATATATGTGTGTGTACCTCATGATATTGACACGAAGATGAGCTCTGATCTCAACGAAGATGAACTTTTCTGTAAAATCCAACAGTCATGTTAGGTTTACCCACTCTAAAAGGACTTCCCAAATTCGGTGGCTCGTGGATCTGTGTGGTGGCAGATGCGATGTTGCAGATCTGCATAGCTAGGAAGGCAATGGTGGGTCTTTGGGTGGATGATGGTGGTTCTAGGAGAATGAGAGATGAGCTTGTGGAGGGAGGGAGCGGAGGCAGAGAAGAGAATGAGAGATGTTGATAAGGGATTTGAGATTGAGATTGACATTGAAAATTTGAGATTTGAGAAAGTGGGAGGGAGGGGCTGGGCATGCGGAAAAGGGATTAATGAGGGGTGATTTGGTAATATTATTTTCTTTATGCAATTGAAATTTAGTTACGAAAATATTTTGTAATTAATTCGTACTTAATTTAGCTATAGATTAGCTACAACATAAGTTTTTCTAGTTAAATTTTGTAGCTAAATTGTAATTGTTTTGTACTTATTTGTTTGATAAAATTAAAATTTTCTTTATAGGTTCGAAATTTAGCTACGAAATTTTTTCATAGCTAATCCATAACTACTACGTATTAGTTATGAAATAAATTTTCCTAACTAAATTTCGTAACTAAATTGTAGTTATTCTGTAACTATTTGTTTGATAAAAATTTTCCCTTCATGCATTCAAAATTTAGCTACGAAATAAAATTTTGTAGCTAAATTTGGCAGTGAATTTATAAAATTTTTGTTATGGGGGAAGTATGAGAACTATACTTCCCGCAATACACCATGGGCACAAATCTACCAGGAGGTCATGAACACCGAGCTCCGGGATGTGCAAAGATCTCCCCCCATGAAGAAGCATTCGCCGAAGGACAAATCCAAGCACTGCGCTTGGCATGACAGCCATGGCCACAACACAGAAGAATGTATCAACCTCCAATATGCTATTGAGCCTCTCATCTGGGACAGACGATTGGGTTGGTATGTGCGCCAAACCTGGAATGCAATTGGAGGGGAGGCCTCTACAGAAAGCGAAGTTATGGCCCTCGTTGTCCCTCTCCTCCCTACCAAAAAAGATGTTCTCCACCTAGGAATGACAACTCAGGCCTAGAATCAAGATAGGGCTCCACCCCATAATAACAACCATGAGAATAATCGTCATCGCACTGAAGAAACCCAAACAATTTTCTAACACATCGGCCATGACTCAGCCCACGCATACTTTGGTTCGGCTTCATTTAAGTCAGTACCTCAATAGTAACCTTGAGTCCATAAGTAATTAGGCCTATTCTCATCTCAGTTTGTACCTCTGTTGTGACCTTGAGTCCATGAGTACTCTGGCCTGAAACAACCCACACGGTTACCACACCTTGACGAGGGCACTGAATGTTCAGATTCTTCACACCCTAAAAATGCTCATATAAATACAGTCAACAAGTAAAAAAGGTATGACCTAATTCTCAATTCTATACACTACTCTCCTTGCGCATATATTGATTTAAGCGTCAGAGTGTCTTTTGTAAGTACCCACCTCCTTGCTTAATTGTTGTTGTTGTTACGCCACGGAGAAATTCATCATCTCTTACCTTCTCAAGTAACCATCAGACCCTGATTCTGAACAAATATCATTCTTGAAGGTGATTCCATGTTTGTTTTTAAGAGCATTGCAAGGAACTAGATATGAATCGATCCTATAATGGAAATGTTTTGCATGATATATTCATGTATGCTTCTTGTTTTGAACGCTTTGACAACTGTTTGTATACCCCTAGAGTTTGTAATATATGGGGTTGCTGATGTTATGGGAAGCCTGGCTACAGAGTGAATTGGAAACTTGGGTTAACTCACCTCTTTAATGTCTTATTCCTGTATTAAGGTCGGATGCTTTTGATGATTGATAATATTACCATCTAGTTTGAAAAGAAAAAACTGTCTTAAAAAACCATTAATAATATCATTAAATGCATGTTAATTTAAAAAAGAATAAAATGGTGAAATTAGAAAGAAAAAAAAACACATTATGTTAATTTAAAAAAAATAATAGAATAGAGAAATTAAAAATGACAAAAATATTAGGATGTAAGTGTTGGTAAGAAAATAAACTAATCAAAGTGATACCATATAGTAAAATTAACTTGAGAAGTTTATCTAAAAAAAATTATTTCAGAAGTAAAAAACTTATTTTTGATAAAAAAATCAATACTAAATATAAAATAACATTGTCTTAATTTTTAAAAACAATAGTAAATTTGAAAAAGACAACAATATCAAGGTGTAAGTGTTGATAAGAAAATAAACTAATCAATTAATAAAAATAATATATAAGAAAACTGCCTTAAGAAAAAAAATTAATTTAAAAAATAAATATAAAATAATATGTGCCACTAAGGTAAGCTATGTAACTAGTTTTAATATATTATGATATCTAATATAACGATGGTGGAATTTGATATTTCACATAAGCAATATTTTTTCTCATATCTTTTCTTAAAAAATTACATATATATAATAATTAATTATACTGTTACAAAATATGGCTTAAATAATTAACTAAAATGGATAATATAATGACATAATTTTTGTAGTTTGAAGTCTAGGTTTTTTTTACAAAGGATTATGATAAGGTGGTGTTTGGCCAGCTTGCATCTACTTTGATTAATTCACATTTTCAGTTCGATTAAAGACAGGCCAACTACGCTATGATTAAGAGATTCACAAACATATGCAGCCCGGCCCCCAAGTAGTTACCATTGTTAGGATACGAGTCCATAACCATGTGCTTACTCATACAATACTTGCTTGTCTACCAACAAGGACTGGCCACGGTTATAAGTGAGTTGTGCTTTTAGAGAAGGCAAAGTTCAAACTCTTGATAAGATAATTATTGAAAGAGTTTCTTAATTGAGATAGTTCTTAGAAAATTAATCTCATAGTAATACATTTTCAAAGTTCATTAGGAATGACGAAACTTTTTAGAGATTGATTTGAGGAATGGTGATATCATATAAGGACCACTCGCAGTAAACTTTCCAAAAAGAACAAAAGGTTAATGTTTTGTTTGGATGGGAATAGAAAATGAGAATAAAGAAAATGGAAGGAAAGAAAATAAATAAAAAAGTAGAGATGAAAATTAATTGTTTTAATGAAGAGAAAATAAGAAAGAAGATTAAAATAATAATATTTTCTGCAATGCTAAACAAAGATGTGAAGAAAAAAGAGAAAAAAAGATTATTTTTACATTTTGGCAATCTTTTTTTTTTAACAATGGTGGCATCGAGATTTGAACCTATTACCTCATGCAAATTTTCTTATGTCCCTCATCACTATCCCACTCTAGTAGCTTGTATTTTGAATTTTGGCAAGGTTATTAAATTAAAAGTTATTGATTAATTTTTTATGTTATTTTTTTTTCAAAAGCTGTTATTTGAGCATTTTACTTAATTATAAGTTGTTGTGATTATTTCGTAACCATAGGAGACAAAATATCATTTTATTATCAATTAAATAACTTTTTAAAATAAATTTATATATTTTTTAATATATAAAAATAATTTTTTATATGATCCAAACAAAGGTCTTTGTCTTATAGTCGATTATGAATTAATATATCCAAACATAAGTTATTTTTTTCATAAATTATTTTTTTAAAATTTAATTGTACATATTGTTGGAAGCCAAAATTAGTGGCTTGGGCTCCCAAATTGGAAGTTGTGCAAACGGGTCAGAAGCTGGCGCGGCCCATTACAAAAAGCTGCTTATTGGACTAAAAGCTATTAAAACGTTGGGCTCGGCTGTTGAAATAAAGCTGAATAATGTTTGACCAAGTCTAAATTAAAGATAATAAGAGATGGAGAAATGGCTGCATAAAATCTAGAAAAGTGGGGTTAGATGGTTGCTGCCCACGTTTTAACCCACAAATAAGGTTATTTTGACAGTTTTTGTCATTGAAGCTAGGTGAAAACGTGTTGAATGGTTGCCCCACGAGCTTAAGAAAGTTGAATACCGAAGAACATGCTCTTAACTTTTAGGAAAGTGACCTTAGAGGCATGAAGCCGTGTAGAAACTATGGTTTTCTTAACTCTAATTCTATAAATAGGTCTCTAAGGCTTTGAAGAAGGAGCCTCCAATCAATCAACTAAAAATTCATCTATTTTCATTTGATTTATCTTTAATTTTTTCACATTTTACAATTTTTCCTTTATTTTTTTCAGTCATTTTATTGCTTTCTTTTATATTTTCAACATATTTATAATTTTTCTCTACAACTTTTTTTTCTTTATTTTATACAATTTTATTTGTTTTGTATTTTAAAACATAATTTACTTCATTATATTTTAACTTTCTCGTTTGTAACCAATTGGATTCAAAGTTCAATTTTCTCACTTATAATCAATTGGATTCAAAATTCTTTAATGCAATTTAGTGTTTCACTACATTGATGGAGTTGTTTGTATTGAATCCATTGTTGGAAGTTTGTTTTAATACCTAAAGAACTCAAACAAAAAGAAGTTCTCACTTTTGGAAGATTTTTAAGGTGAATGTCATATTATATTGGGACAACTATGAAAGTGTGAATTTTTACTTTACTTCATCAACAAAGCTAACTTTTACTTGTTTGACATTAATACATATAATTAATTTTTAACATAATCTTTTTCATACTAATTCAAACACATTAAAGATATTAGCTATGACTTTTTAAGATAAAAAGAGGAATAGAAGTTTGTGATTAACAGGAAGCCACGTATCTAGTTGGTCCACCAATGAAATCCTATTTATAAAACTTTTGTATTTGTTTGGCCGTTTTCATAACATAGTATATATATATAATATGGATATTCTATGGGATCTAAGTATAAGTTTGGGTTACAGAATTCGTCCTTATATGAACTAATAAAAAATAATCATGTGAAATAATGGTATTAACATTTTTTTTACAATAAAATCCCTAAAAATATTGAATTTATAAGATATGAACCCTTATTTAAAAAATAATAGAAAATGGTTGTCCATCCGTTTTGTTCAAAAGCCAAAATTTTTTAGAAACGTGAATCCCTTTCCTTTATGTCCAAATTGTTTTCATCAATCAGGGTGAGAAGCATAATCGAGAACCCCCTTTTAAAACAGTAAATCCTTTTCATTCGAAACACTATCAATGCGTTGCTAGTTACCTTTTCATCTCCAACTTCGACTCCATCCACATGTCGCTCTTAAGATATTTTCTGTTGCCATATGCTGCCATTAACGGATTAGTAAATCAACATTACACTCACTAAATTAATTTCTTTGCAAGGTAAAATCACATACTTTATTTTCCTTTCTCTTTACAATCTGTTACTATCCCCATTCTAGTTGAAACGAAGGAATCAAAATTAAATGAGTGTAAAGCTCTACTATTTCCTTTCCTATTGCCACTTTCAAAGAAAATTTTCAATAAGGTGAATATTCATTCACTGAGAGACTTCTGCTGGAATATAGAGTCTGTTATCCTGCAGCTAATTAGGGATGATATTGAAATCGGTATCCACGTGATTAGCAAATCCTCTTTGTTTTTGGTTTTAATCTATTAATGTGAAAAATAAAAGTAAAAGGCACTATCTTGCAATTTCTTTTTTAAAGAATATTTATTTACAACATAATTTATAAAAGATTCACTTTAACTTTACATAATTCATGTGTTATTATTTGATTTATTCACATCAATGTATATTTTGGTACTCATAATTTTTCATAGATACCATAGTAATTCTCATAGAATATATTTAATAGTTGCTTTTATATATGCATTATACAAGGAATACATCCAGCATAATTGCAACACGCATGAATGATATCCCATAAAAAAAATTAATTACACATTACTTCTAGGCTCAGATCTCCCAAATCTGTTTAGGTGGTAAAAAATGTAATTAAATTATAAAAATAATATAGATAAAAGTTGATGTACATGTGACTATATGTATGTATCATTTTTGTAACCCCGAAACCCAGATCAAAGCCCTTTGGCCTGGGTGGGTGGTTTTTCGTTGTTTAATAAGAATGTCTACCGGACACACGGTTTGACAAGTTTACAGCCGGTTTAATAATGGTTTTCAAAACAGCAATTTGTATGACCTGTCAATCCGGTTTGGGTTTGAAAACTGTGTGAACAGGTTACACTGCCGCTCACCAGAACATTGCAATGTCAACAACAGCTGCCTCGGGCCCGACAGCAAGCGCAGCTCCGCATCTTCAAAATTCAATGGGTATGACAGAAATTTTAACATTTTTAATTTTTTTTGAAAGACGGAACTTTATATAAATTGACTTGAGGAATGGTGATATGGTATCAGGACCACCCGCACCTAACTTACCAAAAGAGAACAAAAGATTAATGTTTCATTTTTTTTGGTAAGCGAATAATGTTTCATTTGGATGGAAAAAGAAAATGAGAAAAATGAAAATAAAAGGAGAAAAAATAAATAAATAAAATAGAGATAAAAATTAATCGTTTGAATTAAGAGAAAATAAGAGGATAGAATATAGAAAGAATATTAAAATAATAATATTTTCTGTAATGCTAAACGAAAATGTGGAAAAAAGGAAAGGACAAAAATGTTAATTTTACATTTTGACAATATTTTTTTATTTGTACAATGATGATATTAAAATTTAAACATATAATCTCTTACAAATTACTTAAGTCCCTTAACTTACATTTTGACGATATATTTGAGTTATTAAATTAAAAGTTATTGATTAATTTTTTACACTAAAAAAAATTCTTTTCAAAAGCTTTTATTTGAACAATTTGCTTACAACCTATTGTGATTATTTCATTGTGATAGGAGATAAATATTATTTTATTTTCAACTAAATAACTTTTTTAATAATTATATATCTCTTTAAATAATTTAATACATAAAATAATTCTTTTTATACTATTCAAATAAAGTTTTTTATTTTAAAATGGATTATAAATTAAATATTCAAATATAAATTAATTTTTTTATAAATTATTTTTAAAAAAATTAATTATACATATAATCAACTTTTAGTATAATCTCTTTTCATAACTAATCTCTGTTAATATAATCTCTTGTTCATAACTAATTGAACAAGGCTGGAACTTGAATACATTGTGCACTCAACTCCCAGCCAATATCCATGCTAGTTCCTTTCAACGTGGATGCTTCTTTTGTTTACTCTTATATTTGGAAAATACAAGCTAATGGATGAACACACCTCTTGGCTTCTTGGATTTTCAGGTGACTTGGGGTACACGGCCAATATGGTGGCTGAGCTGCAAGCCATCGGAGTTGGGTTGCGTTTAGTTTGGGAGCATGGGTACAAACTTGTCATTTGTAAGTCAGATTCTCTTAATGCTTTAAGGTTCATTCTTTCTATTAATTTGTAAGTTTTTTTAAAAATCTTAATATAAAAAATTACTATTAAAAATAAAAATCTTTGAATTCATGATTCTCATTAACAAGAGTATCAAAAAGACATTAACCTTTATTCATGAATAGTTAGTGGACTATATTCCAAAAGCATTAGAGAGATCTCAAAACTTATTTTCTATTCATTTGCCTTTAATTTTTCTTTATGTTTTTTCTACTTTAGTGATGATGGGAGAAGAAGAAACTTTGACGGTCACAAACAGATCTTGAGTTTTGTGCTAAAACTATTTCTTAAATGCTGCTAACTTCCATCAAGTTGACAACTACTATAATTAAAAAATTGTCATTTTCCTTTTACCCAATAAGAGTTTAGCTCATTAACTAAATTCAATTACTTATTAAACTAATAAGATAAGTCACAAACTCATTACATAAGACATTTAATCTAACATTTTTTCACTTGACTTATGTGACATTACTTTCTTTATAGTTTGATAAGTTTATCAAAACTTAATATGAATTCATATATATAGTCAAACTCTTTTTTACATTAAATACATCATTCATCATGACCAAGAATAAAACTAACATCATCATGACCAAGAATAAAACTAACATGAGTCATCATAGCAGTAGTATATCATTTAATCGACATAATCATTTTCATGTACTACAGAATTGGTCCTCTCCTTAACATGAACTATAAATGGGAAGCACATAATTGGTCCAACAATAATATATTTATTAAAGACAGAACATGTTATCATCATTCTTATTCAATTACATATACAAACTTGGAAAACAGGTAAGATAGAAACATATTCATTCATGAGCTCAAAGTGTTAAAGTATATAAAACATAATTATTAACATAATATACAATAATATCCATACTTTCAACATGTCCACTAAATGTTTTGGGCGGTAACCCTTTCGTCAAAGGGTCAATAATCATAAAATCGGTGCTAACGTATTCTATTGACATTCTATGTTTCTGAACTTCTTATTTAATGGTAAAGTATTTCAATTCCCTATGTTTAACATCTTTAAAAAACATGTCGTTTTTAGAAAAGAAGATTGCTGCAGATAATAAATTTTAGCGACTTGATAATACTGTTGACAATTTCAAGTCCTAAATAAAATTCTGCAATCATAATTCATTAATAATGACCTCAAAGCATGTCATAACAATAAATTTGTCCCCCTTCTGAATTGGAACCATACCTTATTGGTCATTTATCTATTTTCTATATCTTTATTGATATATGCTTTCTGAGACAAACTCAACAATCTTTGTGATCTATCGTGAAATATTTCTATTCTAATCACGTAATTTACCTCTCCCATATCTTTCATTTCAAAATTATTAGAGAGAAACTTCTTAGTCTCACTTAATAGACCAAGATCATTAGTTGCAAGTAAGATGTCATTAACATATAGACCAAAAAAGATAAACTTACTCTCACTAACCTTTAGATATATACACCAATCAATAGTGTTTTCCTTAAATCCAAAGGATAAAATAGTATCATTGAACTTGAGATACCATTGTTGGGAAGCTTACTTAATTTCATATATTGATTTCTTAAGTTTACACATCATGTGTTTTTTCTCCTTAACTGAAAAACTCATTGGTTAATCTATATAAATATCTTCCTCTAAATTCCCATTTAGAAAGGCGATTTTCACATTCATTTGATACAAACTTAGATCATAATGAGCTACTAATGTCATGATAATTTTGAAAGAATCTTTCTTAGAAACTGGAGAAAATATTTTCTTATAGTCAGTATCATCTTTTTGAGTAAAACCTTTGGTAACAAGACGGGCCTTGTAGCATTCAATGTTGCCATGAGAATCACGTTTAGTCTTAAAGACCCATTTACAACTAACTCTCTTAAACCCTTCAGGTAATTCCACAAGGTCTCATACACCATTATATTTAATTGATTTAAGCTCATCTTTCATGACATTTAACTATTTATCAGCATTATCACTATTAATAGCTTATGAAAACGAAACTGGATCATTGTCATTAATTCCCAAGTCATTTTCTAACTCTTGTAGATACACCACATAGTCATTTAGAATAGCAAATCTCCTTTCTCTTTGAGATCTTAATGTTATTTCTTGTGGTTGTTCTACTATAGGTTCATTGTTAATCTTGAGATCATTAATTTGTTGTTTTTCTTGACTGTTATGCTATTCAACAACATGAGGAACAACAATTTTACAAGTAGGAGCACAAGTCAAATGAACTTGTACTCTAACTTCCTTAATTTTCACATTTCGTGAAGCTTCACTCCCACTGGTTTGACCATTCTCAATGAATCTGACATTTTCAGTTTTAACAATTCTTGTACTATGGGTAGGACAGTAAAATCTATACCCTTTAAACTTTTTTGGATAACCAATAAAATATCCACTTATTGTTCTTGCATCCAGTTTCTTTTCATGTGGATTATAGATTCTTATTTCTGTCTGACATTCCCAAACATGCAGGCGCCTTAAACTGAGTTTCCTACCTATCCAAGGTTCAAAAGGTGTTGTTGGAACTGCCTTACTAGGAACCTTATTCAACAAATACATTGTAGTTTTTAACAGCATACATCCACAATGACAATGGTAAAGACATGTTACTTAACATGCTCCTAACCATATCCATTAAGGTTCGATTATGCATTTTTAATACACCATTTTGTTGTGGTGTACCTGGTATTGTGTATTAAGCACATATGTCATGATTTTCTATGAACTTAGCAAATGGACTTGAGTGTTGTCCAGTTTCATCAAATCTTTCATAATACTCATCACCTCTATCTAACCTTACGATCTTCACCTTTCTGTCCAATTGTTTTTCAACTTCATTTACATAAATTTCCAGGGCAATCATTGCTTGAAATTTTTCATGTAATAAATAGACATATCTGTAACGTGAATAATTGTCAATAAAAGTGATAAAATAATTTTCTTTACCAAAAGAATTAACATTAAATGGTCCACATATATTTGTGTGTATAATTTTAAGAAGTTGAGTGCTTCTTGTGGCACATTTCTTTGTGTATTTTGTTTGTTTTTCCTTAATATAATCAACACAAATATTAAGGTCAGTTAAATCCAAATCTGGAAGGATGTTATTCTTTACTAACCTTTCCATTCTTTCTTTGGAAATGTGACCCCAAACGTTTATGTCACAAGTAAGCAGAATGTTCATTCACTAAACTACGTTTAGTGCCAACATTATGATGCAAGGTCATAAGAGTTTCAACATATAAATTATCAAGATTCAATTTATATCAACCATTATAAAGTATACTAGAACCAATCATATTTGTATGCTTACACAAACTAAAACATCAATTATCAAACCTAAAAGAGTATCTAGCAACATCAAGTTTAGACAAAGAAACTAAATTCCTATAAATACTAGGTACATAAAAAGTTTCAAATAAATCTAAATAATGTTCAATGTCTAAGATTAAACGGTAAGTTCTGACATCTTCCACTAGAACCTTCACTCTATTTCCCATGAAAACAAACTTCTCATTTGAACTTATGATTTGGATTGTAAGGAATCCTTGTATCATATTAGAAACATAAATTGTACATCCAGAATAAATCCACTAAGTATTATGGGAAACTTCAGTTAAATTTGATTTGAAACATACATAAGCTTTTTTTCTAGGTCCTTGATGGTTCACATAATGGATATAGTAATTTCCTTGATTCTTAAATCTATTCCTCCTGAACTAACATAATGTGCAATTCATGCACATTTCATTTATCTTTCATAGTATTATAGTTTATTTAGAATGAACCATACTCAAGCGATAATGAGTTCAGAATGAATTACACAAGAAAATTCTCATCCACTTCCATTAATGTCCCAGTAAGAGACTTGTCAGCAGTTTCAGAGTGCTCTTTCACAAATTTCATCATTTCTTTAGCATTCTCAATTTTAGGAAGAGCTGACTTAATATTGCTAGGTATACTCATCCGCATGTATATCCAACTCAATCTATTTGATCTTTCCAAATTTTATAATGAACTTTATCTTCATCAGTGTTTAAAATAGTAATAGCATCTAGTTTCTCTACTCGAAGAGCTAAATCCAAATCCATTACCCCAACGTAAAATTGAATTTGCTCACTCCATTCAAAAAAATTAAGTCCATTAAAAACTGAAACAGATGAGAGATGCGAATGCATAACAATAGGTACTGTAATGATCACATGTCTAACATTAATACTTTGAGTCATAAATTAACATACTATACAGATTCAGATAACAAATCACTTAAACATTTAATGTATATCAATGTTAATTCATCAACATATAACAATAAACATAATGATGCTAATAAATTTAACATTATTTGGCAATAATATATGTACTAATTAGAAATATTTATTATCTTTGAATATATAAATAAAACTAATAATACACTTACACTACCAACAATCATGTTAATTTATTATAAGGACGGTTAATCAACCTTTGGGCAATCCATAAATGTCTTATAAAAATGAACTTCAATTTACTCATACATAAATAGTCATCATATCATTCACAACATCCATTTTATGGATAATTGAAAAAATAACTTTTATATAATTTAAAATTATATTAACTTAAAGATTCGACCACTTTAATGATTAACAAATTTTGCATAATATCATTCTAAATTGATAGCATTATATATAATAATCAAATACTACATATTCTTTAAAACAACTTTTATACAATTTGTGATTAAATCAACTTAAAATTTAATTACTTTAATAATTAACAAATCTCACTTAGTATTTTCTAAATTGATAATATTATGCATAAAATCAAATACTACATATTTTATAAAATAATAAAACTAAAGTCGTTGATTTGTAAAGATAATATTGCAAACAATCAAACACGAGGCGTGACGAAAACAATCAGGATTGAAAACAATTAAACATTATTGTTTAAATATTCTCCGTACTTTTAATTATTTAAATATTCTTCGTACTTTTAAATATTATAAATAACTATAATTTTTCTATCACATTTTTCTTTTATATTATTTTTATATTATTCATCATTTTATTAATTATATCATTTTTATTATTTTTTCTCACTTAATTATAACTATTCAAAAATAATATAAGAAATAATGTTTGGACAAAAATAATATAAGAACATAATTTTTGTATTATAAACAATTAAACATTATTGTTTATCCTTTGTGTGCATATTCTTTAACAAGACGTGGTTCTCCGCAATTTTGTTTTCTTGCAAAAGACGAAAAGGCGGTGTTTCATACACGAATATAATTTTTCGTATTGTGTTACGACTTAATCCATGAAAAGACCTTATCTAATCATTATACAATTAACTCACACAATACAACAAAATAAAATAACAAAAACTCTCAGTTGTCATAATTAAGGTTCATACAAATTGAAAAAAAATAATCATTATTAATAAAGAATCATAAATTTCATAACTTTTCTTTAATATCACATATTAATTTGTAAATTTTTTAAGATTCTTAATATAAAAAATTACCATTAAATATAAAGATCTTAAAATTTTTAATTCTTACAAATAAAATTATAAAAACACTCTAATATTTATTTATGAATAGTTAATAAATTATATTTTAATAGTATTAAAGAGATTTTAAAATTTATTTTTTATATTTCTTTTATATTAATAATGGTGAGGGGAAAAAAATTCAAACGATCAAGAACAAATTTGAATTTTATATAAAAAATATTTTTAAATATTGATAATTTTTATCAAATTAAGAATTATTATAATTATAAAATTATTTTTTACTTAATAAAAATATAACTTAATAATTAAATTTAATTATTTATTAAACTAATAAGATAAATCACAAAATCAACATATTATATATTTAATTTGACACTTTCTTTCCTTAACACCCTTATCGGGCCATCATTGAAGAAATAAGAGATATGCTGAGTTGGGACAGGTATGTCCACCTTATTCACACTCTTAGGAAGGTAACAACTGTAAGACTAAGCATGGTGCTAAGCATGATAAAGTTTTTAAGAAATATTAATAGCATATTATTTTAAATATTTTTTAATATTTATTTTATTATTAGTTTAGATATATATATTTTAATATTTTTTAATAATATTTTTAAATATATAAGATGATCAATAATAAAATAATTACCAAAATAAACATTAAAAAAATATAGTATTAACATTCTTCAAAAGATTTTACATCTGAGCTACTCCTCCTAATAAGTTGAGCTCTCCTCACTCCTCTTATGGCTGACTCAGTGGGTATCGCTTTGCTTAGGAGTTGGTCCTTTTTGGTTTCTTACCTCTTGTATAAAAAAAATTAATTCAAAAATACATTAAATATATTAGTTTTGATTTTTAAAGATAAAAGGAGATATAGAAGTTTGTGATTTATTGAAAGCCACGTACCTAATATTAGTTTTGATTTTTAAAGATAAAAGGAGGAATAGAAGTTTGTGATTTATGGAAAGCCACGTATCTAATATGGTCCACCAATGATACTGTTCACATGTGATACTCTCACCAATGGCAGCCTGCTTCATAGTTGGAAAATATTAATAGCGTATAATATTTTTCAACAAAAGCTAACAAAATATCAATCAATTATCAATACCAATTAATTTTATAAAATAAATGTTACACATCTCGGAAAAAAGTTGCCTGGAATTGCCCGGATAGGTGACAGGCATTTCTTTTCAATTTTTTTATCTGACCTGAATAAAAAAATAAAAAGAAATGTCTATCACCTATTATTCTGCTTGAAATAAAAGATTCTTTTTATTAAAGAAATAAAAGATTTCAATATACCTGTTATTGTTAAAGAGCACAACTGGGCTACGTCCGTGCTGTGTAGACCCGGCTCTATATCATCACTCATTTTATAATATCATTTCTATTTTCTTCATATAAGATCAGTCTTTTGTACTTATTGATTTAACTTGAGTGAGAAAACGGTTATATAAACTAAAGTATTTGTCATTTAGATATTTACATGCACTATTTATAAAATTGAATAATATATAAATTTATACTATCTCACTATCTTCTAAATATGCGTATTTTAAAAATTTAGTTTATATTAAATAAGGAGAAAGATAACTTCTTTATTTCTCTCCTTTATTTTTTCTATCATATTTCTTTATTTTTTCTTACCCTCCATAATATCAAAAGACTCTTAAATTAAAATATAACTTACCTCCTTCAACTTTTACTTTATGTGCATTTTACTCCTTTGAATAAAGAACGTGCAATTTATCCCTCATAAAATTTATTTATGAATCTTAAAATTGATTATAAACTAATATATCTAAACATAAATTAAGTTTTTCATAAATTATTTTCTTAAAAATTAATTATACACATAATTAATTTTTAATATTATCTCTTTTCATAACTAATCTCTTTTAATATAATATCTTGTTCATAACTAATTGAACAAGGCTGGAACTTGAATACATTAATGTGCACTCAACTCCCGGCCAATTTGATTGACAATATCCATGCTGTTCCTTTCACGTGGATGCTTCTTTCGTTGACTCTTATATTTGGAAAATACAAGCTAATGGATGAACACACCACTTGGCTTCTAGGTTTTTCAGGTTACTTGGCGTACACAACCAATATGGTGGCTGAGCTGCAAGCCATCAGAGTTGGGTTGCGTTTAGTTTGGGAGCAAGGGTACAAACTTGTCATTTGTGAGTCAGATTCTCTGAATGCTTTAAGGTTCATCACGAGTTTTATTAAAAATACCTTGTATTTTCTTTTTCTTTTTTTTATGAAATTTTAGAATATATGATTTTAAATATTAAAAATATCTAAATTTCTCTCCTTTGTTTTGGGTAACATGACGTGAGATGGTAACTATGGTTCGAACATATTTAAATTCTAGAGTAAACTCTTGTTCTAGCCTTTGATTTTCAAAACATCAATTTAGAGTTTAAAATCTTTCACTTCTATTTATTAAATTAGAATATGTATTTTTTAGAGTAATTAAATTTATTGTTTTATTCTTTTTAAAGAATGATACACATTTTTTTAATTTCTTTACTTTTAAATTATAAATCTAAATTATTTTAATTAATTATATATATCTCCTTTATAATTTTAAATAATTTTCTTCTTATATAATTTTTAGTTTTACATTAATTTAATAAAGTCAATGTAATGCACGTGATACTTGCTAATATTATGTTAATTTGATCCTTAAATGATATTTTTTATATATCAAAATAGCTCTAAAATTGCTGTTTACTAAGACTAAATTGATGTCATGCAATAACAAAAAAAAAATAGTTAATGATCTATTTGATATCACCACTCTTTCAAAAACCAAATTAATATTATGAAAATCTTTGAATAAAATTATGGCAAAATGGCAAACTGACTCAATAAAAATCAAATGTAATTATGAAATCAATGATTAAAAAGTTTAGAGATGAACAGATCAAAAAAAAAAATTAGAGATGAGTTTTAATTTTAATATAATCTTTCATATAAAACTCTTCTATAAAATTTTCATCTTAGAAACCAAATTTACCCTAACTATTCTTTTACCATCTCCTTAATTCATATAAAGACATCAGCAATAATTTACTTTGTAAATCATAGCCACAGTCCACAGGTTGCTTCACAATTCAAACTCCATATATATCCAGTTTCGTTTTCTCATTCTCTAACGCACAAAGCAACCAAATTTCCATCTTTGACATATACTTAGTTGAAGCTATGGAACCAACTTCTCTTACAGTGCCCTTAGTCCAGGAACTAGCAAAGCAGCCATTGACGAGAGTTCCAGAACGTTATGTTCGTCCACATCTTGAGCGTCCAATAATCTTATCTACCACTACGCCTTTACCTCAAGTTCCTGTTGTTGACCTGAGCAAATTGTTGTCACAGGATCACAAGGGACCTGAACTGGAGAAGCTACACCATGCCTGCAAAGAATGGGGTTTCTTTCAGGTTTTTCATCTACTCTCCTCACCCCTTACTTTCTTGCTTTTTTATCCTTCTATTTCAGCTATCTTTTCAATTTCTCTTCATCTGACTGACAAACTGATTGTCAGAATTGTTCAGATATGATTTCTAGTTTTTACCAATAACTCTCTGGTTTTGACTAAGAGCTGCAAGTAATACAGAATTTACACAGGTGGATATATATATATATATATATATATATATATATATATATATATATATATATATATATATATATATATATATATATATATATATATTCTTTCTTCCTCTTTATTGGTTTAAGTGAAAGAATTTTAAAAAAGTGATTTCTGTTTCATTTGTGTGTTGCTTACTTATGTATGGAAATCATTTCAGCTGATTAATCATGGAGTTAGCACTGCATTGCTGGAAAGTGTGAAGACAGGTCTTCAAGAATTCTTCAATCTTCCAATGGAAGAGAAGAAAAAGTTTGGACAGAGACAAGGAGAAGTGGAGGGATATGGTCAGCTCTTTGTTGTTTCTGAGGATCAGAAATTGGATTGGGCAGATCTGTTTTTCATGTTCACTTTTCCACCACACATGAGGAAACCCCACTTACTTCCAAATTTCCCCTTACCATTCAGGTTCTCTTTCTCTCTTATGTGCTCTCTGCTTTTAAGAAAAACTGTTATGATTATGTTTCTAATTTGTAATTAAAAAATTTGCAACTTATATGAGTTTCAGTTCATGGCATTATAGATCATCTCCTTTCAGAAATAAAATAAGTTTGATCTTTTTTACTATGAAAACAAATTAAAAGTTCCATTTAGAAATCTGAATTAAGAACTTACTTCCATTCTTGCACAAAGTCTAATTTTTACTCGTGATGTATCTAAAGATATAGGGCTTACTTTGATATACTTAAGAAAAAAGAGTACTTATTCTGAAGTTTTTTTAGAAGAGCTTTTTTTTTATGTGAAAAGAGCTTTTCTTAAAAAAAAAAATTAGATATAATATTTAAAAAGTGCCTATATTAATAATTACTAATGTGAAGACTATTTATTCTTTCACTTATTTTACAAGTTTGGGATTGTTAGCTTCTAAAATAAGTGGTTGAACTACTTTTTTTTTAACTTCTCTGCATTTTATTATGATGACATCCAAACAAACTTAAAAATATTTTTAAGCATTTATTTTTAAAATTAAGTGTATCCAAATGGGCTCATAGTTCACTAGATATGTGAAAATTTTCTAGAAAAAAAGATAAGTGAAAATTCAAAGTATTAATATTTCATAAGTCAAATGTTAAAAGTAGGGCTCTAAACTAATCAAATTTAAATATTGTGCTTGACTTATATAAAATTATTAAGTTCGACTTGTTTAGTTCATTTATAACTTGATTATTTTCTTTCCCTTTATTTAAATCTCTCCTTGAAGTATTTTCTAAGTTATTAATTTAGTATTTAGTTAACATCTTTATGCTAGAAAATGAAGTAAAAATTGAAAGAAAGTAAAAATTTTTAAAAATTAGAGTTAGGTAGGTGGTAGATTGTAAAAAATAAAATAACAATTTTTCAGATAGAATTATAATTTATTAAGTAATAGCAATATATAAATTATTATTATCTATACATTTTCTTATTTAAAATTACAACTATTTTTGTGATTGAATAAAGCTTAGCTTGACTCATTTATATATAATTGAGCCTAAATTCAAGCTTGAAGTTGTTTATTTAATTAAATAAATTAACTTGACTAAGCATTTAATAAGTTGAGCTTGACAAGTTTACGTATAACTTCATTCATACATCTAGTTAAAAGAGATTTTTAGTACCTCAACTTACCAAGTTTCAATTAAGGATATCAATAATGTTATTTGCACACCATTTTTATTACATCACTCTTATATTATTATTATTTTGGATAATTAAATAAGAGAAACACACATTCTTGTACACTCTAGATCTCTATCTTTATTTTCCCAATTAAGAAAAGTGTAAGGATGATGTATTAATATTAGTGTGCAAATAACAAAATTCTAACAACAACGTTATTTGCATACTATTTTTATTGTACTATTCTTACACCGTTTTCATTTTGGATAATAAAACAAAACAAAAATTCTAACACATTATCTCTATCTTTATTTTCTCAATAAAAAAAGTGTAAAGATAGTATATTTATTGATGTACAAATAACAAAATTTTAATGATTTCAACAATATTATTTGTATTATATTTTTATTACACCATTCTGATTAGGGGTTTTCTTGGATTGGTTTAGATCAATTTTAAGGTAAAAAACCACCTGATCCAAATAAGATAAGTATCATCGGTTCAGTTTAGATTAGATGAATTTCAATAACTAAACCAATCTAATCCAAATCAATTTTAATCGGTTTGAATTAGATTGGATGATTCAGTTTTTAACAACATAAATGACAAAATTATCCAAAACTAATCAAAATCAGCACCAGAATCCTAAACATTTGGTTGTGGGATTGCACCTCGTAAAATGGTTGTGCTCATGGATTGTGGGTACGTGACGGATCTGGAGGCAGATCCTCCAGATCTGGGTTCTAGTGGCCGGAGTTGTTGGTTGACAGTGGCTCGCGGTGGAGACTCAAGCGCTGGTGGCTCGCAGTGGAGGCTTAGGTGCTGGTGACTCGCAATGGAGGCACACGGTGGAGCCAAATTTGCTGGTGGCTCGCGGTGGAGCCAAATCTGCTAGTGGCTCGCGGTGTAGACGCATGGCGGAGCTAGATCTACAACTCGCAGTGGAAGCACGAGGTGGAGCAGATCTGCTGGTGGCTCGCAGTGGAGGCGCGTGGTGGAGCCAGATCTGCGACTTGCGATGGAGGCGAAGGTGGAGCCGAATCTACTGTTAGCTCACGGTGGAAGCGCATGGTGGAGCCGGATCTGCTGGTGGCTCCCGGTGGAGACGCACGATGGAGCCAGATTTGCAACTCCTAGTGGAGGCGAAGGTGGAGCCAGATCTGTTGGTGGCTCACGGTGGAGGAGCGCGGTGGAGCCGGATCTGCTGGTGACTCGCGATGGAGAAGCACGAAGGCCGAAGTGGGGGAGGGGAATGGGGATGAAGTCGAAGTGGGGAGGGGGGAAGGGGGATGATGCTAAAAATCCAAAAGTCAAAATAGATGTTGAAAAAAGAGGGAGGGATAGTAGAGCAAGTAAAAGAAAGGAGGGGTGTTCTTGTAATTATAAGTGACATTATGAGTATTTAAGTAATTTTAAGTGTATATTTAGAGTAATAATCGGTTTGATTCAGTTTGGATTGATTTCATAAAATGGAATCGAAAATTGAATCGAACCGATCGATTCTTTAAAATTTTCATCCAAAATAGTCCAATCTATTTCCATTTTTGTCGATTTTTGATTTTTTTAGATCGATTTTTGGTTTTTTTTTTCGATTGATTTAGATCTGAACATCCCTAATTCTTATGTCACTTCCCATCAAATAAGAAAAGTTGTGAATCAGGGTTGTTACAATGGGTAAGATTGAATTGCATCGACTCAAATGTCCTGGGTTGAAATCTTACTGGTAGTCTAATTTGGGCATTTCTAATATACACTCTCCAAAGGAGGGTGTATGATACACTAAGCCCATTTAAATCGTTGATTGTATTGAAAAACATATCAACAACTATGATCAACGACCTATAACATGTTGTACTGTTCACCATCATTGTTCATTGCCCCACTAAAAACACTGTTCACACCGGAAAAATTACTGTTTAAGCCGAAAAAATGTATTGTTCATACCGAAAAATACTGTTCAAATCAAAAAAATACTATTCATCACCAAAAATGTACTGTTCATTTCCAGAGTTACTGTTCACACAGTTACTATTTTATTTTTAAGTTGCATAACTGTGTAAAAATTTATTGTTAAAATAATACCAATTAAAACTATACTAGTTTTTATATTTTTTCATAAACAATTGTGCATATTAAAAACTCTACAGATTTTATTGTGTGTAAATATTACTAGTTAAAATCTGTAGAGTTTTCAGTATGCACAGTTATTTATGAAAAAATATAAAGACTAGTATAATTTTAACTGGTATTATTTTTACTTGTATTATTTACAGCCCAATTTTTCTAAACTATATAACTATATAAATATTATCACTTAAAATTTATAAGATTTTTCAGCAGTAATAGTTTAAAAAAAATTCGGTATGCACAGTTATTTATGAAAAAAATATAAAGACTGACTGATATAATTTTAACTGATATTATTTACAGAGCTGTGTAATTTTAAAATATGTAAATAGTAATCAACATAGGTGGATGGCGGCTGGCGGCGTTGACTGGTGGCCGGCCATTGGCGTTGATCGATATGGTAGTGGCCGGCCAATACCTCCGATGGTAGTGTCTGACTGCCTACAAAAAAATAGGCCTGAAAAAAAAAGATACAACCTGTAAAAAAAAAAAACCTGCTATTACAGATAAAAATTTGGGTGTATGGTACAACTAAACTTAGCAAGGTACATAGTAACACTCGCCGTCTAATTTCATTGATAAGTTATTATAACTACTAGTATGAGCCTTAAGTTAGATTTGTGACATCCCCTAATTTTCTTTTTTGAAAATTCATATATATATATATATATGTGATTTTCGTTCTTTTTTATTATATAATTTTGTGTAATTCGTGTTTTATGATTTCTTTCTAGCATATTATAGAAGTTTGACCTCACCTTTTATGATTTTCATATAGGTGACATCATTGGAAAAAGATTTTGTTGTTGTTATTATTGTCGTAGAGAAATTCTTATATAAACATAAAACATTAAAATTAGGTAACCTTAACTAATCATATTATTAATTATGATAAATTATGATACTTATTAATTATAATTATTAATTAAATATAATAGTTATTTATTAATTAATTATATGATTGATCAAATATACCTAACTTAAATGCTCTACATTTATGCAAAAATCTACTCTTGTTGTATATTATAGAAGTCTGAATATTGCTATTGGAATTTACTACCCAAAACATATTTGATTATTCATATGGGTGGCTTGATATCTTCTTTTGGTTGCAGATATGATTTAGAGACCTATTCTGTAGAGTTGAAAAACCTTGCGATCCAGATCCTTGATCTTATGGCAAATGCCCTCACAATGGACCCCACGGAAATGAGAGAGTTATTTGCTGAAGGGACTCAAGCAATGAGGATGAATTATTATCCTCCATGTCCTCAACCCGAGCTTGTGACAGGACTCAATCCTCATTCTGATGGTGGTGGCCTCACCATCCTTCTCCAAGCCAACGAAGTTGAGGGTCTTCAAATAAGAAAAGATGGACAATGGATTCCTGTTAAACCCCTCCCTAATGCATTCATCATTAACATTGGAGACATGTTGGAGGTAACCATTTATTTTTTTGACAATTAGCTACATATATCACATCTTTATTTCTTCTTTTAAAAATTAGTTTCATATTATTTTTTTTTGTTAATTTGATTTTTTTTATCATATAAATCATTTACATTATAATCTTTTCATTAAGATTCCATCACCCCCTAACTAAAGTGATGATGTGTCACTAATGGTAATAATATAATTGACTATCACCAATCAGTAACACATTATCGTTTCCGTTAAGGGATAAAAGTATCCTAATAAAAAAATCACATTAAAAATGATTTATAAAATAAGAAATCAAATTAACAAAAAAGTTTGATATGATATCAAATTAAAAAATAAATAAAGATAAGAGATAAAAATGCTTGTTTTACCAAAATTTAATTAAACTATATGCTCTTATGAAGACCTCTTGAATTGCATTAATTTTCTAACCTTTTCAATCCTCATGCACACTGCGTTAGCCTTATCTTCCCAACTAATTTGGCAGATGATAACTAACGGAATTTACCCAAGCATCGAACACCAAGCATTGGTTAACTCCGAGAAGGAGAGGCTTTCTTTAGCCACATTTTTCAACCCTGGTAAAGAATCAATTTTAGGCCCTGCACCAAGTCTTATTAGTCCAAAAACACCAGCAGTGTTCAGAAGATTGAGTTTCGTGGAATACTACAGAGGGTACCTGTCACGGGAACTCCGTGAGAAATCATACCTTGATAGCATGAGGATCCAAAATGAAAAGGACAAAATCTCTTAGCACTTTACAGTTGATGGATACAGAAAAAATGAATATGGAACAAAAGTTTTTCTGTATTTGTCACAGCGACATCTATTTCATTCTGGTATGGTAGAAGAATGAATAAGGATAGGATAAACTATATCCACTGAATAAGGCCTTGTACTACTATCCTATATTTATATATTATGCCAACGTACCTATTGGGCGGATTATATGACATTATCCTATACTGTGTTTGTAGGCAGCTTGTATAGCAGTAGGTCCGTTTTACTCAATTAATTAATTTTAAGTAGCTTTTGAGGGGAAAAAATCACAATCTCATGAATAAAACCAAATATAAATTCTACTATTTTGGCTACTTTTCAATAAATCATTTCAGAAGGCAACGCGTATGCGGAGACGGATCGAAAGGGGGGGTCTCTTTTCTAAAATTTTAAGTGTATATACAAATTTGCTATTTTAAAATTTTAAAATATTTTATTATAGCTAGTGTAAAGCACATTTAGTTTATTTTGTGCTCACTCTTATTTAAATCATATAATTAAAATTATAGAATAAATTTGATTATTTACTATTTGACAAAATGCTATAATCTTATATAAATTTAGAGTTTAAAAAGTACAAATAAGTCTTGAGCTCAATTTAGTCTCTTCAAGTTATATAAACAAATAACTTGATAATAATGTGTGTGATCTATATAACAAAAGTGTTGAATCGGAGGTTTTTAGGTAGTGAAAGAGGAAAAGAAAAAATATAAATTAATATTAATATTGACTTGATGTATTAATAATGTAATATAAAAGATAAATTTAATGGTCTTATTTATATTCATTTAGACTTTTAATTCTAATTAAATAATATAATAAATCAAGAAATATAATAAATAAAAAATAAATTTTAAAAGATCATTTATAATACTCTAAAATATTTTAAAATAAAATAAAGATATTTTGAAATATTTTTCAAATATTCTAAAAAACATTAATTATTTCACACAATTTCTCAATATTTTAATCTCAAAATCTCAACTTACATTGATATCATATTTTTAAAATTGCTATATATCTTTCAAAATATGCGAATAAAATAATAAAATAAGTTATTTAATGAAAATATATAATTGAAGCATTTACCTATTTGCTAATAGAATTACGCATTCATTTGATAAATGTGAGATATTTGGTCTTTAACTAGGCCTATAGGTATATTGTTATGAAATTAATTTTTATACTTTGTTATAATTAAGAAGTTCTCTTTATAATTTTCTTTCTTAAGATTTGAATTTTAGTTCTCTTTTTGGAAGAGTGGATCGCTTACTTAACACTGTGTCCAACCCTTGTTTGTTAACGTGAGATTAAAAGTAAAAATAACTAGCCAATTTTTTTTTTATTTACATTTATTTTTGGCCCTACGTACGCATCCATCCCTGCTCCCAATCCCTCCTTTTTTTGGAAGATTCTTACTACAAGTATGAACTATAAAGTATTTAATGTTATAGCTCAAGTTTGTCGATTCTAATCGGTGGGGACCTGAAACTTAATACATAATTAATTTCGAAATCGCGTAACTTCTTTTCTGGGGTTTTGAGTTTTTCATAGTATCATCTTACTTGATAGGTGAAAAAATAATATCTTAAAGTATGATCAAGTATTTAAACAGTGATATCTCTTAATAGTATTATTTTATACACATAAATTTAAAAATTAAATTTAAAATCACAAATTTAAAATTGAATCTTTTTTATTCGAATCAATACACATTATTCTTTTCTGAGGTTATCAATAAATATTTTTTTACGGGTAAAAATAATTTAAAATTAATCCATAACTTTATATCAACATACTAAATGAGGGATATGTTGAATACAAACTTGCCGAACTTTAAATTCTTAATTTATACATTACTTTAACGGATTCACGTTATTATATGAACTGTTTTTCTAAAGAATACATACATATATAAAGTCAAAAAAAAAAAAGAATTCATACATATATATATTGAAAGTTTATATGATGACAGAAAATATTGAAAATATCATTATTGGAAATATCATTAATGAAAATGATACATCCATTGGTTACAAGTTTTATTCTAAGGCAAATGTCTATGTTGGTCCTCCGAAGTCATCATATAAATTCTCCAATTGTAATTTATACAACCAGTTTTGCCCTTTAAAAGACAAAAAATTAATGGCACTAGTTTATTAATTAATTTGATGGTATAAATTAGTATTAAATAACCACTTTAATACTTTGTAAAAAAAAACCAATTTAACACTTACAAATGAAAGACTAACGTAGTTATTCATATAATAATTAAAGTTATGTACTTTTATGTACGAAAAAGTTAGAAACTCTTGTACTTGCATATAATAATTAAAGTTATGTACTTTTCTTTTCGTGTACTTAAGTATTTTTATGTAAAAATATAAAAATATTAAAATTTGTAACAATTTTAACATATATGATAGATTATTTATATATCTAAAAATTAACAAATAATTAATAGGATATTATTTATAATCTTATCCGTCTTATATTTTTTAATTAAAAAGTTAATTAATAATAATTAAGAAAATCAAACATCAAAGTAAAAAATCTTGTTTATATTAATATAAATATAAATAAATATCGATAGAAATTATATATTTTTATCCTTTTCAAGATTAATTTTCTTACTCTTTCCTTGGAAAGATAGAAATTATATATATTTGTTGTGTTAAAGGTATAACTATTTGGGTAGAGAAGAAAGATAAGTGGCCAAGTGAACTGATGAAAAACTTTTTATAATTATAAAGGTTGTATAATTTTGTTTAAAAAATTATATCATCAAGAATCTTAAACTAATTACACATTTAAGAGAAAGTTGATTTTTAATTTTTAAATGAGATTCTTTATATAAATATAGAAGACATGAAATTAGAAAAAATTATTTTTTTAATTTTCAAATTAATAATCAGAACATTACTTAATATCTACTAGATTAGCATTAACATAATTTTATGGGTTTTTTATTAATTTGTAAAAAAGGTGTATATATGTGTAACATTCTATTTTTCATAAAATATTTTTGTAAAGAATAAATTTTTAATTTCTTTAACTCAAATATTTTATTTTACAATTATTAATAAAAAGAGATTAGATAAAGTTTATAAGAATTTAATTAATAATAATTTATGAAATTAAAAATAAAAATTTATTAGAATAAAATTTAGCATTTAATCTTAATAATAAAGATTAAAAATATTTTACTAGATATATTTAAGAAAATATTTATGAATTAATTAATATTTTAATATAAAATTTTATTGTAAATATTTAAATTAATCATTACTTTATTTTAAAAAAATTATACACAACATGTACTAATTTTCAGTGGTGCACCGTGCACCAACATGCACCACAAATTGCCAATTGAAAATACTATAAATAATGGGTGTTGTACGTAGAAAAAACAAGAAACAGGAGTGAGTGTTTGAAATAGTGAAAATGTGAAAGTGAGGTGCTTTTAATAAGAGAAAATTGAAAAATATTTTATGTATATTAGAATATGTATATTGTATTTATATTATATGTTAATATAAGAGAGATATTAAATTATTATATATGTGATTGTAGTATTTTTATGATATATAAAATAATTTTATAAGTGAATTGAATAAAATTAGACGTATTTTAATTAAATGAATAACGGAATTGGAGAAAATCGAGAGGAGAGAAAGAAACAAAGAAAGAAAGAGAAAGAGAAAGAGGAAGAAAGAATGGAAAAGAAAAGTAGAAAAGAAAGAAAAAAGATTTTGCAAGAGATAGGAATTAAATTCTCTTTTAAAAATAAAATTATGATTTTCACTATGTTTATATATTTTATTAGTAATTTATTTATTATTTTAATATTTTGTGCATATTATTATTTTTGTTAAATTTATTATGCACATGTAATGTTATGAAATTTTGATATTTATTTGGCCTTGAAATATTTATAATATTTAACAAAATTTAGAGTTATTATAATTTAAGTGTCGACTCTTTTATGGAATTAATATAAAATATATATAATAAATTAAAATATTATTTAAGACTTAAGTTTAATAAATATTTTTAATTATATTGTACAATAAATATATGTACTTAATATACATGAACTTTCTTATATTTATTTTGACTTTGAAGTAATTTTATGACATTTATTTTGACCTTTGCAATAAAAAAACTTTTGTACAATAGATAAACTATCACGATAAGGACAAACTGTGGACCATAATGAGGACCTGACAAACTATAAACTATGAATCTATGATAAGGATTGGACAACTATAGAATGTGATGTGGACTTTTAAAATAACTATTAAATTAATTTTAAATCATACTTGGTCCCATGAAGAACTGATATTTAATTTAATGATTCTAAGTTTTGTAAATTTTATTTATTTGCGATGATTTATTTATAGACTTGAAAATGGTGAATTTATTTGTAATATATTAGTGGTTTGTATTGCTTATATTTATGTGTGATAGCAAGCAAGTAATTCAAGGAAAATGTTGTACATAACCGTTGAGAAGACAGATGGATAAATTTCTTTTTATGTTACTTGTCTTGATTAATGTGAGTATGTCTGGTTTTGTTGTCATGATGTTAAAGTAACACCAGAGATAGGGTGGATTTCTCATGGAAGTGAAGGTCTTCGAGTAAAATGTGAGATAAGCAGACATGGAAAGAAAAATAAAAGTAAATTGTGGAATCCCTATGACGAGGAACTTGTTTGCTGATGTTTGCTAATACTTGCTGATAATTGGTATTGGTTTGTTGATATATGACGAACCTGTTGATGTTAATATATAAGGTTATGTATTGCATGATTTATTTAGCAATCATTCTGAAATTGTGTTATTCTTGTCATACTTGGGTTGCCATAAGGTTTTTTGTGTATATTACATAACTGAAACTTACCATATATTTTCAGACATTTTTATAATTGTTCATTTTCTATTGATAATTTTTAATTATCACTCTATTCATGGTGATTTCAGATTAACACAGAATGCATTATGGTTATCATCATTCAAATTGATCATTGTATGGATTCTAAATCCAAATGAGGAAAATATATGTTTATTAAAGCTATTAGAATATATGTATTTTGACTAAATAATGACTTTAATATACAGAAGTAAAAACATGACTTTGTTGTTGAGTTTCTTAATTAGAACTTATATTTTTTATATTGTTTCTTTACTTACTATTGTCTTGATTTCGATTTCTTTGATTTCGATCTCTGTTCTTCGTTTTTCATCTTTTCCTTCGATTTCGATCTTTATCAAAATTTGAGTTGCTATAGGCACATTTTTTTTATTTGTGAATTTTTTTTTATTTTTTCTACTTTTTTGTATATATAACAAAGGTTCAAAGCTCAAAAAACTCTCACTACCAGAGAGGAGCAAAAACCAACAAAACCAAACTTACAAGATGCTAAAGGAAAACATCATAACAAAATATCAAGATAAAAACAAAAACAACAAAAATCACAAATCAAACCAAACAACCTGTTGTTCCTCGACATCAGCATCAATATTAAACCTGAAGTCTTCCTTAGGCTTAACTATTCTTTTATGATGAACAAAACGTAAATCCTTAAAACATCTTTTGATAGATTAGAACTTGTTCCATAAAAAGCGCATCTTCCACTGGATATTATTGTTATCACCCACCTAAGACAAGGCAAGCAAGGACCCAGAAGCAACCAAAATCGAAAAATGTGAACACCATGTTTTTTGAAGAGATACTTCAAGAGCAAAAACAATGGCCATAAATTCAGCTGCAGTAGTATCACAGCAAACCACAAATTTAACATAGCGACACAACAACTTCCCACACATATCCTTAAGAGTACCTCTAATAACAAACTTCCCCACATTACTTCTATCGAAACCTTCTAATCTCCAAAAAAAGACACCATAGACATAGGATTCCATCTAACAACTGATTGTCTTATCGAATCATAATGCTTCCATCTTCTAACATCATGCAAATTAGACACCAGAAACTCCGGTGAAAAAGGAAAATCAGAACACCATCCCTAAGTCCAATACCCAAGCCTCAACTTGACTTGAGCGTGGACCTATTCCCATTTTGGATCAATTTTGTTGAAAACCAACCTGTTTCTAACTTGCCAAATCGTCCAAATAACAATAAAAAATAATGTAACCCACAACTTTTTCTAAAAACCAATCAACTCAATATCCACCCACGAGTCAAAGAAAGTTCGTGGGTCAAGAGGAGAGGACCAGAAAAAACCCCACCAATCGAGACAACTGCACCATAATTTCTAAGAGAAAACACAATTGAAAAAGTGATGTTCAATACTTTTCTTAACAGAAGCACAAAACGGGCATCCTTCTTCATTTTCCTGGATCAAGTTGGGCTTCTTAAGGCGATCTTTGGTGTTTAATCTACCCAGCAATGCAAACCATACGAGCAGTTCAGCCCTTGGAGTAGCAAGACCTTGCCAGACACCTTTTGTTATATTATAAGGAAGAAACATGGAACTTGATAAAGAGGTTTCAGCAAGCAAGAAAGATTTAACCGAAAAGGAACCTTTAGAGTCAAATTTCCAAAAAAGCTTGTCTTTGGCCTCTCTATTTAAAGAAAACTTGAGATAACAAAATATTCAACTCGTTCAGTTGTTGTAACTCCCATACAAATAATGCACGTCTCCAAAGAAAGTTCTAACTCCAATTATATCCATCCCACACCCCGAACTTTGCAATTACCTCTTTCTTGTTGTAAAGATACGATATACAGTCTTGGGAATTTATTTCTAAGACACCCATCACCAATCCACTTGTCTTACCAAAACAAAAACTTCATATCATTTTCCACATTCATCCAAAACTCATGCTGAAATATTTTATTTATTTCTTCTCCAGAATTTTTAACATTATACACATTCTTCAAAGGACCCCCTCTTGAAGATAATTTTTGATCAACAAATAGTCTATCCAAAATCAGATTATACTTCGAACACACTATCTATTTCCAAAGAGGTTTATCTTCAGCTAAAAATCTCCACCACCATTTGAATAACATAGCAACATTTTTTATAACCAAATCACCCACACCAAGGCCACCCACACTTTTTGGTTTTTGAATAACACCCTATTTAATAAGAGGAATACCTCTCTTGTTAATATCACCACTCCAAAAAAATCTACTTTGGATCCTTATTATTTTTTTAACCACCACCACCGAAATCTTGAAGAGCCCAAGATAATATAATGAAAGGTTATTAAGAACAGAGTTAATCAAAACAAGTCTACTTGATCTAGATAAAAGTCTAGCCTTCCAAGAAGTAAGCTTTTTCTCAATCCTATTCACAACTGATCTCCATGTGTCCATCTTCCTCTGATTTGACCCAAGAGGGATCCCCAAATAATTAATTAGCAAGGAAGCAATCGAGCATCTTATCCTACTACACACCAAATCAGTCCACTGTTGCAGGTAAGAGAAAGGAATGAGTGCTGATTTTGTATAATTTATTTTCAGACCAGACATAACACCGAAATACTCCAACAATCTTCTAAAGTTCAAGATAATTTTTTCCTTAGAAGGGCAAAAAACTATTGTGTCATCTGCAAATTGGAGATGATACAATTCAACCTTATCCTTTTCAATGCAAACACCTTCTATCAAACCAGCTTCCTTACCTCACCCCACCATCCGATTGAAAACTTCTGCAATTAGGACAAATAAGAAAGGAGATAGAGGATTCCCTTGCCTTAGGCCACGCTCCATATTGAAAGGCATTGTTGGTGAGCCATTCACCAAAACTGACATAGAGGCCGTTGAAATGTATTAAGACACCCATATTCTCCATTTCTCCCCAAAACTCATACGCTTTAGAACATGATCAACAAAGCTCCATCTAACTGAGTCATAAGCTTTTTGGAAATCAAGCTTCAAGATCATTGTAGAAACTTTTTGTTTTTTAAACCAATGAACCGCTTCACTGGCAATAAGCGCCCCATCAAGGATCTGTCTCCCACTAACAAAAGTTGACTGAGTCTCACCCACTAAACCTAACATGATTTTTCTCTACTTTTTTTAGAAAGAAATTTTTATATTTCAATATGAATTATTTTGAGTATTTGAATTTATTGAATTTTATTAGCAAAAGAAAAATAATTTTTATAAAGTAAAATCACTAATTTTAATATTATAGCTATAATTAGAGAGAATAAGAATAATACACTTGACTAGAAATTTTACTATCTGATATTAATTTAGCAAGGGGTTACAGTATACAGAAATCACCTTCCCAACTGTATCTATAAAAAAAACTTAATTATAAGTATATATTTCATATATAAACATTATCGTATAGCATTTTGTCATTTTCAATGGACAAATAGCGCATTGGTCTCACAAATGTGTGGTGTTAATTGGTCTCAAACACGTGATTTTGAGAAATGGACATAAATAACTTTGACTAAATAGTTAATCAATATTTTAATTTTATTTAAAAACATGCTTATTTAATAGTCCTTATCATATATTTAATATAAAACATATATTTGATTCTCAGCTAATTCAACAATTGTAAATAAGCTAAGGTGTAAGTTCATAGTCTCTTGTAAAATGGCAGAGATATAACCAATTGAGTCATGAGTCATCCCAATAATGTTTAAGGAAGTAAAAAAAAAATTTTGTTGTATTTTAATTTTAATTAATGATAATTATCTTAAATTTTGTTTTGAATCTTTAGTCAATAGAGTGGATAAACAACGGAAAAAGTTACATGCAAAGAAGTTTGAGAAATCAATGGCCTAAATTCTTTCTTTGAGTGTAGGTGAAAACAATTTCTTCCATTGATTTAACTTCTATAAAGAACTTCTATTGCACTTTGTTTCCGTAAATTACGGCTCAAATACAATTGAGATGAAATGCAAAGATGAAATCTCTTATTCATTGGTAAGTGAAGAAGATGGCTCCATTTAATTAATTTAGGGATAGCGATTCAAACATATAAGATAAAGAAATCATCACACATCTCAAAAATATACATAATTAAAATGTAATCATATAAAAAATGATTTAAAATTAATTGTAATTAGATGATAAAACTTATGCAAATGTATATAATATGAGTTGGCCCTTATACCTATTAATGATCATCATTACACGCGTCTTAATCATATAATTATATTTAGTTTTATTAAAAAAGATATTGCTAACCTCCACACTTTTATGTAAAGTTTAATAATTTTCACATTTTGTTTAAGACAAAAAAAATCAAAATCTTCTTTTGTTAAATAACTTAGTCTTAGTGGTAGTGTAATATTTTAAGAAATTTAATAAAAGAAGAGAAAATTAACACATATTTTAATGATAGAAGAGAATTTGACTCTTTTAATTGAATATAGAAAGGAAAATGATAAAAAAAGAAAGAAAATCTAGTTATTTTTAAAAATAAAAATTATGTATATAAAAAATTGATAAGATAATTTGAAGAAATATAAACAATTTATAATTGATTTAAATATATTTGCAGATTTTATATACGAAAAATTTAGAGACTCTTGTACTTGCATATAATAATTAAAGTTGTGTACTTTTCTTTTTGGGTACTTAAGTACATTTATGAAAAAATATAAAAATATTAAATGTTTGTAACAATTTTAACATATATGATAGATGATTTATATATCTAAAAGTTGTCAAATAATTAATACTATATATTTATAATCTTATCCGTCTTACCTACCTCAAGAAAATTGGAACATGCTATCTACCCGTAGAAAATTTTTATCATCCCCAGCTCCCTCTCACTTCCACCTTGCTTTAACAAGAAAAAAATAATAAAGCATAAATTAAAACCATTAAAATAGATCAAATTCGATGAGCTAATTCAAATAATTTGACAAAATGACTAAAGTAAATTAATAAAAAATAAATATAAAATTAAAAATAATCTGAATTAATTTCACCCATTTAAGTCAAACTGATCTATTTTAACAGCTATAAGCATAATAATATAATAAAGTTCCTTCCAATCTCCTGGCACAAGCCTTGTAAGACCGCTTGCAGAACCAAAACGTCTCCTTTATAATAACATAGATATAGCATATATATAAATATACATGGGCGCGGCCACAGTCCTACCACTCAAAACATCTCTTAAACCTTCTTTAAAATATTTAAAAAAAAACTAAAAATTTCTTGTAATTTTATATCTGACTCTCTCAATAAAAGTAAAATTAAATTTTGTCCTTTTCAAGATTAAATTTCTTACTCTTCCCTTGGAAAGATAGAAAATATATATATTTGTTTTGTTAAAGGTGTAACTATTTGGGTAGAGAAGAAAGATAAGTGACGAAGTGAACGATGAAAAACTTTTTATAATTACAAAGGTTGTATAATTTTGTTTAAAAAAATTATATCATCAAGAATCTTAAACTAATTACACATTTAAGAGAAAGTAGATTTTTTTCTTTTTAAATGAGATTCTTTATATAAATATAGAAGACATGAAATTTAAAAAATATTAGTTTATTATTATTTTTCACTTTATAAAGTAATAATCAGAACATTACTTAATATCTACTAGATTAGCATTAACATAATTTTGTGGGTTTTTTTTATTAATTTGTAAAATAAAAGGTGTGTGTGTAACATCTTATTTTTCATAAAATATTATTGTGAAGAATAAATTTTTAAATTTATTTAATTCGAATATTTTATTTAAAATTAGTAATCAAATGAGATTAAATAAAGTTTATAACAATTTAATTAGTAGTAGTTTATAAAAATAAAAATAAAAATTTATTGAAATAAGATTTAATATTTAATCTTAATAATAAAAATTAGAAGTATTTTAATCAATATATTTAAAAAGATTCATAAAAAGATATTTATAAAAAAATATTTATAAATTCATTATTATTTTAATATAAAATTCAATTCTAAATATCTAAATATTGTTATTACTTTATTTAAAAAGTATATATATACAACATGTGTCGCAACCGGATCACGACGGGACGACCAAAAAATATAAAATTAATGGAGTCATCACCAATATTTATTTAAATTGAGAAAATATTAGAAAAACCTTTAATTAGGAAAATTGATTTTTCGAAAATGAGTTTGGATTCGAGTCGATTACATGTGTAGAATGTATTAGCACCTACACTTTGCCCATTCCATGAACGGTACCTTAAGTTAGTTGTACAAATTTTAATAATCTCAAATATATTTATTTTAACCCCTTTAAACAAGAGACTTTGTAGTTATTTTTTATTTTTTTCATTTTTTATTTTTTGAAAAGAAATAAAAGAAACAACCAAATTATGAAAATTTATTTTTTTGGCTTGACAAAATGAGTTTCTGCTCCTACGTATCTCCTGGTGCAATGGAGAACTCAAAGTCACGTAGTTCTTTAGAAAATGATTGTGGGTTGATTGATTTTAATTAAGAAAGAAATTTTTGAAAAGGGATTTTGTTTGAAAACAAATCCATTCTTGCACGAGGTTCAAATTAGCATCAGGCTACTCAATAAACCCTTATGATCCAAATGACATTGAAGATAGCATCTGCTATTCAATCATTATCATTGGTCATTGTATAAATTAAAAGATTTTTATTTTATCATCATTTCTCATTTTTATTAAACAAAAAGGAATGCATAAAAGCAAACAAACAAACACAATTTCTCATGAGCCAGATAAATAAAATAAAAAAAAAGTATAAGCTTCACATATCAAACAACTCAAAACAAATTTGTTTTTTTTTATTTAACAATTTTCAAATATTTTTTACTTTTAAATTTTCTTCATTTTTTTATTCTTTTTATTTTTTCACTAACTTTAAGTCAAGAAACAAGAAAACCAACCCATTAAATAAAACACTCCTACCATGCAACCACTTTTTGTTTTACGTTTTCAATTTATGTTTTTTTTCCTTTTGGGCTTCCAATACTTTTGACTGGCCCAAGTAAATCCCATATCAGCCCAAGATACTTTAAATCACATTTCAATATGTCACAGGAAATTTGAGAAGCAAACACGGTGAGAAACATATGGAATCAAGTGAGAAAAAAAAAATTACGAGTGAAGCTTTGACCTCTGGGTTTACGCAAGTAACACAGAGGAGCGGAGCAAGTGGGGTTGAGATGGTGTTGGCCGGATGGTGGTGCGAGGCAAGAACGAAGGCGGCACAAAGGCCGTTCAGGCTCGCGGGTCTCAGGGCACAGGAGTGGGGCGTGACGAGTTATGGTGCGACGTGGTGGCTCGTTCGGCGCGGATCTGGCAGTTTGAGGCGGTGCCGCACGAGGCAGAGACGGGTCGCGGGGCGCTGGGTCGTGCGACGCGGTGGTTCTTGGTTTGATCTGGTTTGGACGGCGTTGGGCTTGCCGGGACCGGTGTTGGGTGGAGGACGAGGTTCCGATAGGCTTGGTGGGTTGCTGGGTATGGTGTGGCTAACCGGATCTGGTGGTCTTGGAGCAGAGGCTCACGGTGATAATGTGATTGATGATGGTGTTTGGGGTGGAGGCCGTGTGTGGTGAGTTTGGGCCGTGGCTGAAGGGATTGAAGTGGAGCTACGGTGGCTTTGCAGGGGTTGCACTATTCGGTGGCGGCTTGTGAGATGGTGGAGGGGCTGTTTGGGTGTTGATGGTTGGTGATGGTTCAATGGGATGGAGGTGGTGATGGGTTCTGTGAAAGGAAATGGCAATGGGATGAAGGTTTGCCGGTTGGGTGGGGGCTCTGGTTGAATGGTGCGTGCGAGAGGAGAGTTCGCTTGGTGGGGTTACGGTGGGTTGAAGATGGTAGTCATGGTGTGGGGGTTATGATGGTGAAATGGTTATGGTGAGTTTGAAGGTAGTGGATTGAGGTTGAAGATGGTGGTTATGGGGGTTGAAGTTGTGTGGGCTGTGGGTGAGAAAGGAAGTTGATGGTGGTAATGGATGCGGTTGACTGCCTCTGTTACTTCTCTCAGTGAAGGTCGAGAGCTTAGTGATTGGAAAATCCTCAGCCGAGAGTGAACGCCCCCCCTTGAATCCTTTTTTCCTTTTGTTTTTATTTCATTTTTTGCCTTGTAAGCAGAGATGACTTCTCTGCAATCTCTCTGGGAAATTAGCTTAGGTGCAGATAGAGCTTTCTAGCTCAATTTCCTTCTCCATGTATTTTCTTTAGGTACGTGACTTTCTCCAGGCCTCCCTATCTGTCAAATTGTCATTTCTATGTTTCTCCTTGAGTCTTGAGTTTGCAGGAGCTAGGCAGACAGCATACAAGGCTACAAAATTTTTCTTTCATTTTTTATTTTCTTTATTATTTTAATTTTTACTTGTTTTAATTATAAGAAAAAGAAAATAAAAAATTAAATAAGATGCAAGTAAATAAAATCTGAAAAAAAAGAAACAAAATGTTTGAAATATTGCAATTAGGCATCAATTACACAAAAAAAATAGTTCTTGATTGAGCAACAAAAATAAAACTTTATGGACAAAATTAGGTATCAACAGCTGCCCCCCTTTGTTTTGCATTTAAATTAAATGAAAAATAAATGAGTTGATTCAATTTCATCTATGAAAATTTTGATTTTCCTCATTTTTAGAATGTGCAAATTTATGCAAAATGCAACAAAAATAAAAAAGGAAAGGTAAAAAGCTTGCGGAGTCGGGTATCCTACTGAAGCTTGAAAACAAAAAAGGCACAAAGCTTGTGAAGTTCGGTATCCGCTGAAACTTGACAGAAAACTTAAAACAAAAAAGACACAAAGCTTGCGGAGTCGGGTATCCACTGAAGCTTGACAGGAAACTTAAAGCAAAAAGGCACAAAGCTTGCGGAGTCGGGTATCCGCTGAAGCTTGACAGGAAACTTAAAAGCAGAAAAGACAGAAAGCTTGCGGAGTCGGGTATCCGCTGAAGCTTGACAAAAGGGTAAAAAGGCACAAAGCTTGCGGAGTCGGGCATCCGCTGAAACTTGACAGGAAACTTAAAAGCAGAAAAGACACAAAGCTTGCGGAGTCGGGTATCCGCTGAAACTTGACAAAAGGGTAAAAAGGCACAAAGCTTGCGGAGTCGGGTATCCGCTGAAGCTTGACAGGAAACTTAAAGCAAAAAAGACACAAAGCTTGCGGAGTCGGGTATCCGCTGAAGCTTGACAAAAGGGTAAAAAGGCACAAAGCTTGCGGAGTCGGGTATCCGCTGAAACTTGACAGGAAACTTAAAAGCAGAAAAGACACAAAGCTTGCAGAGTCGGGTATCCGCTGAAGCTTGACAGGAAACTTAAAACAGAAAAGGCACAAAGCTTGTGGAGTCGGGTATCCACTGAAGCTTGACAGAAAACTTAAAACAGAAAAGGCACAAAGCTTGCAGAGTCGGGTATCCTACTGAAGCTTGAAAACAGAAAAGGTACAAAGCTTGCGGAGTCGGGTATCCGTGAAACTTGAAAACAGAAAGGTAAAAAGCTTACGGAGTCGGGTATCCGCTGAAGCTTACAGGCAGAAAGGTAAAAAGCTTGCGAAGTCGGGTATCCGCTGAAGCTTACAGGCAGAAAGGTAAAAAGCTTGCGGAGTTGGGTATCCGCAAAACTTGAAAACAGAAAGGTAAAAAGCTTACGGAGTCGGGTATCCGCTGAAACTTGACAGAAAAAGTAAACAGCTTGCGGGGTAGGGTGCCCGTCGAAACTGGACAGAAAGGTAAAGCGCTTGCAGGGTAGGGTGCCCGTCGAAACTAGACAGAAAACTTAAAGGCAATGGGCACAAGGCCCTGACTTGCTGTGAAAGCGATGAGTGCGAGGACCCAAAAAGGAAAAGGCAATAGGCATAAGGCCCTGTGAATTGAAAAGTTGTTGACTTTGTAAATGCATGTGATGCCAGAAATGGTGCATTATGCAATGGATACAATGAATGTGATACCAGATGACAATTCATATGATGCTAGAGGTGATGCATGATGTAATGGACACATGATGATACAATGGATGTGATGCCTGCGGATAGTGCATATGATGCCAAATATAATGCATGATGCAATGGATGCCTTACTGTAGAGATTCTCATGAACAAATTGAGTAAGCAAATTTTTTTTATTTTTGTTTATTTTTGTTGTTGTTTTTTTTTTTTTGCCCATTAAAGCTTTGGTTCCGCAACCCTTAAAGGCTTTTCCCCACAGTAGGATCAAGGTCGAAATTCGTTGATTTACTTTATGATTTATCTAGTCATTCTTTCTTTTCTCATCAACACTTAAAGGGTCTCGAGCTAGAAAACTTTATGCAGTGGGCCTTGAGCCTAAAAATTTGTACAATGAGCCACGAGTCGAAGAAGTGAATGTACTTGAGAAAAACCCCCTTTTTTTGCCAAAGTTTTGAACCAAACGCTTCTTGGAAACCAACCAAACCCATATTCAAAGGAATCACTGTCAATCTCATCTTGTTCAAAATCCTCTTCATTAGATATGACTTAGTGGAAACTTGTGACTTTCTTTCCCCAAAGGTTCCTATTTCCACCGGAAACACTTCAATCTGAGTTATCCATTGAGGATGTCATTCCCTTCATTGATTGAAACTCTAGAACTCCTTTGGCTTGAGTTGTTCAACAAGAGATTACCATTAGATGGTTAAATTGTACTATTGTGCTTATGTTCACCTAACCTGAAGCATCATGTACCAGATATGCATGGATTCAAAAGTACAACAGGAAAGATATTTACTAACTAAGAAGCTTTTTGAAACAAAGGACATTCACAAAGGATAAAGACACAAGAAGTGGAATAGTGCGGAAGCCAAGAGGTTTTTGTTTTTGTTTTTGTTTTTTTGCTTTTTTTTGACCCAGTTTGGATGTGATTGATCCTTACTTGATAACTGGACATCATGACCATTGTTTTATCAAGTATCTACAGAAATATGCCTCTGTGGAAGGTATCAAATGAATTTGACTCAGGGCATGTCATTTGAGAAAAAAGATACCCCTGTGTAGGCCATTTGACAACAGAATTTGTCCCAGTGGGGAACTTGAGTTTTTTCAGAGTAAGGCCAAATAAAACTAGGCAAATTGCCCCAGTTTAGAGCCAAATTGAATAAGGTAGAGACTTGCCCCAATGTAGAGCTAGATTAGGTCAAAAGATTTGCCCCAGTGTAAGTCACTCTTTTTTGTCTTATCTTCTTTTTTTTTTTTGAGCAAAGAACTAACTCATAACTTTTTGTCTCAAAATTAAAACTTGTGAAAATAAAGGCAATCATTCATTGATCAGATTGGACTTTTTAAGGCTTGTAATGTGACCAAGGTTAGGGGTTATGAAAAGAAGGGTGTAAGGCTCAAACAAGTGTTTAAAGGTTAAGTGGGACCATGGATCCTTGTTCAAACTTAAACTTTGTCAATTACTTTTGCACTTTCAAGCACACTTTTCTTTTATTGTTCTTTTTCATCTTTATTCAAACTTAAACTTTGTCAATTTTTTTTTGTTTTTACTTTTCGCCCCTTTCACCTTTTCTTTCTTTCCCTTTTTTATTGTGTTTCTGTCGCGACCGGAGATCGCGGCGGGGAAACAGCAACTCGAATTGATTTTAAATCTTAGAAATATGACAATGGAAAATGGAGTCGCCACCAATTTTATTTGAATTTGGAAAAATTGGAAAACCTTTCTTTGAAAATGGTCTTTGAAACCAGATCGGATTCGGGAGTCGGTTATGCTTAGGGAAGGGTGGAAACTTAATCCCACAGCACCCCTAACGCACCCATCCTAAGACGGTACCTTGGATTAATTGTGCAAATTCTTAATAATCCTTTGAAATATTTATTTTACCCCTTTTTACAAAACATTGTAACTATTTATAAGAGAAAAATCATAAAATTATGAAAATTTAAATTTGGCTTGACAGAAATGAAATTCTGCTCCTACGTATCCCCTGGTGCAATGGGGAACTCAAAGTTACGTAGTTCTTTAAAAAATAAGTGTGGGTTGGTTGATTTTATTTTAAAAAAAAAGATTTTATTTGAAAGCGAATCCATTTTTTTGCACAGGATTCAAGTTAGCACTAGGCTACTCAATAAACCCTTATGATCCAAAAGATAATGAAGATAGCATCCGCTATTCAATCATCATCATTGGCCATTGCATGGATTAAAAGATTTTATTTTATTTTATTTTATTTTGTTTTGCCAAAAAAAAAAAAATGTATCATTATTGCCTTAATATGGAATGGGCAGCAGCCTACGTGATTCAAACTCCAACCTCAACAGATAATCACAATTCAATTTAAAGAGATAAAAAGTTAAAGAATTTGACAACAATAACAGCACACACCAGGGGACGTTTGGGGAAGAGTTTGGACCTGAGATTCGACGGTCGGGAGGCTGACTTCTGATGTCCGACGGTCGGGAATCGCCTCGGATGTCGAGAACTGGTTCTGTGGTCCGTCGGTCGAGAGCTGGCCTCTGAGGTTCGACGGTCGGTTGGTTGAAGGATTTGGTATCTAATCCGACTGTCGGTTGGGAAGGATTTGGAGTTCGACGGTCGGTTGGAAAGGATCTTGGGCTGGTCGGTGAGGGGAATGTAGCTGATATGGTTCGACAGTCGGGTGAAGGGATAAATTCGACGGTCGGATTAAGGGAATTGGATGGCTTGTCGGTGAAAGGAATTCGACGGTCGAGAGGAGGAAGGTTCGACAGTCGGTGAAAAGGCGTGATGGAATTTGGGTCACGGTTGAGGTTCGACGGTCGGTTTGAGGAGATGGGGTCCGACGGTCGGTTGGTTGAAAAGAAGGATCTGACCTTTGGGGCTTCGACGGTCGAATATGATGAGTTTGGGGGTCCGATGGTCGGATGAGAGATTGGACTCGACGGATTTGGTTTCTGTTCTTGGGTGGTTCTGTGCGGTCCGACGGTCGGTTGAAGAGAGTGAAGGTTGTGGTCCGACAGTCGGTTGAAGAGGATTGGGTTTGAAGGGTCACGGTTTGACGGTCGGTTCGGTTGATGGCTTCTGTGGTAGGCTGCTACGGTTTGGTGGGGTTGGTCGAAGATCAGCGCAGGAGTTCGACGGTCGAATGGGAGGTGAGGATATGATGGTGTTTGTGAAGTGCGTTGAAGACCAGTGCAGGAGTTCGACGGTCGAATGGGAGGTGAGGATATGATCCGACAGTCGGTTGGTGGGGAGATGAAAATAGGGTTCAACGGTCCGACGGTCGGTTGAAGATGGGTGATATTTGCGAGGTCCGACGGTCGGGTGTGATGGTGTTTGAAATGTGGTTTGGAGATTTGAGAGGTAGGTGATCTGGTTTGTGGAATGGTTTCGACGGTCGAGTTAGAGGTGAAGGTGGGCTTTGTGAAGTTGGTCGAGTGAGGAGAGGGATTTGGTTTGAAGGGTTACGGTCCGACGGTCGGTTCTGGGGGATTAGATGGTTTCTGTGCAGTCCGACGGTCGGGTGAGAGGATGGATTTGGTTTGAAGGGTTACGATCCGACGGTCGGCTAGTTGGGTTTGGTGGCAAATCTGGGGTTTGAAGGGTTGGGAATGGAAGAAGATTATGGAGATGAAGGTGGTGAGTAAGCTCACGTGGAAGATGAAAGAGAAGAAGATAATGGAGGGGTTAGGAAGATAAGGGTGCTGCCCTCTTTTTGATGGAACTTCACGTGGAGGTTTGGCTTTATGGTGGTTTTGGTGGTGAGTTAATGGACACGGTTAGTCACTGAGTGACTCAATTGCTGAAGGTTGAAAGTGAATGTGAGGGTAATGGCAGGAATGCTACGTGAGTGAAGGAGAGGGCAGAAAGTGTGTCTATGGTTTTGAAATCATGAGGTGGTGATTTAAATGGTGTCTCACGATTGGAGCTTGGAGGAAGGGTGATGGTGATAGAGTTTGAAGGTGAGAGGTGGTTGGTTTTGATGGTTACGGGAGGGAGTTTGGGAAGCGGGGTGATGATGGGTGTTGTATGGTGGAGGTGGAGGTGGGCTATGGAGGGTGGTGCAAGATGATGATGAGGGTGATGGGAAGGTGATGGAGGTTCTGTGGAGATGGAAGTGAAGGGTGGTTCTTTGTTACGGTTGAGAGGCTTGGATGATGATGGGATGAAGGATGATCAAAGTCAAAAAATTGGAGATGAGAGGGTGGCGAAAGATGGATGGAATGGGTTGTCCACCTCTCCCCAGAAGAAAATGATGGCGAGACATTTATGGATGGATCCCTCACCTTTTGGAGGAAGAGTTGTTGGTAGTGGGTGTTATGATTGCTCACCGTCTGGGAGTTTGGCATTTTCCTTCAAATTTTCATCTTCTCCCGACAAATCTCCCTTAAAATCCTCCTTTTTTATCAAAATTCTCTCTTTTTCTTTTCTTTGTCTTGACTTTCTTTTCTCCTTTTTTTCTTTTGCCTCTATCATGTCTCCTTTTTTTATATTGAGTCCCCCATCCCCATGAAATCCAAAGTAAAAAACGTATGTGCGATGTGACTCTTTTTTTTTTTTTTTTTATACTTTTTATACTTTTTTTTTTTTTTTTTTAGGTCAAAATTGGGTGTTCACAGTTGCCCTCTTTACTTGTTTCTTATTAGATAAAAGGAAAAATTGTAGTTTTGCCTTTTATCGTCGTAAGAAGCGAGTAAAGAAATGAACTCCAATTTTGTCCGGCAATGCATGAAAGGATAAATGCAAAATAAAGCAGGAACAACGATGGAGGTTAAAATGCAATGAGCCGGTGCGCTCAAAAGTAAATGACAGAAATGCATGGAATTCATGGAATGCGTGGAGCCGATGCGCTCACTAAAAAGCTCGACAGAAAGTAAAATGCATGGAGCCGATGAGCTCAACAGAAAGTAAAATGCAGGGAGCCGATGCGCTCAACAGAATTAAAAAATGCATGGAGCCGATGCGCTCAACAAAGAGTTAAAATGCATGGAGTTGATGCGCTCAACAGGAATTAAAATGCATGGAGCCGATGCGCTCAACAGGAATTAAAATGCATGGAGCCGATGCGCTCAACAGGAATTAAAATGCATGGAGCCGATGCGCTCAAAAGAATTGACAGAAATTAAAATGCAGGGAGCCGATGCGCTCAACAGAAAGTAAAATGCAAGGAGCCGATGCGCTCAACAGAAATTGACAGGAATTTAAAATGCATGGAATGCATGGAGCCGATGCACTCAAAAAGGTAAAAGACAGGAATTAACAGACAGGAGCCGATGCGCTCAAAAAGTAAATGACAGGAGCCGATGCGCTCAAAAAGTAAAAGACGAATTATTAACAGACGAGCCGTCGCCCAAAAAGTAAATGACGAGAGCCGTCGCTCAAAATTAAAAGACGAGAATTAACAGACGAGAGCCGATCGCCCAAAAAGTAAATGACAGAGCCGATGCGCTCAAAATTAAAAACGAATTTAAAAGACAGGAGCCGATGCGCTCAAAAAGTAAATGACAGGAGCCGATGCGCTCAAAAGTAGGTAAAACAAAGGGCAACTGAGTCCCGGAAACTTAAATGACAATGGGCAACTGCGTCCCGAAAATTTAAAAGACAATGGGCAACTGAGTCCCGAAATTTAAATGACAATGGGCCACTGAGTCCCAAAATTTAAAGACAATGGAATAAGCATCTTGAAAAAGATTTTTTTCTCTTTTTTTTTTTTCATTTTCTTTTCTTTGTTTTTCCTTTGCTTTTCTCTCTCTCTTTTTTTTTTTTTTTCTCTTTTTTTTTTTTTTTTTTTTTTTTTTTTTTTCGAATTTTAAAAGACAATGGGCAAGCTGCGTCCCTAATTTTAAAAGACAATGGGCAATCGAGTCCAGAAATTTTAAAAGACAATGGGCAATCGAGTCCCGAAATTTTAAAAGACAATGGGCAATCTAAGCGTCCGAATTTTAAAAGACAATGGGCAATCGAGTCCCTAAAATTTAAAAAGACAATGGGCAAATCGAGTCCCGAAATGGAATAAGCATCTTGATCAAAAGATTTTTTTTTTTTTTTTTTTCTCATTTTCTTTTCTTTGTGCTTTCTTTTATTTTTCTCTTTTTTTTTCTTATTTTCTAAATTTTATTTAAAAACATTTGATCCAAGGACGACTTTGGAAAGCTTTGACCACTTAAACTTTATTCACATGCTTTTCTTCCTTAGATCCTTCGGTTCTTCCCTTCTTCTTCTCCTTTCCTTTTTTTTTTTTTTTTTTTTGTTTTTCACTTTCAACTCTCCTTTCACGAAATGGGATGGACCATGGCTTGACTGCTTCCTTGAGAGAAAAATTTGCCCAGTGTTTAACCTTGTTTCTCATTTAGTTGATTCCACGCAACCGCTTGATAACTCATCCTTGTCTGCGTTGCTACTTCCTTCAACACAGCTTTCTCCTTAATCCTTCAAAAATTTTGCCCCAAGATGGCCAACTAAATGCAAACAAAACGCCCCTGTGTGGTGATCACACGCAATTCAAAATTGCCCCGGTTTGGGTGCACCCTTCAAGGTGTTTCGAGGCCAACTTCCTCGAGATTTTGCCCATTCATTTGCCCTAACTTTTGTTTAGACCGACCTTTCGGTTTTCGGACTAACGGGCTCTTTTTTTCATTTTATTTGTTTTTTTTTTTTTTTTTTTTTCTTCTTTTTTTTTTTTTTTTTTCTTTTTTTTGGCTCGGGTACTTCCTCTTCCATCAATTGGGATTTCCAAGATCTCTTCGATCTGAATTGGTCAATAAGAAATTACCATTAGATGGTCAAATCATGGTGTTGTACTCATAGTCACTTTACCTGAAGCATTATGCCACAAACACTCATGAATCCAAAAAGTACAACGGAAAGAAACGAACAACCTCCAGATTGTTCTTAGAAGTTTGACTACAGAAAGGATATTATTTACAACGGTTAAAGACACCGGAAATAAAATAGCAAGAAAATCAAAAGATTTTTTTTTCGCTTGAGTTAAGATTCGACAACTGGACATCATTAATTATCAAACACCCCCCACACTTACTCTTTTGCACGTCCTCGGGCAAAAAAGAAAAACCAAAACTAGGGAACAAACAAAATAAACTCAAAAGGTAAAAACTCTAAAAGACTCAATGACATTCAAGAATGAAGAGCAATTTATAATTCAAGTAATTAAAACATTCATGAGATAACACATCTTCACATCTCAAATCAACAAGCAAGGATACTTCAATTGAAAAACATGAGTAAAGAATGATAGATCCTCACAGAATTTATTCTCAGTCCCTCAAGTGTTTAAAAGGTAGGTATTTCACTCAATTCGACCCATGAAAATTGCACTACCATATGCTTGCTTATCTTCTACTTCTCCACTACTCAAAACACATGCACACACAAATCCTGAGGACTTTATTCAAGGTTGTAGTGAGGTCAAGGTAAAGGTAGAAGTAATATGGATATGTCAAGTTAAATACCAAAGAGAATAGAAGAGCATTATGATACGTTAGAGTGGAGAAGATGTTTGAGAACATTCAGTCTAACTTTCCCAAGATTTTCTTAGTTTTTCTCACACACGGGACAATGACCAATATCTAACTAATGTTTTGTTAAGATCAATTGGTAGATTGAATTCCTTTAGGCTTGAACATTCTCCTTCTATTCTGTTATTTCCAATCATCCACCCTCATTCTAGGTATGAATATATCACATGGTGCATTCTTTTGATTGTAGCAATAATCACTCTCTCTCTCTTTTTTTTTTTTTTTTTTTTTTTAGAAACATATTTTCTTTTTCTTTTTGTTGTTTTTTTTTTTTTTTTTTTTTTTTTTTTTTTATATCCCTCTGCACATGCACCCCACACTTGTTCAAGAACTCATCAAATAACAAAGTCAATGTTCTCTTATTCCCTAAGGTTGGGTTAGAACATGGTTTTTTATTTAAGGCACGTAATGAGTTAGAAACAAAGATAAGCTCAAAGGGGTTAAGCAAAGGAAAATATGCAAGGTTGGCTATTTATTGCTAACAAGGTTGGCTATTTGGCTAAGCAAGAAAGAGGCCTCAATCATGTTCATGCATGCAAGTGAAACGAGCCTCAAAAAGAATCAAAGCAAGTTCTAGAGTGATCATTATCATGAGTGAAAATCACACAAGAAAGAAAAGAATGGCATAAATGTTGAATCCATCCATTAGGCTCAAGATCTCACAAGATATAGTTCTATCATTCTCAATCCACCAATTCAACATCCATAACCAAACATATGATTTTTAAGAAAGAAGACAATTTACTCAATCATGCAAATTTTCCTGAATTTCAATTGCCACTTCCACACAAACTAGTTATCTACCCCAACTAAAATGCGTCTCAAGAGTAAAATTACTCCTACTCTGCCATCCTTAACTGGTTTAGAAAATTACTTGACAAACATGTAAACATATTAATACATACACATACCTTTTTGTTTTTTTTTTTTTTTTTTTTTTTTTTTATATTTTATTTTTTTTTTTTATTTAGGCACACAACGATCCTTCCCCCAACCAGATCATAACATTGTCCTCAATGTGAAGAGAGATATAGAAAAGAGCAAAACAACACGATAAGAAGTGAATCAACGCTAAATAGAAATGAAACACAAAGTCGGCTTTGCATCTACCACGATAAGAAGTGAATCAACGCCAAGCGAAAAAAGAAGCACACCGTCGGTGCCACATCGACCCCTAAAAAGAAATCGGATAATAGAACTTTAATACTTCCACAATTTAATACTAATTACTACCCTACCACTCCTTACTCTTCGCCACCAATTAAGATGCGTCTCAAGATAAAAAATATTCCTTACTCTGCCATCCTTAATCGGTTTAGAAAATTACTGACAAACACAACAAACATATTGACAAACACTCTTTTTGAATATTTTGTTTTTTTTTTTGTTTTTGTTTTTTTTTGTTTTTTTTTTTTTTTTTTTTTTTTTTTTTTTTTTTTTACACAACCATCCTTCTCCCCAACCAGATCATAACATTGTCCTTAATGTTAAAATATAGATGAGTAAAGGATAAAATTACTTCTGGAGAAAGCGGACACAAAATTAAAAAGAAATCGAAATAAAACAAAGTACTTCCAATAAAAATCAAAAAACACTCCTTACTCGATTAAGAGAAAGAGAAAAATTACTCCTTACTCTGCCATCCCTATTTTACTTTTGTTGTTAATTGATGACAAACACAACAAACATATTAACAAACACACTTTTTGAATTTTTTGGTTTTTTTTTTTTGTTTTTTTTGTTTTTTTTTTTTTTTTTTTTTTTTATTTAGGCTTCACAAATTCCTTCCTCCCAACCAGATCATAACATTGTCCTCAATGTTAAAATATAGATGAGTAAAGGATAGAATATATTACCTGAATTATTTAAATAGTTGGAGTATATTTTTCTTTCCTCACTTCCTTCACCGCTTCTTTCTTTCGACCAATCTATCTCGAGCCAATACCTTATCGGTTCATACTCAAAAGCTTCCAATTTATCAATGAGCTCATCAATAATAGTGGAGCGAGAGATAAGAAGTTGTCTTCTTGAAGGAGTGATAAATTTACGTTCCACGACTTTGTCAACAAAAAATAACAAATTATCAAAGAAATTATTAACATTCAACAAACCATGGGTTTATGGTGGATGTTCAATTCGACCCAAGAGACAATTTGAAAAATTTCTTCCAAAGTACCAAAACCACCAGGTAAGACAAGAAATGCATCGAATTGTCGGCCATTATTTTCATTCGTTCATGCATGCATGGATGTTACCTTAATTTCTTCTCCAACTGTCTTGCCAACGATGTTACTTTCGAGTTAAAGGTTTAGGAATAACACCTAAAACTTGACCACCTCTTATAAATGCGAAAGTGAAACACCCCCATTAACCCACGACAACCTCCCCATATACAAGATGAATCTTCCTCGCGACAAGTGTTCTGACCAAGAGTACTAGCTGCGTTTACAAACTCTAATCCATTCCCATAACTCGACCCACAAAAATACGACATTTCTTAGGTTACGAATAGCGAAGAAGTTCCCTCCATTTTACACTCTCTTTGAATGTTTTGAGTTGAAGATGAAGAGAAGAAGTGTAAGTGTTTAAATAAGAAAAAGAATGGAAAGGGAAATAATTGCACCTAGAAGGGTAGGTTGGTCATTTGTTGTCGAAAAAGGTTGAAATTAAGAAACATAAAATCTTTTTTTTTTTTTTTTTTTTTTTTTTTTTTTTTGTTTTTTTTTTTTTTTTTTTTTTTTTTTTTTTTTTTTTTTTTTTTTTTTTTTTTTTTTCAAGAAAACCATCGGGGTAAAAAAGTCTAGAAACCCCGAAGGATCCCATCCAAAGGATCGTCATGTCCAAAACCAAAATTCAACAAAATCATACAAAGATAATAACAAATGATTACATACCTTTATGTACGGGTTTCATGGCGGATCTTTATACTTTGCGTCATGAGTGCGATAATACCAAGACGGCTCGGCCAATCTGGGCATTCTTCTCCCTCCCGCTTGTGGGATATTTTGGATTGAGCTACGACGCCACTAATTAAAGTGCGTAAATCGACAATACTACCACCAACGACCACGGCCGGTGAGAGGTCGTTGAAGAGCCCATGGCATTAAATCACGGGATTCGGCTCGGAGGCATTGTCACGCGAGAATGCAAACACGGGACGCTTCTTACGTCCATCAACAAGCGAGCCTTTGGTTAAAACACAGGAATGCTTGCGCGGCTCTCTCTGAGCATGGCACACGAACCTTATTTACCGACCGGCGTGCGAAGGTCCACCCGAGTCAATGACGGGTCTGCCACTCCACTGGCAGGGGCTCCTAATCTAATTAAAGACCAAGTACAACCGAAGTTTCGCCCTCTTTTCATTTTTTCATTTGTTTTTTCATTTTTTTTTTGAAAGATAATATATACATGTTGTTGTGATTGTGGCTCACATCTTCCTCTGGTTTCACGTCCAGAAACGGCTTAAACGCCTTCTATGAGTCGAGGATAAGCTTCCCATCCAATTTTCTTATAAATTGGCAAACAGGGTCTTTTTGAGTCAGATTCCCAAGACTGTAACGCTCTTGCTCGTCCTTGAAGAGATTCCACAAACTAAGAAGTTCACGCTGCACAACTCCACAAGAATGCGTCTCAAGAGTCAATAAGATATTATCTAATGACTCCATACTCAGTCCATTCTTAACGAAGAATATTTTATCTTCTCTATTTACAGAAACCAATCCCAAAGAGTGACATCGCGTGTTGCAATTCCATCGTGCACACTTGTAACAAACTTTCATTCTTTTTGCTCTTCTCCTTTTTGAAAATGAACTTTTACCGAGACCAGGCATGTATGGGACAAATGAATCTGAAGATTCACCAGCTAAACGAACCTTTGCTTCGATTATCCAGCGTATATCTTCTGGGATGCCCTTATACATTAACAATCTCAGTCTTTCACACCTAGCTTCATAGACTTTTGTTAGAGCATTTAGAGGGAGAGAAGGAAAATATTTTCTTAGATTTGAGAGAATGACCTCCATTTTGAAAGGAGAAGAAATCGGTTATTATGGGAAACGAAAAACAAACCGACACGAGAGTCACGAGTACCGTTATCCGCCATTTAACCTAAGCAACACGAGAACTCAACAACTTGACGTTCCGAGAAATGGTTGAGTCTTGGTCCATTAACTTTAAGTACAATACCATTCCTAGGATTCTCAATGTCTATGGCCCCACAAGATACACGTGTTTGACAACAAAAGAAACGCGCCTCCTAGATCTCAATTTTCTAAGGAGTAGGTGTGGATGAGAATCTTAAAGCAAAACTTTATTGACCAATTTCCGCAACTTTTGCAAAAGGTGTGTCAGACCTTGAATAAAGAAGGCCAATAAAATCCATACTTGCAAGATTTTCGCAGTTGTTGTCGCTGAAAAAAATGACTTCCACGTGCATCCGATAAAGTTTAATGGCACTACCTACCTCATTGTCGGGTACACAGTTGTCTTTTTTTTTTTTCATAATGTGTATGGAGAAGACGGTAACATCATACAAGGAATGTCATGCATAAAATGAGATGAATGAAATGAAAACATTTTCTTTTCAAATGCATGGAATGAAATGCATGATTTATTTTTTTTATATATATATTTTTTAGAATGCTAAAGATGCCATGCATGAAAAAAAAAATTTTTTTTTATGAAAATTCCTGATTTATCTTTTATTATTATTATTTTTTTCAAATGCTAAGGATGGCATGAAAATGCATGATTTTTATTTTTTTAAAGAATGCTTGGAGTGTCATGAAAATGCATGATTTTTTTTTTGAATGCTAGGAATGCATGATTTTCTTTATGCAATGTCATGAAAATGCAAGTTTTTTTTTTTTTTTTTTTTTATGCTAGGGATGCTATGAAGATGCATGATTTTTTTTTTAGTCAAGAATGCCGTAAAAAAACGCATGATGATTTTTTGAAATGCAATGTCATGAAAATGCAAGTTTTTTTTTTTTTCTTTTTCTTTCTTTTTTTTTTTTATTTTTTGCAAGAATGAATGATATGAGAAACAGATAACTAAAGAAAAAGAAAATACGCTCCCTTTTGTGCCCTAGCCAAGTGGAACCTAAGATTTGACAATCACTATGTTCAAATATCGGTGCAAGATTTTCGGGACAGTCTAAACTTCTAAAAGTCACGGTTCCCAGTTGCCCTTATCTATAAAGACAAGGTCCCAAATCATGAATTAATCACAAGTAGGGATAAACCCTCTCAATATGATTCGTCCATGATAATGGTAACAAACCGAGTGGTGTCTCAACAAATGTCAAGTGAGCATAAAGCCCCTCAATAACAAAAGCCGAGACCCTCCTACTCCTCGGATTCGCACGGACTCGGGTATAGAGCCCAAAAAGTGTGTGAGGTAAGTGATAGTGATGTGTGTGAGGGAGCATACAAACTGTACAAAAATTTTAAAAGATAAAACTACCCCAACCTGCAGAAACATATATACAATAACCAGTGCAATGAATCATCTATCCTAAGGTTTCAACAATTATGCACAATTAAGTACAAATTATATACAAGTATATCGGTCAAAACAAACACGGGGATAACGCTATCGAGATATTTACATAGAACAAAATAAATGAAATCCATTTACAAACAAGGATAAAAAAGTAAAATAAATAAATGAAAATTATTAACAATTTGCACAACTAACAACGACAGGCTTGACTCTCCAAATATCCCCCAGGTGGAGTCGCCATCCGTCGCGACCGGAGATCGCGGCGGGGAACAAAGAACTCGAATTGGATTTTTAGAAAATGAAATTGAGAAAATGGAGTCGCCACCAATTTTATTTGAATTTGGAAAAATTGGAAAACCTTTCTTTGAAAATGGTCTTTGAAACCAGATCGGATTCGGGAGTCGGTTATGCTTAGGGAAGGGTGGAAACTTAATCCCACAAAGACCCCTAACGCACCCATCCTAAGACGGTACCTTGGATTAATTGTGCAAATTCTTAATAATCCTTTGAAATATTTATTTTACCCCTTTTTACAAAACATTGTAACTATTTATAAGAGAAAAATCATAAAATTATGAAAATTTAAATTTGGCTTGACAGAAATGAAATTCTGCTCCTACGTATCCCCTGGTGCAATGGGGAACTCAAAGTTACGTAGTTCTTTAAAAAATAAGTGTGGGTTGGTTGATTTTATTTTAAAAAAAAAGATTTTATTTGAAAGCGAATCCATTTTTTTGCACAGGATTCAAGTTAGCACTAGGCTACTCAATAAACCCTTATGATCCAAAAGATAATGAAGATAGCATCCGCTATTCAATCATCATCATTGGCCATTGCATGGATTAAAAGATTTTTTTTTATTTTATTTTATTTTGTTTTGCCAAAAAAAAAAAATGTATCATTATTGCCTTAATATGGAATGGGCAGCAGCCTACGTGATTCAAACTCAAACCTCAACAGATAATCACAATTCAATTTAAAGAGATAAAAAGTTAAAGAATTTGACAACAATAACAGCACACACCAGGGGACGTTTGGGGAAGAGTTTGGACCTGAGATTCGACGGTCGGGAGGCTGACTTCTGATGTCCGACGGTCGGGAATCGCCTCAGAATGTCGAGAACTGGTTCCTGTGGTCCGTCAGTCGAGAGCTGGCCTCTGAGGTTCGACGGTCGGTTGGTTGAAGGATTTGGTATCTAATCCGACTGTCGGTTGGGAAGGATTTGGAGTTCGACGGTCGGTTGGAAAGGATCTTGGGCTGGTCGGTGAGGGGAATGTAGCTGATATGGTTCGACAGTCGGGTGAAGGGATAAATTCGACGGTCGGATTAAGGGAATTGGATGGCTTGTCGGTGAAAGGAATTCGACGGTCGAGAGGAGGAAGGTTCGACAGTCGGTGAAAAGGGCGTGATGGAATTTGGGTCACGGTTGAGGTTCGACAGTCGGTTTGAGGAGATGGGGTCCGACGGTCGGTTGGTTGAAAAGAAGGATCTGACCTTTGGGGCTTCGACGGTCGAATATGATGAGTTTGGGGGTCCGATGGTCGGATGAGAGATTGGACTCGACGGATTTGGTTTCTGTTCTTGGGTGGTTCTGTGCGGTCCGACGGTCGGTTGAAGAGGTGAAGGTTGTGGTCCGACAGTCGGTTGAAGAGGATTGGGTTTGAAGGGTCACGGTTTGACGGTCGGTTCTGGTTGATGGCTTCTGTGGTAGCTGCTACGGTTTGGTGGGGTTGGTCGAAGATCAGCGCAGGAGTTCGACGGTCGAATGGGAGGTGAGGATATGATGGTGTTTGTGAAGTGCGTTGAAGACCAGTGCAGGAGTTCGACGGTCGAATGGGAGGTGAGGATATGATCCGACAGTCGGTTGGTGGGGAGATGAAAATAGGGTTCAACGGTCCGACGGTCGGTTGAAGATGGGTGATATTTGCGAGGTCCGACGGTCGGGTGTGATGGTGTTTGAAATGTGGTTTGGAGATTTGAGAGGTAGGTGATCTGGTTTGTGGAATGGTTTCGACGGTCGAGTTAGAGGTGAAGGTGGGCTTTGTGAAGTTGGTCGAGTGAGGAGAGGGATTTGGTTTGAAGGGTTACGGTCCGACGGTCGGTTCTGGGGGATTAGATGGTTTCTGTGCAGTCCGACGGTCGGGTGAGAGGATGGATTTGGTTTGAAGGGTTACGATCCGACGGTCGGCTAGTTGGGTTTGGTGGCAAATCTGGGGTTTGAAGGGTTGGGAATGGAAGAAGATTATGGAGATGAAGGTGGTGAGTAAGCTCACGTGGAAGATGAAAGAGAAGAAGATAATGGAGGGGTTAGGAAGATAAGGGTGCTGCCCTCTTTTTGATGGAACTTCACGTGGAGGTTTGGCTTTATGGTGGTTTTGGTGGTGAGTTAATGGACACGGTTAGTCACTGAGTGACTCGATTGCTGAAGGTTGAAAGTGAATGTGAGGGTAATGGCAGGAATGCTACGTGAGTGAAGGAGAGGGCAGAAAGTGTGTCTATGGTTTTGAAATCATGAGGTGGTGATTTAAATGGTGTCTCACGATTGGAGCTTGGAGGAAGGGTGATGGTGATAGAGTTTGAAGGTGAGAGGTGGTTGGTTTTGATGGTTACAGGAGGGAGTTTGGGAAGCAGGGTGATGATGGGTGTTGTATGGTGGAGGTGGACGTGTGGCTATGGAGGGTGGCTGCAAGATGATGATGAGGGTGATGGGAAGGTGATGGAGGTTCTGTGGAGATGGAAGTGAAGGGTGGTTGCTGTTACGGTTGAGAGGCTTGGATGATGATGGGATGAAGGATGATCAAAGTCAAAAAATTGGAGATGAGAGGGTGGCAGAAGATGGATGGAATGGGTTGTCCAGCCTCTCCCCTAGAAGAAAATGATGGCAGAGACATTTATGGATGGATCCCTCACCTTTTGGAGGGAAGAGTTGTTGGTAGTGGGTGTTATGATTGCTCACCGTCTGGGAGTTTGGCATTTTCCTTCAAATTTTCATCTTCTCCCGACAAATCTCCCTTAAAATCCTCCTTTTTATCAAAATTCTCTCTTTTCTTTTCTTTTTCTTGTTTTGACTTTCTTTTCTCCTTTTTTCTTTTGCCTCTATCATGTCTCCTTTTTTTTTTTTTTTTTATATTGAGTCCCCCATCCCCATGAAATCCAAAGTAAAAAACGATGTGCGAAAGATGTGACTCTTTTTTTTTTTTTTTTATACTTTTTATACCTTTTTTTAGCAAAATGTGACTTTCTTTTTTTTTATTTTGTTTTATATAGGGGTGATCCTTATTCAGGGTTTATTGAAGGAAGCTTTTAAGTTCAAAATGGGACAATGAGGGAAGATGAATTCTTGTGAGAGAGAAAGATGGTCAATCTTCATTTCAAATCTGGATTGCTCATTTTCAAAAAAAAAATAATTTAGAGACAAAAAAGGCAATACACACCGAGTGATTATTTATTTGCTCTTTTTTTTTTCTTTTTTTTTTTTTTCTTTTGGGCAAAGAACACCTGCACACATGGGCCTTATGACCACAAAAACTTTCCAGAATAAGAGTCCTATGGGATTCGAACTAAAAGAAAGCAAGTAAAGGGAAGAAAAGAATGACAAAAGATCTGGCAAGAACATGAGTGCCAAGAACATAGGCAAAGGAAACAAGGTAAACTGAGATCCACACAAATCCATCACATTAATGCTTCAAGCAAGTTTACATAAATTCAAAAACCCGAATGGTTTTAATGATTGAACAAACATGAGGTCAGTACAATTAAACCATCATTTCATGGTAACAACTTAATAAACAAATCAGAATATCAGTCGCTCACAAATTTTCCAAAGTCTTTGGAGGACTTCAAGGTATACTTTCTAAGATTGCCCCTGATCGACCATTGTAAGTATTCACCCCTATTGCAGATGGGCATGTGTAGAAATCTCTGACAATGCCTGGTGGATTACTGTTTAGATAACCGTTGTCATCCATGAGTTTTTCTGAAACCTCATTTAACTTATCTGACCTGAAGTCCAACCTTAGTCAGTTCAACATTTGTCCATACTTTCCTGCCCGTCATTCATGTGATGCAATCTTCCTTTTTTCATTTCATTTTCAATCCTTTCACTAATTATTACGATATCAGAAAAATTCGACGACGCACTTCCAATCATATGATCATAGAATGACGCGCGCAGTGTATCAGAGAATATAGTAACCATCTCTTTTTCTGACAAATGGAGTTCTACTTGTGCAACTATTTCCCTCCACCTCTGAGCATATTCCTTGAAGGTCTTAGCATCCTTCTTAGACATGTTTCGCAGTTGCATTCTATCTGGTGCCATGTTAATGTTGTATTTATACTGCTTTAGAAAGGCATCAGCTAAATCCTTAAAACTTCTTATATGGGCACGCTCAAGATGTGTGTACCAATTCAAAGCTGCCCCAGTTAAACTGTCTTGGAAGAAATTGATTAACAGTTTGTCATCGTGAGCTTGTGAAGCCATCTTGCGAATGTACATTGTCAAGTGATTCTTTGGGCAAGTAATTCCCTTATATTTATCAAAATCTGGGACCTTAAACTTTGGGAGAATGACAATGTCAGGGACAAGACAAAGCTCAGTAGCATCCTTGAGGCCATAACAACCTGCTCTTTCAATGACCCGTAATCTCTCTTCCAAAGTTTCCCATCTCTCTTTGAACTGAGGATTTTCAACAAAAGAACTCAATGGGTATTGAGGCATGAAAGTGGGGACAAAATGTTGCACTACTGGGGTTCCAATGGTACCTGGGTAATGGGCATATGGTTTGGTTGTGCTCAATGAGTTTGAAATAGGCATGTCACTGTCAGGGGAATTAGCAACCCATGGTGGTACAAAGCTGGAAGGGAAGCCATATAGTGGGATGAAGAAAGGGAATGGGTGCAGTATTGGCGGGGTTTCATTAGCATTCAGTCGAGTGACTTGAGTTTGGGTATTGTTCAGCAGGTTTGAATTTGGTGTCTCTGCTGGCATGCTATTACCAGGGGGATTGGTGGTTAATGATGGTACATAGCTGGGAGGGAAGCCATATGGTAGGAAGGGTGACACTTAGATTTCCTGAGAACTGGTGACTGAAGATTGAGTGGTGAGTGGCATCACAACTCCTTGAGGATTAAAGCCTTGGTATTGCAGAAGATTTGGAGAAAAACCAGGCAGGTGAAGAGGTGTGGCTGGATGTCCTTCATTTGTCACTGAAGGATTCCTATTTGTGCTCCTTCTATTTTTCATAGATTGTAGCATCTCCATCATCTTGGACACTTGCTCTTTGAGCTGATTCACCTCATTCTTCAACTCTTGAATTTGATATTTTTCATCCATGATCCTAGCCTGGGAACGGGTCCTGTAAGGGTATTACAGAAGCTGCTTTCTTGCTATAGTGTCCCATTTTCTGTTCAAGGAAACATGATATGAATATGCAATTATCAATATTGACTAAACAAAGTTGGCAACATGCATGTATGCGAAGTGTTAACTACTTATGCAGATGAAAAAAAAAAATTTATGCTATGAATGTTATGGTAATGCTAGATGATGAATCACATTTCTTGGAATGCTAAGAATGCCATGGAAATGCAAAATGATGTATTTTTTTTTTTGCTAAGAATGCCATGAAAATATAAGATGGTGTATACTTTTTTTTCCTTATTTTTTTTTTAAAAAGCTTGAAATAACATGAAATGCAAGATGATGCATTTTTATTTTTTTATATATTTTTTTAAAATGCGATGATGAATGACATGAGGAATAAACAAATAAAGAAAAAGCACACTCCCTTTGTGTCCTGATCAGGTGTAACCTAAGAAGCTGGATAACTCTAATTTTTGAGGTCATTATGCTCAAACTATCAGTGCAAGGTTTTTTAGGACAAATCTAAACCTCTAAAAAGCCATGGTCCCCAGATTACCCCATCTCAAAAGATAATGACCCAATTCATGAATTAATCACAAGTAGGGATGAACCCTCTCAATATGACTAATCCATGATACTGATAACAATCTGAGTGGTGTCTCGAAAAATATCAAGTGAGCATAAAACTCTTCAATAACAAAAGTCGAGACCCCTCCTACTCCTCGGGTTCGCACAGACTCGGGTATAGAGTCCAAAAAGTGTGTGAGGTAAGTGATAATGATGTGTGTGAAGGAGCATACAAACCTGTACAAAAACTTAAAAGACAAAACTACTCCAACCTACAAAACATATATACAACAACCAACCAGCAATCGCCTACCCTAAGGTTTCAACAATTAAGCACAAAATATATATACAAGTAAGTCATGTCAAAATAAACACAAAAAAACGTTAGCAGATATTTACATAAAAACTATATAGAATATATTTACAAGCAAATAATAAAAACAAAGAAAAGAAAAAAAAAAAGAAGGGTAAAATAAATAGATAGAAATTATTAATGATTTGCACAACTAACAACAACAGGCCTGACTCTCCAAATGTCCCCAGTGGAGTCGCTAGCTGTCACAATCGGAATCGCGACGGGACGATCGAAAAATATAAAATTAATGGAGTCGCCACCAATGTTTATTTAAATTGGGAAAACATTAGAAAAACCCTTTAATTAGGAAAATTGGTTTTTCGAAAATGAGTTTGGATTCGGGAGTCGATTATAGGTAGGGAATGTATTAGCACCCTACACTGCCCGTTCCATGAACGGTACCTTAAGTTGGTTGTGCAAATTTTAATAATCTCAAATATATTTATTTTAACCCCTTTAAACAAGAGACTTTGTAGTTATTTTTTATTTTTTTATTTTTTATTTTTTTGAAAAGAAATAAAAGAAACAACCAAATTATGAAAATTTATTTTTTTTGGCTTGACAGAAATGAGTTTCTGCTCCTACGTATCTCCTGGTGCAATGGAGAACTCAAAGTCACGTAGTTCTTTAGAAAATGATTGTGGGTTGATTGATTTTAATTAAGAAAGAAATTTTTGAAAAGGGATTTTGTTTGAAAACAAATCCATTCTTGCACGAGGTTCAAATTAGTACCAGGCTACTCAATAAACCCTTATGATCCAAATGACATTGAAGATAGCATCCGCTATTCAATCATCATCATTGGTCATTGCATGAATTAAAAGATTTTTATTTTATCATCATTTCTCATTTTTATTAAACAAAAAGGAATGCATAAAAGCAAACAAACAAACACAATTTCTCATGAGCCAGATAAATAAAATAAAAAAAAAAGTATAAGCTTCACATATCAAACAACTCAAAACAAATTTGTTTTTTTTTATTTAACAATTTTCAAATATTTTTTACTTTTAAATTTTCTTCATTTTTTTATTTTTTTTTATTTTTTCACTAACTTTAAGTCAAGAAACAAGAAAACCAACCCATTAAATAAAACACTCCTACCATGCAACCCCTTTTTGTTTTACGTTTTCAATTTATGTTTTTTTTTCCTTTTGGGCTTCCAATACTTTTGACTTGCCCAAGTAAATCCCATATCAGCCCAAGATACTTTAAATCACATTTCAATATGTCACAGGAAATTTGAGAAGCAAACACGGTGAGAAACATATGGAATCAAGTGAGAAAAAAAAATTCTGAGTGAAGCTTTGACCTCTGGGTTTACGCAAGTAACGCAGAGGAGCGGAGCAAGTGGGGCTGAGATGGTGTTGGCCGGATGGTGGTGTGAGGCAAGAACGAAGGCGGCACGAAGGCCGTTCAGGCTCGCGGGTCTCGGGGCACAGGAGTGGGGCGTGACGAGTTCTGGTGCGACGTGGTGGCTCGTTCGGCGCGGATCTGGCAGTTTGAGGCGGTGCCGCACGAGGCAGAGACGGGTCGCGGGGCGCTGGGTCATGCGACGCGGTGGTTCTTGGTTTGATCTGGTTTGGACGGCGTTGGGCTTGCCGGGACCGGTGTTGGGTGGAGGACGAGGTTCTGATAGGCTTGGTGGGTTGCTGGGTGTGGTGTGGCTAACCGGATCTGGTGGTCTTGGAGCAGAGGCTCACAGTGATAATGTGATTGATGATGGTGTTTGGGGTGGAGGCCGTGTGTGGTGAGTTTGGGCCGTGACTGAAGGGATTAAAGTGGAGCTACGGTGGTTTTGCATGGGTTGCACTATTCAGGTGGCAGCTTGTGAGATGGTGGTGGGGAAATTTGTTTAGGTGTTGATGGTTGGTGATGGTTCAATGGGATGGAGGTGGTGATGGGTTCTGTGAAAGGAAATGGCCAATGGAATGAAGGTTTGCCATTTGGGTAGGGGCTCTAGTTGAATGGTGCGTGCGAGAGAGAGTTCTGCTTGGTGGGGTTACGGTGGGTTGAAGATGGTAGTCATGGTGTGGGGGTTATGATGGTGAAATGATTGTGATGAGTTTGAAGGTAGTGGATTGAGGTTGAAGATGGTGGTTATGGGGGTTGAAGTTGTGTGGGCTGTGGGTGAGAAAGGAAGTTGATGGTGGTAATGGATGCGGTTGACTGCCTCTGTTACTTCTCTGAGTGAAGGTCGAGAGCTTAGTGATTGGAAAATCCTTAGCCGAGAGTGAACGCCTCCCCTTGAATCCTTTTTTCCTTTTGTTTTTATTTCATTTTTTGCCTTGTAAGCAGAGATGACTCCTCTGCAATCTCTCTGGGAAATTAGCTTAGGTGCAGATATAGCTTTCTAGCTCAGTTTCCTTCTTCATGTATTTTCTTTAGCTACATGACTTTCTCCGGGCCTCCCTATCTGTCAAATTGCCATTTCTATATTTCTCCTTGAGTCTTGAGTTTGCAGGAGTTAGGCAGACAGCATACAAGGCTGCAAAATTTTTCTTTCATTTTTTTATTTTCTTTATTTTTTTAATTTTTACTTGTTTTAATTATAAGAAAAAGAAAAGAAAAAATTAAATAAGATGCAAGTAAATAAAATCTGAAAAAAAAACAAAATGTTTGAAATATTGCAATTAGGCATCAATTACACAAAAAAAATAGTTCTTGATTGAGCAACAAAAATAAAATTTTATGGACAAAATTAGGTATCAACAACATGTACTAATTTTCCGTGGTGCAAAGTGCACGCCACATGTAGCCAATTGAAAAGGTTAGAAATAGAATAATGATACTCTTACACTTATAAAAATGAGTGTATTATTATTTATATTATTTTTAAAAATTGTGATTAAGTGAAAAAAGTGATAAAAAAATAAGTATAATTAATAATATTAAAAAAGTATAAAAAGAAGTGTATATATTATTTGTGGTAAGAATATAAGAGTTGTTATAAATAAGGGATGTTGTACGTAGAAAAAACAAGAAATAGGAGAGAGAGTGTGAGATAGTGAAAGTGTCAAAGTGAGGTGCTGATACTCTTATCAAGCAAAAATCTAGAGGAGAGAAAGAGAGAGAAAGAGAAAGAGGAAGAAAGAAGGGAAGAGAAAAAATAGAAAAAAAAAGAAAAGAAATTTAAGAAATTTTGTGAGATATGAACTGATTTATTTTTAAAAAAATAAAATTATGGTTACTAGTATATTTATATGTTTTATTAGTAATTTATTTATTATTTTAATTTTTCGTACATATTATTCTTATTAAATTTAATATATATATATATATATATTATGAAAACTTGATATTTGTTTGGCCTTGAAATATTTATAATATTTGATAAAATTTAGAGTTATTATAATTTAAATATTAACTCTTTCGAGGAACCAATATAAAAGAATTAAAATATTACTTAAGATTTAAGTTAAATAATTACCTTTAATTATATTGTACAATAAATATATGTATTTGATGTACATAGACTTTCTTATATTTACCTTAGTTTAGGAGTAATTATTTTACCTTTATTTTGACATTTGTAATAAAAAAACTTTTGTTCAAAGAATATACTATCAGGAACAGGACAAACTATGGATCATGATAAGGACCTGACAAACTATGAACTATTTTATGTGTGATGCCAAGTAAGTAATTCAAGGAAAAGTTTGCGCATAACCGTTGAGAAGGCAGAGCGATATATTTCCTTTTATGTTACATGCTTTGGTTAGTGTGGGTATGTCTGACTTTGTTATCATGATGTTAAAATAACATTAGAGATATGGTAGATTCCCAATAGAAGTAAAGGGCTTCGAGTAAAATGTGAGATAAGGAGACATGGAAAGAAAAAAAAAATTAAAAGGGTGGAATCCCTGTGGCTAGGAACTTGCTTGCTGATATTTGCTAATACTTACTGATAATTGGTATTGGTTTACTAATATTTGAATAACTTGCTAATGTTAATATATAAGGTTGTGTATTGCATAATTTATTTAACAATCATTCTGGAATTGTGTTATTCTTGTCATACTTGAGTTGCCATAAGATTTTTTGTATATATTACACAACTGAAACTTATCATGTATTTTCAAACATTTTTATAATTGTTCATTTTTTACTATGAATTTTTAATTCTCACTTTGTTCATAGTGATTTTAGATTAACACAAGATGTATTATGATTATTGTCATTCAGATTCTAAATCCAAATGAGGGAAATATGTGTTTATTGGAATTATTAGAATATATGTATTTTTGACTAAATAATAACTTTAATTTATGCAAGCAAAATCATGACTTTGTTGTTGAGTTTCTTAATTAGAACTTATGTTTCTGATATTATTATTTTACTTACTATTGTCTTGATTTCTATTTCTTTGATTTCGATCTCTATTCTTCATTTTTTATCTTTTCTTTCGATTTCGATTTTTATCAAAATTTGGATTGTTGTAGACACATTTTTTTATTTGTGAAATTTTTTAATTTTTCTCTACTTTATTTAGAAAGAAACTTTTATATTTCAACATGAATTCTTTTTAGTATTTAAAAATATTGAACTTTATTAGGAAAAGAAAAATAATTTTTATGGACTAAACTCACTAATTTTAATATTATGCCTATGATTAGAGAGAATAAGAGTAATATCCTTAGATTAAAAATTTTGCTATCTAATATTAATTTAGTAAGGGGTTACAGTATGCATAAATCACTGATCTCAACTGTATCTATATATTTATAAAAAAAACTTAATTAGAAGTATATATTTCATATATAAACATTATTATATAGCATTTTGTCATTTTCAGTAGACAAATAGCGCATTGGTCTCACAAATGTGTGGTGTTAATTGGTCTCAAACACGTGATTTTGAGAAATGGACTTAAATAACTGTGACTAAATTATTGATCCCAAGTTAATCAATATTTTAATTTTATTTAAACATGCTTATTTAATAGTCCTTATCATATATTTAATATAAAACATATATTTGATTCTCAGCTAACTCAACAACTGTAATTTAGCTAAGGTGCAGGAGCATAGTTACTTGTAAAAAGGCAGAGATATAACCAATTGAGTCATGAGTCATCCCAATAATGTTTAAGGAAGTAAATAAATTTTTTTGTTGTATTGTAATTTTAATTAATGATAATTATCTTAAATTTTGTTTTGAATCTTTAGTCAATAGAGTGGATAAACAACGGAAAAAGTTACATGCAAAGAAAGTTTGAGAAATCAATGGCCCAAATTCTTTCTTTGAGTGTAGGTGAAAACAATTTCTTCCATTCATTTAACTTTTATAAGGAACTTGTATTGCACTTTATTTCCGTAAATAATACGGCTCAAATACAATTGAGATGAAATGCAAAGATGAAATCTCTTATTCATTGGTAAGTGAAGAAGATGGCTCCATTTAATTATAATTTTAGGGATAGTTATTCAAACATATAAAATAGAGAAATCACCTCATATCTAAAAAATATACATAATTAAAATGTAGTCATATAAAAAATTATGTGAGATTAATTGTAATTAGATGATAAAACTTATATAAATGTGTATGATGTGTGTTGACCCTTATATGTATCATTGATCATCATTACCTGCGCCTTAATAATGTAATTATATTTAGTTTTATTAAAAAATATATTATTAACTTCCACACTTTTATGTAAAGTTTAACAATTTTCACATTTTGTTTACGAAAAATCTTCTTTGTTAGATAACTTACTCTTAGTGATAATTTAGTGATTTAAGATTATCAAATTTAATTAAGAAAGAGAAAATTAACACAAATTTTAATGATAGAGGAGAATTTGACTCTTTTTATTAAATATAAAAAGGAAAATGATAAAATAAAATAAAATTTATTTATTTAAAAAAATAAAATTATGTATATAAAAAATTTATAAGATAATTTGATGAATTATAAACAATTTATATTTGATTTAAATGTATTTGCAGATTTTATATACGAAAAAGTTAGAAACTCTTTTACTTGCATATAATAATTAAAGTTATGTACTTTTCTTTTTGGTACTTAAGTACTTTTATGTAAAAATATAAAAATATTAAATGTTTGTAACAATTTTAACATATATGATAGATAATTTATATATCTAAAAGTTAACAAATAATTAATACGATATATTTATAATCTTATCCGTCTTACCTACCTCTAGAAACTTGGAACATGCTATCTACCCGTAGAAAATTTGTATCATCGCCAGCTCCCTCTCACTTCCACCTTGATTTGCATAATAATTGAATAAAGTTCCTTCGAATCTCCCGGTCCAAGCCTTCTAAGACCGCTGGCAGAATCAAAACGTCTCCTTTGTAATAACAAAGATATAAAATATATATATATATATATATATATATATATATATATATATTAATTTTTTTAAGTGATCAAATAGAAGAAAGAGATAAACATAAAAATTATAAAAAAAAATTTATACATTGTAATCAGATTTCATTAATAACTTTCTTTATGTTTATCTTTTTTTTTATTTGATCATTTGAGAAAAAAATTAAAAAATACAAATATATATATTCCTTGGAAAGATAGAAATTATATATATTTGTTATGTTAAAGGTGTAACTATTTGAGTAGAGAAGAAAGATAAGTGGCCAAGTGAACGATGAAAAACTTTTTATAATTACAAAGGTTGTATAATTTTGTTTAAAAAAAGGGAAAACTTTAAAAAAAATTCTTCTACTATACGTGATGTGCACTTTGGTCATATTACTTTAAAAATATATATAATGCACCTATTATTTTACGTTTTGTGCAAAGAGAATTATAAAATGGTAATAAATGTTAATTTTTGGATAAAAATGCATGTGAATTTTTGACCCCCAAACGCGATCTTCTTCTTCCTTTCACCCAAACCCTAACCCTAGAACTCCATAACTTCAAGCCAACAAAACCAAACCACCATTCATCACCTTCTAGCCACCAGACGTGAAGCCACAGCATTCAGCCCCATCACCTAAAAACTTGAAACCCTAGAGTAAAGACCCATCAACCACTCCCCTCTTTGTCAAAACCCCACGAACCCAAGACCTCCACCATTGTACACCACCGAACGACGTCATCTAAAATCGTCATCTGTCCAAGACCACGTGATTCCCTATCAATCAACGATGCAAGCACAGAAGCGAAGAGACTATGTCATGTTTTGGTTGATTCCGTTCTACTCGTTGGAATCGAAGAGCGGCGATTGTGGGGGAGTGGTGGTTGTGGGAGAGTAGCGATTCAGTGTTGTTGTCGTCACGTTAGTGGTTGTCATTAGAGACTAGATTGGTGACACTGGAGGCGTCTTAGGGTTTGGGTAAGAGGAAGAAGTAGACTGTGTTTAGGGGTTAAAAATTCAGACGTGCACATGTGTTGCACGTGTGCATTTCAATCCAAAATTTAATGTTCATTACCATTTTGTAATTCTCTGCACAAAACGCAAAACAACAAGTTTATTTTACACATTTTTTAAGTAATATGACCAAAGTGCATATCGCGTATAGTACAAAGAGTTTTTTTGAAGTTTTCCCTTAAAAAATTTATATCATCAAGAATCTTAAACTAATTACACATTTAAGAGAAAATTGATTTTTTATTTTTAAATGAGATTCTTTATATAAATATAGAAGACATGAAATTAAAAAATGTTTTTAGTTTATTATTATTTTTCACTTTTTAAAATAATAATAAAAACATTACATAATATCTACTTGATTAGCATTAACATAATTTTATGGGTTTTTTATTAATGTAAAAAAATAAGGTGTATGCATAAATCACTGATCCATTCACTACGTAATACGTGTAGTGGTTGGTCCATTCACTCCACTGCCATTATCTAATTAAGTTTAATATTTACATAATATTTGTTGAAAGTTTAAATGATTAAATTTATTAATTTAATATTAAAATAATACTTGTTGAATGTTGAGTGAAATAAACAATCGTTAATTCATCATCGTTTTAAACCCACGTGAATGGGGACATGAAATATACATACACTAATGTCAATTGATCTGACTCATTTGATACATGTTACTATTCATCTTTTGAAAATAACTTTGATTTTTTTATTATATTTTTGTTTACATTATTTTTTATATTATTAATCACTTTATTTTTTATTTTTTTATTTAATCATAATTATTAAAAAATATAATAAAAAATAATATGAAATAAAAAATGACGTGGCCTTTGAAAATATTTAACATCTCTGAAATTGAGAAAGATGACATTGTACATTGAGAAATTAAAAAAGGAATGATGATTACTCCCTTTCTTGATACAGTTTTTATATTCTAATTATTAATAATGTATACATATTTTTTTATATTTTTTAATATTATTTATTATATATATATTTTTTAATTATTTTAATTAAATTTAATATTTTAAAAAAATATCAATAATATATATATCTTTAAAAAAATATGTGATAATCTTTTTCTATCTCACAATAACAAGAACGCAAAACCCATCAGGTCCAGGTTTACATTACTAAAGTACTCCTAAACTACAGCTGTTTATAAATGAAACAAGGTGTTTTCTCTGGTACCCGCCAGAGAAAAATGGGTTCCAAACCCTTTGATAAAATAAAGAAACAAACTAAGTTTTTTCTTTTGTCAGAATAATTGGTGGAGCTTGCTAACATATAAATCAACTACGTATATGAATATGGAACACGATATAAGACATAAACATATATTAAATTTAAAAATTTATAAGACATAAATATAATATATATAAAAAATTAGTATTAAAATAAATTAAAGAATTTAGTTTATGTATATATATAATTATAAAATTTAAAAAAAAAATTTATAATTTATTAATATTATTTTTATAAACTTAAAGATTTATAATATCTTAATATATATCATATGTGTCCATATTTACTACGTAATAAATCCTTTCCAAAAAATATGAAACATAAATTTTATTGACATTTTTTAAAAAATTTCCTAAATCAACTTCTCCTAATAAAACTAATTATATACAAGTACATATGCATTCAAAAGAATTAACTAGAGGAAATAATGATGTGAAACAAGTTTTGGTGAAGACAAAATAGACGGCTTGGTACCAGTAAAGGTAGAAGGAACAAATGAAAATAGTAGTGTGTGAAAAGATAAAACTTAAAAAAACCTAATAGCAACGTGTAGAAAGATAAAATTTAAAATATTTATATGTGAAAATAGTAACTTGAGACGTCAGTCATATGATTTAACTTGAGTGAGTTACGGACGTACTAATTAAACCTTAGTTATGAAAACTATTTTTTTAAAAAATATATATTAATAAGTTATGTTTAAGTCGTGTCCTAGATATGTCTAAGTGTGTCTAAGACATATTCAAATAAAAAAATATTTTTAATCAGACGCATTTAAACACATAAGACACGTTTATCGTATACATGTCTCTATATATTAGACACAGACACATATTCAATACTCAGACACATTTTTAAAATAATGTATTTGTAATTCATAGTTACTCAACCTCTCTCTCAGTTGCCCAGACTCTTGTTTTAGAATTTTTCATATAAATAACCTTCACCCGTTTCTAGTTTCATAATCAAGCAAGTAAACAGAGAAGAAAACAACCAAACATCCAACTATGAGTCTATTGTCAATTGAAGCTATGGAACGAAGTTCTCTTACAGTGCCCATTGTCCAGGAAATAGCAAAGGAGGCATTGACGAAAGTTCCAGAGCGTTATGTTCGTCCACATCATGAGCGTCCAATATTATCTACCACTACTCCTTTACCCCAGGTTCCTGTCATTGACCTAAGCAAATTATTGTCCCAAGATCACAAGGGACCTGACCTGGAGAAGCTACACTATGCCTGCAAAGAATGGGGTTTCTACTGATCAAAAAAAGAATGGGGTTTCTTTCAGGTTTGTCATCAACCTGACTGACAAATAAATAGAAAGAATTATCCAGATTAGAGAAAATTTGATTAATTATTCATCTTCATACTTAATAGGACTTTGAGAGAAATTGTACTATGTTTCTGAAAAACAATTAATATATTTTTCAGGAAGGATTTGTATAATTTATTTTAGGATTTTGCTACTGTAACCTCCACCTTTAAAACGCTCAAGCATTAATTAGTATACTATCAACCAAATCTAGAAGGATGTTATTCTTTACCGATTAACCTTTTCATTCCTTTTTTAAAAATGTGACCCCAAATATTTATGCCACAAATAAGTATAATGTTCATTCACTAAACTACATTTAGTGTCAACATTATGATGCAAGATCATAAGAGTTTTAACATATAAATTATTAAGATTCAATTTATATCAATCATCATAAAGTATACTAGAATCAATCATATTGGTATGCTTACACAAATTAAAACAACAATTATCAAACCTAAAAGAATATCTAACAATATCAAGTTTAGACAAAGAAATTAAATTCCTATAAATACTAGGTACATAAAAAGTTTTAAATAAATCTAAATGATGCATATTGTCTAAGATTAAACGGTAAGTCCTGACATATTTCACTGGAACATTCACTCTATTTTCCATGAAGACGAACTTTTCATTTGAGCTTATGGTTTGGATTGTAAAGAATCCTTGCACTGTATTAGAAGGCATAAGTTGTACATCCAGAATCAATCCACTAAGAATTATGAGAAACTTCAGTTAAATTTGATCGAAACATACATAAGCTTTCTTTCAAATTCCTTAATGGTTCACATAATGGATAGAGTGATTTCCTTGATTCTTAAATCTAGTTTCTTCCTAAACTAAGATAATGTGCAATTCATGCACATTTTATTTATCTTTCATTGTATTATAATTCATTTGGAATGGACCATATTCAAGCGATAATGAGTTCAGAATGAATTGTACAAGGAAATTTTCATCCACTTCCATTCCAATGACTTAAATCTTGTTGCAATATTTGTCATTTCAATGATATGCTCATGCATAGTTCGAGAACCATCAAATTTCATGGTGGGTAAAGTATCCATTAATGTCCTAGCAAAAAACTTGTCAACAGTTTCGGAGCGCTCTTTCACAAATTTCATCATTTCTTTAGCATTCTTAGTTTTAGGAAGAATTGACTTAATATTGTTAGCTATACTCATCGACATGTACATTAGACTCAATCTGTTTGATCTTTTCAAATTTTATCACGAACTTTATTTTCATCAGTGCTTAAAATAGTAATAGCATCCGATTTCTCTACTCGAAGAGCCAAATCCAAATCCATTACCCTAACCCTATGTTTGGATGTTTTTTCATTAATGGAACGGAACGGAATAGGTAGGAATGGAATGGAAAGGAAAGGAATGGAATGGAACATAGTTTCCATTCTCTTTGTTTGGAAGTTTCATTAACGGAACGGAACGGAACGGAATTACCTATGTGTTCCTCCCATTCCCCCTCAATTTTGGGGGGAACAAAAGTTGGGCATTTGAGGGGAAGAGGGGGGAAATGATTCCCCATGTGTTCCGTTCCGTTCCTATGCATTTTAAAACTCCCAAACAAAGGAAGTTATTTCCGTTCCCCCCATTCCCTTTCCGTTCCCCTCATTACCTATCATCCAAACATAGTGTAAGGTAAAACTGAATTTGCTCATTTCATTCAAAAAAATTAAGTCCATAAAAAATTGAAATAAACGAGAGATGCGAATGCATAGCAATAGGTACCGTAATGATCACATGTCTAACGTTAATACTTTGTGTCATAAATTAACATACTATATAGATTCAGATAACAAATCACTTAAGCATTTAATGTATATCAATGTTCTCTTTTCGGTGATTCATCAACATGCAACAATAAATATAATGATGCTAACAAATTTAATATTATTTGGCAATAATATATGCACTAATTAAAAATATTTATTATCATTAGATATATAAATAAAACTAATATTACACTTACACTACCAACAATTATGTCAATTTATAATAAAGACATGTCAATTTATTATAAGGACAACTAATCAAGTTTTGGATGATCCATAATCCTATAATAATGAACTTCAATTTACCTATACATAAATAGTCATCATATCATTCACAACATTCATTTTATGAATAATTGAAAAAATAATTTTTATATAATTTAGAATTATATTGACTTAAAGATTTGACCACTTTGGTGATTAATAAATCTCACATAATATCATTCTAAATTGATAGCATTATGCATAAAAATCAAATATTACATATTCTTTAAAACAACTTTTATACAATTTATGATTAAATTAACTTAAAGATTTAATTATTTTAATAATTAATAAATCTCACATAATATTATTTTATTTAACATTCGTGATAATATTATGCATAAAATCAAATACTACATATTTTATAAAATAATAAAACTAAAGTCGTTGATTTGTAAAGACAATATTGCAAACAATCAAATACGAGGCGTGAAGAAAACAATCAGGATTGAAAACAATTAAACATTATTGTTTAAATATTCTCCGTACTTTTGATTATTTAAATATTCTTCGTACTTTTAAATATTATAAATAACTATAATTTTTTTATCATATTTTTCTTTCATATTTTTCTTTATATTACTCTTCGTATTATTCATTGTATCATTTTTTTATTATTTTTTTTCATTTAATCATAATCATTTAAAAATAATATAAAAAGTAATATTTATACAAAAATAATATATGAATATCATTTTTGTATTATAAACAATTAAACATTATTGTTTATGCTTTATGTGCATATTCTTTAACAAGACGTGATTCTTCGCAATTTTGTTTTCTTGCAAAAGACGAAAAGACGGTGTTTCATACACGAATACATCTTTTCGTAATGTTTTACGATTTAATCCATGAAAAGACTTTATCTAATCATTATACAATTATGCTCAATAATTTATAATTAGAGTTAATAATATGTCATAAAATTAACTCACATAATAGAACAAAATAACATAATAAAAACTCTCATTTTTCATAATTAAGGTTCATACAAATTGGGAAAAATAAACATTATTAAAGAAGAATCATAAATTTCATAACTTTTCTATAATATCACATGTTAATTTATAAATTTTCTAAAATTTTTAATATAAAAAACTACTATTAAATATAAGGGACTTAAAGTTTATGATTTCTACAAATAAAAGTGTAAAACTATTGTAATCTTTATTTATGAATAATTAATAAACTATATTTTAATAGTATTAGAGAAATTTTAAAATTCACTTTTTATTTTTTATTTTTTTCTGTAAACTTCTTCTGTATTAATAATGGTGAAAAATAAAAAATTTTGATGGTAAAAATTAGACTTGAATTTTGCATAAAAATTATTTCTTAAATATTATTAATTTTTATTTAATAGTTACTATAATTATAAAATTATCATTTTTTACCTAATAAAAATTTAATTCATTAATTAAATTTAATTATTTATTAAATTAATAAAATAAATTACAAACTCATCATATGAAATATTTAATCTAACACTTTCTTTCCTTACCATCCTTATCGGGGCATCATCGAAGAAATAAGAGATATGCTGAGTTGGGACTGGAATGTCCACCTTATTCACACTTAGAGAAGGTAACAACTGTGCAAATTTGTTAGTTAAGCATGGTGTTAAGCATAATAAAGTTTTTAAGAAATACCAACAATATATTATTTTAAATATTTTTTAATATTTATTTTATTCTTAGTCTAAATATATATGTTATTAATATTTTTTAATAATATTTTTAAATATATAAGATGGTTAATAATAAAATAATTATCAAAATAAATATTAAAAAATATTATTAACATTCTTAGTAATTTTTTACTTCTGAGATACTCCACCTAATAAGTTGAGCTCTCCTCTTATGGTTGACTCAATGGTATCCCTTTCCTTTACTTAGGAGTTGATCTTTTTTGGGTTATGTTTGGTGCAAGACACGATAAGATAAGATAAAGATAAAATGATAGAATAAGATAAAATATGATAAGATAATTAATAGGATAAGACATAATCCTATCTTTTGTTTGATAACAAAAAGATAAATTACTGATCAGATAATATTTTTTTAAGACAAAAATATCCTTTTAAGCATAAAAGTTAAAATAATTAAATAATAATAATAAAAAAGCTTTATGGTGGTGGTGATGGTGATGGTGATGGTGGTGGTGGTGGTGGTGGTGGTGGTGGTGGTGGTGGTAGTGGTGGTGGTGGTGATGGTAGTGGTGGTGGTGATGGTAGTGGTAGCGGTGGTGGTAGTGGCGGCGGTGGTGGCGGTGGAGGTGGCGCGGCGGTGGTGGTGGTGGTGGCGGTAGTGGTGGAGGTGGTTATAGTAGTAGTAGTGGTGGTGGTGGTGGTGGTGGCGGTGGCATGACGGTGGTGGTGGTGGCGGTAGGTGGTTATGGTGACGCGGTGGTGGTGGTGGCGACGATGGTGAAAGTGGTGGTAAATGGTGGTAGTGGTGGCGGCGGCGGTGGTGGTGGTAGTGGCGGCGGCGGTGGTGATGGTGGCGGTGGAGGCGGTGGTGGTGGTGGCGGCGACGACAGATTGCTAATGGTGGCGGTGGTGGTGGCGGCAGTGGTGGTGGTAGTAGGTGGTGGTGGCTGCGGCGGTGTTGATGGTGGCGGTGGTGGTGATGGCGGTGATGGTGGTGGAGGTGATGGTGATGGTGGTGGTGGTGGTGGTGGTGGTGGTGGTGGTGGTGATGATGAGGAGTGATAAAAATGAAATTGAGAATAAGATTGGAATAGAAATCCTATCATGTCTTATCATGTACTAAGAGAGGAGATAGAATTATCACCTTAGAATAGGATAAAATGACTTTACCTGATTTTATTATACTATCAGTTAAATAAACTAAACATTAAATAAGATCTGATAGTATTAGCTTATATTATCATATCTTCTTTATACGATGCACCAAACGTAACATTGATTTCTTGCCTCTTGTATAAAAAAAATTAATTCAAAAACACATTAAATATATTAGTTTTGATTTTTAAAGATAAAAGGAGAAATAGAAGTTTGTGATTTATAGAAAGCCACGTATCTAATATTAGTTTTGATTTTCAAAGATAAAAGGAGGAATAGAAGTTTGTGATTTATAGAAAGCCACGTATCTAATTTGGTCCACCAATGACACTGTTCACAGCTCCCTTCTTCTCTTCTCCTCTTGTACTTGTGCAGTTTGGAATTCGGATTTTCTCGAGCGGGCTGCCGTCCAACACCTTCCTCCAACTAAATCTCAGTCATTTATTTTAATTTAATATTAAAAAATAATTTTAATATTAAAAAGTAAAAAAAAAATCCTAATCATTGAATGAAAAATAAATAGTTAAAATTTTACTGAAAAAAGGTGCTGGATGGCACTTGATGGAGAGAATCCGGATTCGTGCAGTTTGTGCATGACGTACCGCGCTTGTTGTGTGTGTTTTTGTTTTCTCACTCACCAAAGGCAGCATGCTTCATAGTTGGAAAATATTAATAGCATATAAAGAAATTTTTACATGAATACGATATATCATATCCTTATTTAGATATTTAAATTATTATTTTATATATATAAAAATATTATTAATAATTAATATAATTTTATAATAATTTTTATTATTTTATATATATTAAATAATAATTTAAATATTTATAATAAATCGTATATACTTAAAAATTACTTATAACATATAATATTTCTCAAAAAAACTAACAAAATATCAATCAATATCAATTAATTTTATAAAATAAATGTTACTCATCTCGGAAAAAGTTGCCTGGATTTGCCCGCATAGGTGATAGGCATTTCTTTTCAAGTTTTTTATGTGACCTGAATAGAAAAAGAAAAAAAATGCCTATCACCTATTATTCTGCTTGAAATAAAAGATTTTTTTATTAAAGAAATGAAAGATTTCAATATACCTGTTATTGTTAAAGAGCACAACCGGGCTACATACGTGCTGTGTAGACCCGGCTCTATGTCATCACTCATTTTATAATATCATTTCTATTTTCTTCATATAAGATCAGTCTTTTGTACTTATTGATTTAACTTGAGTGAGAAAACGGTTATATAAACTAATGTATTTGTCATTTAGATATTTGCATGCGCCATTCATAAAATTGAATAATATATAAACTTGTACTATCTCTACTACCTTTTAAATATGCGTATTTTGAAAATTTAGTTGATATTAAATAAAGAAAAAGATAACTTCTTTATTTCTCTCTTTTTATTTTTTTATCATATTTTTTTATTTTTTTTCCTTCCATAATACCAAATAGACCCTTAAAATTAAAATATAACTTACCTCCTTCAACTTTTACTTTATGTGCATTTTACTCCTTTGAATAAAGAACCTGCAATTTATCCCTCAGAAAATTTATTTATTAATCTTAAAATTGATTATAAACTAATATATTTAAACATAAATTAATTTTTTCATAAATTATTTTCTTAAAAATTAATTATACATATAATCAATTTTCAATATAATCTCTTTTCATAACTAATATATTTTAATATAATCTCTTGTTCATAACTAATTGAACAAGGCTGGAACTTGAATACATTGTGCACTCAACTCCCAGCCAATTTGATTGACAATATCCATGCTGTTCCTTTCAACGTGGATGCTTCTTTCGTTGACTCTTATATTTGGAAAATACAAGCTAATGGATGAACACACCTCTTGGCTTCTTGATTTTTCAGGTTACTTGGCGTACACAACCAATATGGTGGCTGAGCTGCAAGCCATCAGAGTTGGGTTGCGTTTAGTTTGGGAGCATGGGTACAAACTTGTCATTTGTGAGTCAGATTATGTGAATGCTTCAAGGTTCATCACGAGTTTTATTTAGAATACCCTTTGTTTTGGGCAACATGACGTGAGATGGTAATCGTGGTTCGAGCATATTTAAATTCCAGAGTAAACTCTATAGTCTTAGATTTTCAAAACATCAATTTAGAGTTTAAAATCTTTCACTTCTATTTATTAAATTAGAATATGTATTTTTTAGAGTAATTAAGTTTCTTGTTTTATTTTTTTAAAGAATGATACAAGTTATTTTCAATTTCTTTACTTTAAAATTATAAATTTTAATTATTTTAATTAATTATATATATATCTTTTATAGTTTTAAATATTTTTCTTCTTATATATTTTTTAGTTTTACGTTAATTTAATAAAATTCATACAATATACGTGATACTTGCTAATATTATAACAATTTGATCCTTAAATGATATTTTTTTATATCAAAATAGCTCTAAATTGCTGTTTACTAAGACTAAATTGATGTCATGCAATAACAAAAAAAAATTTACTTAATGATCTATTTGATATCACTACTCTTTCAAAACCAAATTAATATTATGAAAATCTTTCGAGAATAAAATTATGGGAAAATGGCGAACTGACTCAATAAAAATCAAATATAATTATGAAATCAATGATTAATAAATATAGAGATGATCAGATCAAAAAAAAATTTAGAGATGAGTTTTAATTTTAATATAATCTTTAATATAGAACTCTTCTATAAATTTTCATCTTAGAAACCAAATTTACCCTAACTATTCTTTTACCATCTCCTTAATTCATATAAATACATCAGCAATAATTTACTTTGTAAATCATAGCCACAGCCCACAGGTTGCTTCACAATTCAAACTCCATATATATACAGTTTCGTTTTCTCATTATCTAACGCACAAAGCAACCAAATTTCCATCTTTGACATATACTCAGTTGAAAGTTCTGCTGGAATATAGAGTTTGTTATCCTGCAGCTAATTAGGGATGATATTGAAATCGGTATCCACGTGATTAGCAAATCCTCTTGTTTTCGGTTTTAATCTATTAATGTGAAAAATAAAAGTAAAAGGCACTATCTTGCAATTTCTTTTTTAAAGAATATTTATTTACAACATAATTTATAAAAGATTCACTTTAACTTTACTTAATTCATGTGTTATTATTTGATTTATTCACATCAATGTATATTTTGGTACTCATAATTTTTCATAGATACCATAGTAATTCTCATATAATATATTTAATAGTTGCTTTTATATATACATTATACAAGGAACACATCCAGCATAATTGCAACACGCATGAATGATATCCCATCAAAAATAATAATTAATTACACATTACTTCTAGCCTCAGATCTCCCAAATCTGTTTAGGTGGTAAAAATTGTAATTAAATGATAAAAATAATATAGATAAAAAGTGATGTACATGTGACTATATGTATGTATCATTTATGTAACCCAGAAACCCAGGGCTTTGACCTGGGTGGGTGTTTTTTCGTTGTTTAATAAGAATCTGTACCGGACACGCGGTTTGACAAGTTTACAGCCGGTTAAATAATGGTTTACAAAACAGCAATTTGTATGACCTGTCAATCCGGTTTGGGTTTGAAAACTGTGTGAACAGGGTGTACTGCCGCTCACCAGAACATTGAGATGTCAACAACAGCTGCCTCTGGCCCGACAGCAAGTGCAGTTCCGCATCTTCAAAATTCAATGGGTATGACAGCAATTTTAACATTTTTAATTTTTTTTGAGAGACGGAACTTTATATAAATTGACTTGAGGAATGGTGATATGGTATCAGACCACCCGCACCCAACTTACCAAAAGAGAACAAAAGATGAACGTTCCATTTTTTTTGGTAAGTGTTTAATGTTTCAGTTGAATGGGAAAAGAAAATGAGAAAAATGAAAATAAAAGAAGAGAAAATAAATAAATAAAATAGAGATAAAAATTAATCGTTTGAATTAAGAGAAAATAAGAGGATAGAATATAGAAAGAAGATTAAAATAATAATATTTTCTGTAATGCTAAACGAAAATGTGGAAAAAAGGAAAGGACAAAAACGTTAATTTTACATTTTGACAATTTTTTTTTATTTGTACAATGACGATATTAAAATTTAAACATATAATCTCTTACAAATTACTTAAGTCCCTTAACTTACATTTTGACGATATATTTGAGTTATTAAATTAAAATTTACTGATTAATTTTTTACACTAAAAATAATTCTTTTCAAAAGCTTTTATTTGAACAATTTGCTTAGAACCTATTGTGATTATTTCATTGTGATAGGAGATAAATATTATTTTATTTTCAACTAAAAACTTTTTTAATAATTATATATCTCTTTAAATAATTTAATACATAAATTAATTCTTTTTATACTATTCAAATAAAGTTCTTTATTTTAAAATCGATTATAAATTAATATATCCAAACATAAATTATTTTTTTATAAATTATTTTTTAAAAAATTAATTATACATATAATCAACTTTTAGTATAATCTCTTTTAATAATTAATCTCTGTTAATATAATCTCTTGTTCATAACTAATTGAACAAGGCTGGAACTTGAATACATTGTGCACTCAACTCCCAGCCAATATCCATGCTAGTTCCTTTCAACGTGGATGCTTCTTTCGTTTACTCTTATATTTGGAAAATACAAGCTAATGGATGAACACACCTCTTGGCTTCTTGGATTTTCAGGTGACTTGGGGTACACAGCCAATATGGTGGCTGAGCTGCAAGCCATCGGAGTTGGGTTGCGTTTAGTTTGGGAGCATGGTACAAACTTGTCATTTGTGAGTCAGATTCTCTTAATGCTTTAAGGTTCATTCTTTCTATTAGTTTGTAAGTTTTTTTACAAATCTTAATATAAAAAATTACTATTAAATATAAAGATCTTTGAATTCATGATTCTCATTAATAAGAGTGTCAAAAAGACACTAATTTTTATTCATAAATAGTTGGTGGATTATATTCCAAAAGCATTAGAGAGATATCAAAACTTATTTTCTATTCATTCGCCTTTAATTTTTCTTTATGCTTCTTTTACTTTAGTAATGATGAGAGAAGAAGAAACTCTGACGGTCACGAACAGATCTTGAGTTTTGCGTTAAAATTATTTCTTAAATGCTGCTAACTTTCATCAAGTTGACAATTACTATAATTAAAAAATTATCATTTTTTTTACTCAATAAGAGTTTAGCTCATTAACTAAATTCAATTACTTATTAAACTAATAAGATAAGTCACAAACTCATTACATAAGACATGTAATCTAACATTCTCTCACTTGACTTATGTGACATTACTTTCTTTATAGTTTGATAAGTTCATCAAAACATAATATGAATTCATATATATAGTCAAACTCTTATTTACATTAGATACATCATTCATCATGATCAAGAATAAAATTAACATCATCATGACCAAAAATAAAACTAACATGAGTCATCATAGCAGTAGTATATCATTTAATCGACATAATCAATTCCATGTACTACAGAATTTGTCCTCTCCTTGACATGAACTATAAATGAGAAGCACATAATTGGTCCAACAATAATATATTTATTAAAGACAGAATATATTATCATCATTCTTATTCAATTACATATACAAACTTGAAAAACAGGTAAGATAGAAACATATTCATTCATGAGCTTAAAGTGTCAAAGTATATAAAACATAATCATTAACATAATATACAATAATATCTATACTTTCAACATGTCCACTAAATGTTTTGGGCAGTAACCCTTTCGTCAAAGGGTCAACAATCATAAAGTCGGTGCTAACGTATTCTATTGACACTCTATGTTTCTGAACTTCTTATTTAATGGTAAAGTATTTGTAATTCCATATGTTTAACATCTTTAGAATACATGTCATTTTTAGAAAAGAAGATTTGTTGTAGACAATAAATTTTAGCGATTTGACAATACTGTTAACAATTTCAAGTCTTAAATAAAATTCTACAATCATAATTCATTAATAATGACTTCAATGCATGTCATAACATTAAATTTGTCCCCCTTCTGAATTGGAACCATACCTTACTGGTCATTTATCAATTTTCTATATCTTTATTGATATAGACTTTCTGAGACAAACCCAACAATCCTTGTGATCTATCATGGAATATTTCTATTCTAATAACGTAATTTACCTCTCCCATATCTTTCATTTCAAAATTATTAGAGAGAAACTTCTTAGTCTCACTTAATAGACCAAGATCATTAGTTGCAAGCAAAGATGTCATTAACATATAGAACAAAAAAAAATAAACTTACTCTCACTGACCTTTAGATATATACACTGATCAATAGTGTTTTCCTTAAATCCAAAGGATAAAATAGTATCATTGAACTTGAGATACCATTGTCAGGAAGCTTGCTTAATTTCATATATTGATTTCTTAAGTTTACACATCATGTGTTTTTTCCCCTTAACTGAAAAACTCATTGGTTGATCTATATAAATATCTCCCTCTAAATTCCCATTTAGAAAGGCGGTTTTCACATTCATTTGATACAGCCTTAGATCATAATGAGCTACTAATACCATGATAATTTTGAAAGAATCTTTCTTAGAAACTGGAGAAAATGTTTCCTTATAATTAGTGTCATCATTTTGAGTAAAACCTTTGGTAACAAGACGGGCCTTGTAGCATTCAAGGTTGTCATGAGAATCACGTTTAGTCTTAAAGACCCATTTACACCTAACTCTCTTACACACTTCAAATAATTCCACAAGGTCTCATACACCATTATGTTTAATTGATTTAAACTCATCTTTCATGACATTTAACTATTTATCAGCATTATTACTATTAATGGCTTATGAAAACGAAACTGGATCATTGTCATTAATTCCCAAGTCATTTTCTAACTCTTGTAGATACACCACATAGTCATTTAGAATACCAAATCTCCTTTCTCTTTGAGATCTTAATGTTATTTCTTGTGGTTGTTCTACTATAGGTTCATTGTTAATCTCGAGATCATTAATTTGTTGTTTTTCTTTACAGTTATGCGGTTCAACAACATGAGGAACAACAATTTTATAAGTAGGAGCACAAGTCAAAGAAACTTGTACTTTAACTTCCTTAATTTTCACATTTCGTGAACCTTTACTTCCACTGGTTTGACCATTCTCAATGAACTTGACATTTTCAATTTTAACAATTCTTGTACTATGAGTAGGACAGTAAAATCTATACCCTTTAAAATTTTTCGGATAACCAATAAAATATCCACTTATTGTTCTTACATCCAGTTTCTTTTCATGTGGATTATAGATTCTTATTTCTGTCTGACATCCCCAAACATGCAGGTGCCTTAAACTAAGTTTTCTACTTGTCCAAAGTTCAAAAGGTGTCGTTGGAACTGCCTTATTAGGAACCCTGTTCAACAAATACATTGCAATTTTTAAAAGCATACATCCACAATGATAAGGGTAAAGACATGTTACTTAACATGCTCCTAACCATATCCATTAAGGTTTGATTATGCCTTTCTAATACACCATTTTGTTGTGGTGTATCTGACATTGTGTATTAAGCACATATGTCATGCTTTTCTATGAACTTAGCAAATGGACTTAGGTGTTGTCCAGTTTCATCAAATCTTTCATAATACTCATCACCTCTATCTGACCTTACGATCTTCACCTTTTTGTCTAATTGTCTTTCAACTTCATTTACATAAATTTTCATGGCATTCATTGCTTGAAATTTCTCATGCAATAAATAGACATATCTGTAACATGAATAATCATCAATAAAAGTGATAAAATAATTTTTTTTACCAAAAGAATTAACATCAAATGGTCCACATATATTTGTGTGTATAATTTTAAGAAGTTGAGTGCTTCTCGTGGCACATTTCTTTGTGTATTTTGTTTGTTTTCTCTTAATATAATCCACACAAATGTTAAGGTCAGTTAAATCCAAATTTGGAAGGATGTTATTCTTTACCAACCTTTCCATTCTTTCTTTGGAAATGTGACCCCAAACGTTTATGGCACAAGTAAGCAGAACGTTCATTCACTAAACTACGTTTAGTGTCAACATTATGATGCAAGGTCATAAGAGTTTCAATATATAAATTATCAAGATTCAATTTATATCAACCATTATAAAGTATACTAGAACCAATCATATATGTATGCTTACACAAACTAAAACATTAATTATCAAACTTAAAAGAGTATCTAGCAACATCAAGTTTAGACAAAGAAACTAAATTCCTGTAAATACTAGGTACATAAAAAGTTTCAAATAATTCTAAATAATGTCCAGTGTTTAAGATTAAATGGTAAGTTCTGATATCTTCCACTAGAACCTTCACTCTATTTTCCATGAAAACGAACTTCTCATTTGGGCTTATAGTTTGGATTGTAAGGAATCCTTACATCGTATTAGAAACATAAGTTGTACATTCAGAATCAATCTACTAAGTATTATGAAAAACTTCAGTTAAATTTGATTTGAAACATACATACGCTTTTTTTCTAGGTCCTTGATGGTTCACATAATGGATATAGTAATTTCCTTGATTCTTAAATCTAGTTTCCTCCTGAACTAACATAATGTGCAATTCATGCACATTTCATTTATCTTTTATGGTATTATAGATCATTTGGAATGAACCATACTCAAGCGATAATAAGTTCAGAATGAATTACACAAGAAAATTCTCATCCAATTCCATTCCCAATGACTTAAGTATTGTTGCAATGTTTTTCATTTCAATGACGTGCTCATGCATAATACGAGAACCATCAAATTTCATAGTGGGTAAAGTACCCATTGTTGATACCCAATTTTGTCCATGAAATTTCTTTTTTATGTTTGTTCATAAACTAATAATCCTGTGATAATTGATGTTTAATTACTTTGCTTTGCACTCTTTTTATGATAAAATAAAATAAAATACAAAAAATAAAAATAAAAATATAGAAAAATAAAAAATAAAATCTCTCACTCATTCACCTGCACTCACTCTCACCCACTCCCAACACTTTCACCCTGCACTCACCCTCACCCACTCTCCGACACCCTAACCCACTCCACTACAACCACTCCGACACAATTACTCAATCATGCACCCACTCCCACATAATTATTCAATCATGCACCCACTCCCACATAATTATCCAATCACACCCCACTCACTCACATATAATCTCACTTTTTAAATACCATACCTCCTCTTCTCCATCGGCAGAACTCAACCAGGAACCTTAACCATCTTCCATTATTTTTTCACATTCAACCTTCTTCCATCTTCCTCTGCCATCTATTCTAAAAATCACAAAACCAGCTTAACTCACCTCCATAAAAACACAACCCATCCTCATAGCCCTCAAGTTCACTTACCGCCTACACCCCATCCACCTCCCCTCATCCTTCACAACCTCTTCATATAATCCAAATAAGCTCCATCACCACGCAAAGACCACCATCTCCACCGTGAACCTCCATTTACGTAACTCCCTCAACACACCAAAGCAACCATTACCCTTCACTCTCATCTTCAAGCTACGTCATCAAACCATAATTGTCATCACCTCAAATATTCTTCAACCTCACCATTCATCATCCTTCCTGACTTCTCAACCACAACCACCATCTCCGATTTCACCTTGCCATCCACTTCCAATCTTTATCACCTTGCTCCTCTCACCCAATAACCATCACACAATTCAGCCATAACCCATTGTCAAATTTCCTCTTCAAAACCGTGAACCACCTTGTTCCACCAAACCCAACACCCCTCAACCTCATTACTTCAACCTCTTCATCACCCATATCACCATCACCTTCATATTCCCTCACCTTCCTGCCACCCTCCAACCGTGAAACACCATTTAAACCACCACCTTCAACCTTCACCCATACACAACCCTTCCCCAAAACCGAAACTCATCTTCAAGCTCACCTATGGCCTCACTACAACCCAAGCAGTTCCACCCTTACGCGTACCCCTCACCACCTTCAAGCCTCCTCCCCATCACCATGTCCAGACCGCACCGTTCGAAGCCATCCACTGCGCGAGAACTACCTTGAGCCCTTGCCACTGGCAACTGCGCACCGTTTCGCGCACCCGAGCCCACTAAATCTAGCACCGTCAACCTAGAACTGTGGGTTCTCCCCGCTGTGCGTCACCCTCTCACCACGTTGTAGCTCCCCGCCGCCACCCACACTGCCCAGATCCGATGAGCCGCTGCCACCAGTGCGAGAGACGTTCGGTCCCCACCGTCGTCGTCCATCCCACGAGCCCAGCCGCTGCTCCGTTCTGAGTCCACCGTCTCCGTCGTACGCTGTGAGCCTCCTTCCCCTACGCGTCTCGTTCTTCTCTCACCCACTCTCTCAAAATTTTTTTTACTTCTCTTCTGTTTTGATTTCCAGAGCATCCTAATCTTCTGTTTTCATTCTTTCCCCCTTCTTTTTCTCTGATGGGCTAACGGCCCATTTCCCTTTTACAACTTTTTTTTCTCTGATGGGTTAACGGCCCATTTCCCTTTTTTTTTATACTAAAATAGAAAAGGGGTGGAATATAAAAAAAGGGGATTAAAATATGTTTGAATTTTAGGATTTAGTACTTGTTTGATCATATTTATTTTACTTAATGATATGTTTTATATTGTGTTTTGTGATTAATAAAAATAAATAAATAAAATAAAAATGCATAAAAGATAAAAAAAATCATAAATAAAAATGTAATGAAAGTGAACTTGTGATTTGATTTGATTATAGTTTATCTGTCTCTTTATAACTTGTGAATTTATCTTATTGAGTAAAACTGGCCGACGACGAAAAAAAAATTTGGGAGAGGATTGGAGCGCCGATCAAATACACTTTTCCCAATGTTCTTGAGGCTTTATATTGGACATTACCGGAAGCACTGGTGAGATCTAATTTGCATGTTAAAATTGAAATATTTTTCAAACTAAAATACAATATTTAAAAAAAAAATAAAAATGACTTTTTCTAAAATATTTTTTTAAAAAAAATTAAAAACAGCTAACACGTATTTTTTAAAGAACTACGTGACTTTGAGTTCCCTATTGCACCAGGGGATACGTAGGAGCAGAAATTCATTTCTGTCAAGTCAAAATTAAATTTTCACAATTTGGTTATTCTCTTTATTTCATTTAAAAAAATAAAAAGTTAGTTATAAAGTCTTTTTTTTTTCTAAAAAAGGGGTAAAAATAAATATATTTGAGATTATTAAAATTTGCACAACTAATATGAGGTACCATTCTTGGAACGGGCAGTGTAGGGTGCTAACACCTTCCCTACCTGTAATCGACTCCCGAATCCAAACTCATTTTCAAAAGACCAGTTTGCCTGATTAAATGGTTTTTCTAATGTTTTTCCATTTTAAATAAACATTGGTGGCGACTCCATTGATTTTTCTAAAAGTGAATTTAATTTTTCGGTCGTCCCGTCGCGATCCTGGTTGCGACACCCATTAATGTCCCAGCAAGAGACTTGTCAGCAGTTTCGGAGTGCTCTTTCACAAACTTCATCATTTCTTTAGCATTATCAGTTTTAGGAAGAACTGACTTAATATTGCTAGTTATACTCATCCACATGTATATCCGATTCAATTTGTTTGATCTTTCCAAATTTTATAATGAACTTTATCTTCATCAGTGTTTAAAATAGTAATAGCATATGATTTCTCTACTTGAAGAGTCAAATCCAAATCCATTACCCCAAGGTAAAACTGGATTTGCTCACTCCATTAAAAAAAAACTAAGTCCATTAAAAATTGAAACAGATGAGAGATGCGAATGCATAGCAATAGGTACTGCAATGATCATATGTCTAACATTAATACTTTGAGTCATAAATTAACATACTATACAGATTCAGATAACAAATTACTTAAATATTTAATGTATATCAATGTTCTCCTTTGAGTGATTCATCAACATACAATAATAAACATAATGATGCTAATAAATTTAACATTATTTATCAATGATATATGTACTAATTAGAAATATTTATTATCTTTAGATATATAAATAAAACTAATAGTACACTTACACTACCAACAATCATGTTAATTTATTATAAGGACGGTTAATCAACCTTTGGGCGAGATATAAATGTCTTATAAAAATAAACTTCAATTTACCCATTCATAAATAGTTATTATGTCATTTACAGCATCCATTTTATGGACAATTGAAAAAACAACTTTTATATAATTTAGAATTATACTAACTTAAAGATTCGACCACTTTGATGATTAACGAATCTCACATAATATCATTTTAAATTGATAGCATTATATACAAAAATCAAATACTACATATTCTTTAAAACAACTTTCATACAATTTACGATTAAATCAACTTAAAATTTAATTAATTTAATAATTAAAAAATCTCACATAGTATTTTCTAAATTGATAATATTATGTATAAAATCAAATACTATATATTTTATAAAATAATAAAACTAAAGTCGTTGATTTGTAAAGATAATATTGCAAACAATCAAATACGAGGCGTGACGAAAACAATCAGGATTGAAAACAATTAAACGTTATTGTTTAAATATTCTCCGTACTTTTAATTATTTAAATATTCTTCGTAATTTAAATATTATAAATAATTATGATTTTTTATTACATTTTTATTTTATATTATTTTTACATTATTTTTTATATCATTAATTATATCATTTTTTATTATTATTTTTTTCACTTAATCATAACTATTAAAAAATAATATAAAAAATAATGTTTGGAAAAAAATAATATAAGAACATAATTTTTGTATATGAACAATTAAACATTATTGTTTATCCTTTATGCGCATTTTCTTTAACAAGACGTGGCTCTCCGCAATTTTGTTTTCTTGCAAAAGATGAAAAGGCGGTGTTTCATGGCAAATCAATCAAAATGTCTTTTGTGATAAATTTATTTATTAATTTGTTATTATTTTTAAATTATTTATTAAACTATCATTGATTTTGTTATGTTTGAATTTTATATTATATTTTGTTCTACGTGAAATATGCCAACACGCGTAACGCATCCAACTAGGATGCGCCAACACATGTGGCGTATCCCAGTTGGATGTGCCACGCGTGTTGGCGCATCCTAGTTGGATGTGTCACACGTGTTGACGCATCCCACGTGGAATGAAATATAATATAAAATTCTCACGTTATATGTGCAGGGTACTTAACTCATTTCACGTAGATTTCTTAAAAAAGGGCACCCAAAGACACATACAATTTACATGTCTACTAAAAAGTGTACCACAATATTGAGAGATATCAGTTTCAATTAGCATATTTATAAGTCAAATATTTACTTCTGATCTGTAAAGTAGTCGATGTGGACTTTGCTGTTAGCAAGGCAAAACAGCTAAATAAAATAACAAAATACATATGTTCGATGTGAGACTTTGATAGTGACAAGACAAAGCAATTATGTAAGACAACAAAATATTTTTCTTCAATGTGAGACTTTAATGATAATAAAGTAAAGTAACTAAGTAAAGTAATAAAGCACATTTGTTCAATGTGGACTTTAATGTTGGTAATAGTGTTCTGAGTGACGCATCAGAACAGTCACCACCACTTCCTCAATATAGTCCCACACCTTGTTAATATACCTAATTGGCATGCTTGAAATTGCTTTCACTCTACTCTGGGCGTCCTTTTTTAAGAAATCCACGTGAAATGAGTTAAGTGCCCTGTACATATAACGTGATAATTTTATATTATTTCATTTCACGTGGGATGCGCCAACACACGTGACGCATCCCATTAAGATGCGCCAACATGCATGGCGCATCCAACTAGGATGCGCCAACACGCGTGGCTCATCCAACTGGAATACGCCACATGTGTTGACGCATCTTAGTTGGATGCACCATGCGTGTTAGCAAATCCTAGTTAGATGCGCTACGCGTGTTGGCGTATCCTACGTGGAATAATAAATAATATAAAATTTTAATGTGGTAAAATCAATGACAATTTGATAAATAATTTAAAAATAATGATAAATTGATAAATAAATTTGTTACAAAGGACATTTTGATCGATTTGCTGGTGTTTCATACACGAATATAATTTTTCGTATTGTGTTACGACTTAATCCATGAAAAGACCTTATCTAATCATTATACAATTAACTCACATAATACAACAAAATAAAATAACAAAAACTCTCAGTTGTCATAATTAAGATTCATATAAATTGAAAAAAATAATCATTATTAATAAAAAATCATAAATTTCATAACTTTTCTTTAATACCACATATTTATTTGTAAATTTTCTAAGATTTTTAATATAAAAAACTACCATTAAATATAAAAACTTTAAAATTTTTAATTCTTACAAATAAAAGTATAAAAACACTTTAATAGTTATTTATGAATAGTTAATAAACTATATTTTAATAATATTAAAGAGATCTCAAAATTTATTTTTTATTTTTTTTTTTTTTATTTCTTTTATATTAATAATAGTGAGGAGAGAAGAAATTCAAACGGTCAAAAATAAATTTAAGTTTTGTATAAAAATTATTTTTTAAATATTATTAATTTTATCAAAATTAGTAATTATTATAATTATAAAATTATTATTTTCCTTTTACTTAATAACAATTTAACTTATTAATTAAATTTAATTATTTATTAAATTAATAAAATAAATAACAAGCTCATCATATTATATATTGAATTTAACACTTCCTTTTCTTACCATCCTTATCGGCCATCATTGATGAAATAAGAGATATGCTGAGTTGGGACAGGTATGTCCACCTTATTCACACCCTTAGGAAGGTAACAACTGTACGAATTTGTTAGCTAAGCATGATAAAGTTTTTAAGAAATATTAATAGCATATTATTTTAAATATTTTTTAATATTTATTTTATTATTAGTCTAGATATATATATATATATTTAATATTTTTTAATAATATTTTTAAATATATAAGATGATCAATAATAAAATAATTACCAAAATAAATATTAAAAAAATATAGTATTAACATTCTTCAAAATTTTTTACATCTGAGCTACTCCTAATAAGTTGAGCTCTCCTCTCTTATGGTTGACTCAGTGGGTATCGCTTTGCTTAGGAGTTGGTCCTTTTTGGTTTCTTACCTCTTGTATAAAAAAAATTAATTCAAAAACACATTAAATATATTAGTTTTGATTTTAAAGATAAAAGGAGAAATAGAAGTTTGTGATTTATAGAAAGCCACGTACCAGTTTTGATTTTTAAAGATAAAAGGAGTAATAGAAGTTTGTGATTTATATAGAAAGCCAATTTATAGAAAGCCACGTATCTAATTTGGTCCACCAACGATACTGTTCACATGTGATACTCTCACCAATGGCAGCATGCTTCATAGTTGGAAAATATTAATAGCGTATAATATTTTTCAAAAAAAGCTAACAAAATATCAATCGATATCAATTAATTTTATAAAATAAATGTTACACATCTCGGAAAAAAGTTGCCTGGAATTGCCCGGAAAGTTGATAGGCATTTCTTTTCAATTTTTTTATCTGACCTGAATAAAAGAAAATAAAAAGAAATGTCTATCACCTATTATTCTGCTTGAAATAAAAGATTTTTTTTATTAAAGAAATAAAAGATTTCAATATACCTGTTATTGTTAAAGAGCACAACCGAGCTACATCCGTGCTGTGTAGACCCGGCTCTATATCATCACTCATTTTATAATATCATTTCTATTTTCTTCATATAAGATCAGTCTTTTGTACTTATTGATTTAACTTGAGTGAGAAAACGGTTACATAAACTAAAGTATTTGTCATTTAGATATTTGCATGCACTATTTATAAAATTGAATAATATATAAACTTATACTATCTCACTACCTTCTAAATATGCGTATTTTGAAAATTTAGTTTATATTAAATAAGGAGAAAGATAACTTCTTTATTTCTCTCTTTTTATTTTTTCTATCATATTTCTTTATTTTTCCTTTCCCTCCATAATACCAAATAAACTCTTAAATTAAAATATAACTTACCTCCTTCAACTTTTACTTTATGTGCATTTTCCTCCTTTGATTAAAGAACGTGCAATTTATCCCTCAGAAAATTTATTTATGAATCTTAAAATTGATTATAAACTAATATATCTAAACATAAATTAATTTTTCATAAATTATTTTCTTAAAAATTAATTATACATATAATCAATTTTTAATATAATCTCTTTTCATAACTAATCTTTTTTAATATAATATCGAACTTGAATACATTATTGTGCACTCAACTCCCAGCCAATTTGATTGACAATATCCATGCTGTTCCTTTCAACGTGGATGCTTCTTTCGTTGGCTCTTATATTTGGAAAATACAAGCTAATGGATGAACACACCTCTTGGCTTCTTGGTTTTTCAGGTTACTTGGCGTACACAACCAATATGGTGGCTGAGCTGCAAGCCATCAGATTTGGGTTGCGTTTAGTTTGGGAGCATGGGTACAAACTAGTCATTTGTGAGTCGGATTCTCTGAATGCTTTAAGCTTCATCACGAGTTTTATTAAAAATACCTTGTATTTTCTTTTTCTTTTTTTATGAAATTTTAGAATATATGATTTTAAATATTAAAAATATCTAAATTTCTCTCCTTTGTTTTGGGTAACATGACGTGAGATGGTAACTATGGTTCGAACATATATAAATTCTAGAGTAAACTCTGTTCTAGTCTTAGATTTTCAGAACATCAATTTAGAGTTTAAAATCTTTCATTTCGATTTATTAAATTAGAATATGTATTTTTTAGAGTAATTAAATTTCTTGCTTTATTCTTTTTAAAGAATGATACACATTATTTTTAATTTCTTTACTTTTAAATTATAAATCTAAACTATTTTAATTAATTATATATATCTCCTTTATAATTTTAAATATTTTTCTTCTTATATAATTTTTAGTTTTACATTAATTTAATAAAGTCAATGTAATGCACGTGATACTTGCTAATATTATGTTAATTTGATCCTTAAATGATATTTTTTATATATCAGAATAGCTCTAAAATTGCTGTTTACTAAGACTAAATTGATGTCATGCAATAACAAAAAAAAATAGTTAATGATCTATTTGATATCACCACTCTTTCAAAAACCAAATTAATATTATGAAAATCTTTGAATAAAATTATGGCAAAATGGCAAACTGACTCAATAAAAATCAAATGTAATTATGAAATCAATGATTAAAAAGTTTAGAGATGAACAGATCAAAAAAAAAATTAGAGATGAGTTTTAATTTTAATATAATCTTTCATATAAAACTCTTCTATAAAATTTTCATCTTAGAAACCAAATTTAACCTAACTATTCTTTTACCATCTCCTTAATTCATATAAAGACAACAGCAATAATTTACTTTGTAACTCTATATATATCCAGTTTCGTTTTCTCATTATCTAACGCACAAAGCAACCAAATTTCCATCTTTGACATATACTCAGTTGAAGCTATGGAACCAACTTCTCTTACAGTGCCCTTAGTCCAGGAAATAGCAAAGCAGCCATTGACGAGAGTTCCAGAACGTTATGTTCGTCCACATCATGAGCGTCCAATAATCTTATCTACCACTACACCTTTACCTCAAGTTCCTGTTGTTGACCTGAGCAAATTGTTGTCACAGGATCACAAGGGATCTGAACTGGAGAAGCTACACCATGCCTGCAAGGAATGGGGTTTCTTTCAGGTTTTTCATCTACCTCTCCTCACCCCTCACCTTCTTGCTTTTTTATCCTTCTATTTCTGCTATCTTTTCATTCTTTCTTCATCTGACTGACAAACTGATTGTAAGAATTGTTCAGATATGATTTCTAGTTTTAATGAAAAGTGAATGATTTACCAATAACTCTCTGGTTTTTGACTAAGAATATATGTATATTCTTTCTTTCTCTTTATTGGTTTAAGTGAAAGAGTTATAAAAAAGTGATCTGTGTCATTTGTGTGTTACGTACTTATGTATGAAAATAATTTCAGCTGATTAATCATGGAGTCAGCACTGCATTGCTGGAAAGTGTGAAGACAGGCCTTCAAGAATTCTTCCATCTTCCAATAGAAGAGAAGAAGAAGTTTGCACAGAGACAAGGAGAAGTGGAGGGATATGGTCAGCTCTTTGTTGTTTCTGAGGATCAGAAATTAGATTGGGCAGATCTGTTTTTCTTGTTCACTTTTCCACCACGCATGAGGAAACCCCACTTACTTCCAAATTTCCCCTTACCATTCAGGTTCTCTTTCTCTCTTATGTGCTCTCTGCTTTTAAGAAAAACTGTTATGATTATGGTTCTAATTTGAAATTAAAAAATTTGCAACTTATTTATATGAGTTTCAGTTCATGGTATTATAGATCATCTCCTCTCAGAAATAAAATAAGTGTGATCTTTTTTACTATGAAAACAAATTAAAAGTTCCATTTAGAATTCTGAATTAAGAACTTACTTCCATTCTTGCACAAGTTTAATTTTTACTCGTGATATACCTAATGATATAGGGCTTACTTTGATATACTTAAGAAAAAAAGTACTTATTCTGAAGTTTTTTTTAAAGAGTTTTTTTTATGTGAAAAGAGCTTTTCTTAAAAAAATATATTTAGATATAATATTTAAAAAATGCCTATATTAATAATTACTAATGTTAAGACTATCTATTCTTTCACTTATTTTAGAAGTTTGGATTGTTAGCTTCTAAAATAAGTGTTTGAACTACTTTTTTTTAACTTCTGCATTTTATTATGATAACATCCAAACACATTTAAAAATATTTCTAAGTATTTATTTTTAAAATTATGTGTACCCAAATAGGCTCATACCTCACTAGATATGTGAAAATTTTCTAGAAAAAAAGATAAGTGAAAATTCAAAGTACTAATATTTCATAAGTCAAATGTTAAAAGTAGGGGTCTAAAAGAGTTAAATTTAAAGATTGTGCTTTACTTATATAAAAATATTAAGTTTGAATTCGACTTATTTAATTCATTTATAACTTGATTATTATTTTTTCTTTATGAAACCTCTCCTTGAAGTATTTTTTAAGTTTACTAATTTAATATTTAGTATAAATCTTTATGCTAAAAGATGAAGTCAAAATAGAAAGAAAGTAAAACTTTTTAGAAATTAGAGTTAAGTAAGTGGTAGCTTGTAAAAAATAAAATAACAATTTTCTAGATAAAATTATAATTTATTAAGTAATAGCAATATATAAATTATTATTATTTATACATTTTATTATTTAAAATTACAACTATTTTTGTGATTGAATAAGACTTAGCCTTGACTCATTTACATATAATTGAGCCTAAACTCAAGCTTGAAGTTGTTTATTTAATTAAACATTTAATGAGTTGAGCTTAACAAGTTTACGTATAGCTTCATTCACACATCTAGTTAAAAGAGATTTTTAGTACCTCAACTTACCAAGTTTCAATTAAGGATATCAATAATGATATTTGCACACCATATTTATTACATCACTCTTACATTACTTCTTTTTTGGATAATTAAATAAGAGAAACACACATTCTTGTACATTCTAGATCTCTATATTTATTTTCCCGATTAAAAAAAGTGTAAAGATGATGTATTAATATTAGTGTGCAAATAACAAAATTCTAACAACAATGTTATTTGTATACTATTTTTATTATACTATTCTTACACCATTTTCATTTTGGATAATAAAACAAAAAAAAAATCTAACACATTATCTCTATCTTTATTTTCTCAATAAAAAAAGTGTAAAGATAGTATATTTATTGATGTAGAAATAACAAATTTTTAATGATATCAACAATATTATTTGTATTATATTTTTATTACACCATTCTTATGTCCCCCCATCAAATAATAAAAGTTGTGAATCAAGGTTGTTACATCGACTCAAATGTCCTGGGTTCAAATCTTACTGATAGTCTAATTTCATTGATAAATTATTATAAGTACTAGTATGAGCCTTAAGTTAGATTTGTGACATGCCTTGATTTTCTTTTTTGAAATTTCATATATATTTATATGTGACTTTCGTTCTTTTTTTAATATAATTTTGTGTAATTCATGTTTTATGATTTCTTTCTAGCATATTATAGAAGTTTGACCTCACATTTTATGATTTTCATATAGGTGACATCATTGAAAAAAGATTTTGTTGTTGTTATTGTTGTTGTAAAATTTTTTTTATATAAACATGAAACATTAAAGTTAGATACGCTTGACTAATTATATTATTAATTATCATAAATTATGATAATTATTAATTATAATTATTAATTAAATATAATAGTTATTTATTAATTAATTATATGATTGGTCAAATATACTTAACTTAAATGCTCCATGTTTATGCAAAAATCTATCTGTTGTTGTATATTATAGAAGTCTGAATATTGCTATTGGAATTTACTACCCAAAACATATTTGATTATTCATATGGGTCGCTTGATATCTTCATTTGGTTGCAGAGATGATTTAGAGACCTATTCTGTAGAGTTGAAAACCCTTGCGATCCAGATCCTTGATCTTATGGCAAATGCCCTCACAATGGACCCCACGGAAATGAGAGAGTTATTTGCTGAAGGGACTCAAGCAATGAGGATGAATTATTATCCTCCATGTCCTCAACCCGAGCTTGTGACAGGACTCAATCCTCATTCTGATGGTGGTGGCCTCACCATCCTTCTCCAAGCCAACGAAGTTGAAGGTCTTCAAATAAGAAAAGATGGACAATGGATTCCTGTTAAACCCCTCCCTAACGCATTCATCATTAACATTGGAGACATGTTGGAGGTAACCATTTATTTTTTTGACAATTAGCTACATATATCACATCTTTATTTCTTCTTTTAAAAATTAGTTTCATATCATTTTTTTTTTGTTAATTTGATTCTATATCATATAAATCATTTACATTATAATCTTTTCGTTAGGGTTTCATTACTCTTTAGCTAAAGTGATGACGTGTCATTAATGGTAATGATATGATTGACTATCACGAATCAGTGACACATCATCATTTCTGTTAAGATATAATAGATTCCTAATAAAAATATCACATTAAATATGATTTATAAAATAAGAGATCAAATTGATAAAAAAATTGATATGATATCAAATTAAACAATAAATAAAAATAAGAGATAAAAATGCTTGTTTTACCAAAATTTAATTAAACTATATGCTCTTATGAAGACCTCTTGAATTGCTTTAATTTTCTAACCTTTTCAATCCTCATGCACACTGCTTTAGCCTTATCTTCCCAACTAATTTGGCAGATGATAACTAACGGAATTTACCCAAGCATGGAACACCAAGTATTGGTTAACTCCGAGAAGGAGAGGCTTTCTTTAGCCACATTTTTCAACCCCGGTAAAGAATCAATTTTAGGCCCTGCACCAAGCCTTATTACTCCAAAAACACCAGCAGTGTTCAGAAGAATGAGTTTCGAAGAATACTATAAAGGGTACATGTCACGGGAAAACCGTGGGAAATCAAACGTTGATAGCATGAGGATCCACTGACATTGCTATTGACTTCATTTGAAGTTGAGCATGTCACAGCGACATCTATTTCATTCTGGTCTGTAAACAAATAAATTGAGGCTATGTTCGGCCGCAGTATAGTAAAAGAATGAATAAGGATAGGATAAACTGTATCCACTGAATAAGGCCTTGTTCTACTATCCTATATTTATTATGCCAACGTACCTATTGGGCGGATTATATGACATTATCCTATACTGTGTTTGTAGGCCGATTGTATAGCAGTAGGTCCGTTTTACTCAATTAATTAATTTTAAGAAACTTTTTGAGGAAAAAAATCACAATCTCATGAATAAAACCAAATATAAATTCTACTATTTTGGCTACTTTTCAATAAATCATTTCAGAAGGCAACGCTTATGCAGTGACGGATCAAAGGGGGGGGGGGGATCTCTTTTCTAAAATTTTAAGTGTATATACAAATTTGTTATTTTAAAATTTTAAAATATTATATTATAGCTAGTGTAAAACACATTTAGTTTATTTTGTACTCACTCTTATTTAAATCATATAATTAAAATTATAGAATAAATTTGATTATTTACTATTTGACAAAATTCTATAATCTTATATAAATTTAAAGTTTAAAAAGTGCAAATAAGTCTTGAACTCAATTTAGTCTCTTCAAGATAAATAAACAAATAACTTGATAATAATGTGTGTGATCTATATAACAAAAGTATTGAATTAGAGGCTTTTAAGTAAGAAATGAGGAAAAAAGAGAATACAAACTAATATTAATATTGACTTGATGTGTTAATAATGTAATATAAAAGATAAACTTAATAGTCTTATTTATATTAATTTTAAACTTTTAATCCTAATTAAATAAGAAAATAAATTAGGAAATATAATAAATAAAAAATAATCTTAAGAAATTATTTATAATACTCTAAAATATTTTAAGATACAATAAAAATATTTTGAAATATTTTTTAGATATTCTAACTAAAAGAAACATTAATTTTTTCACACAATTTCTCAATATTTTAATCTCAAAATCTCAACTTACATTGATATCATATTTTTAAAACTGCTATATATCTTTCAAAATATGTGAATAAAATAATAAAATATTTATTTAATGAAAAATATATAATTGAAACATTTACCTATTTGCTAATAGAATTACGCATTCATTTGATAAATGTGAGATTTTTGGTCTTTGAGTAGGCTTATAGGTATATTGCTATGAGATTAATTTTTATACTTTTGTTATAATTAAAAAGTTCTTTTCATAATTATCTTTTTAAAGATTTGAACCTTAGTTCTCTGTTTTAAAAGATAGATTGCTTACTTAACATTGTGTCCAACTCTTGTTTATTGATAAATGTGAGATTAAAAGTAAATATAACTAACCATATTTTTTTATTTACATTTATTTTCGGCCCTACGTACGCATCCATCCTTGCTCCCCCTCCCTCCTTTTTTTGGAAGATTCTTACTACATGTATGAACTATATAAAGTATTTAATGTTACAGCTCAAGTTTGTGGATTCTAACCAATCAGGACCTAAAACTTACTACATAATTAATTTTGAAATCTCATAACTTCTTTTCTGGAGTTTTTTTTGAGTATTTTAGAATATTTTCTCACTTAATAGATGAGAGAATAATTTTTTAAAATATGATTAAGTACTCAAACAGTAATATCTTCTAATAATATTATTTTTATATATATAAATTTAAAAATTAAATTCAAAATTATATATTTAAAATATTCAAAAAAAATTTATTCGGATCAACACATGTTATTCTTTTATGAGGTTGTCAATAAATATTTTTTACGCGTAAAAATCATTTAAAATTATTTCATAACTTTATATCAACATACTAAATGAGCCATGTGTTGAATACAAACTTGCCGAACTTTAAATTCTTAATTTGTACATTACTTTAACGGATTCACATTATTATATGAACTGTTTTTCTCAAGAATACATACATATATAAAGTCAAAAAAAAAATTTCATACATATGCATTGAAAGTTTATATGATGACAGAAAATATTGAAAATATCATTATTGGAAATATCATTAATGAAAATGATACATCGATTGGTTACAAGTTTTATATTCTAAAGCAAATGTCTAGGTTGGCCCTCCAAAGTCATCATATAAATTCATCAATTGTAATTTATACAACCAGTTTTGCCCTTTAAAGGACAAAAATTTAATTGCACTAGTTTGTTAATTAATTCGATGGTATAAATTAGTATTAAAGAACCACTTTAATACTTTGTCAAAAAAAAAAATCAATTTAACACTTACAAATGAAAGACTAACCCAGTTATACATATAATAATTAAAGTTATGTACTTTTATGTACGAAAAAGTTAGAAACTCTTGTACTTGCATATAATAATTAAATTTATGTACTTTTCTTATTAAAAGTTTGTAACAATTTTAACATATATGATAGATGATTTATATATCTAAAAATTAACAAATAATTAATATGATATTATTTATAATATTATCCGTCTTATATTTTTTAATTAATAATATAAATATAAATAAATAACGATAGAAATTATATATTTTAGTCCTTTTCAATATTAATTTTCTTACTCTTCTCTTGGAAAGATAGAAATTATATATATTTATTATGTTAAAGGTGTAACTATTTGGGTGGAGAAGAAAGATAAGTGGCGAAGTGAACGATGAAAAACTTTTATAATTACAAAGGTAGTATAATTTTTTTTAAAAAAATTATATCATCAAGAATCTTAACCTAATTACACATTTAAGAGAAAGTTGATTTTTTATTTTTAAATGAGATTCTTTATATAAATATAAAAGACATGAAATTAAAAAATATTTTTAGTTTATTATTATTTTTTACTTTTTAAATTAATAATCAAAACATTAATTAATATCTACTAAATTAGCATTAACATAATTTTATGGATTTTCTGTTAATTTGTAAAAAAATAAGGTGTATATATGTGTAACATTTTATTTTTTATAAAATATTTTTGTGAAGAATAAATTTTTAATTTCTTTAACTCAAATATTTTATTTTATAATTACTATTAAAAAGAGATTAAATAAAGTTTATAAGAATTTAATTAATAATAATTTATGAAATTAGAAATAAGAATTTATTAGAATAAAATTTAGCATTTAACCTTAATAATAAAGATTAAAATTATTTTAATAGATATATTTAAGAAAATATTTATAAAAAATATTTATATAAAAATATTTATGAAATAATTATTATTTTAATATAAAAATTTATTTTAAATATCTAAATATAATCATTACTTTATTTTTAAAAAATATACACAACATGTACTAATTTTCAGTGGTGCACCGTGCACCAACATGCACTACAGATAGCCAATTGAAAAGATTATATAAATAAGGGATGTTGTACGTAGAAAAAACAAGAAACAGGAGAGAGAGTGTAAAATAGTAAAAGTATGAAAGTGAGGTGCTGCTAACAAGAAAAACTTGAAGAATATTTTATGTATATTAGAATATATATTATATTTATAGTATATGTTAATATAAAAAATATGTTAAATTATTTTTTATATAATTATAATATTTTTGTAATATATATAATAATTTTGTGAGTAAATTAAATAAAATTAGATATATTTTAATTAGATGAATAATGGAATTGAAGAAAATCGAGTGGAGAGAAAAAGACAATGAAAGAGAGAGAAAGCGAAAGAGTGAAAGAGGAGAGAAAGAGAAGGAAGAAGAAAGAAAGTAAGAGAAAAGTAAAAAAGAAAGAAAACAGATTTTACAAGAGATAAAAATTAAATTCTCTTTTAAAAATAAAATTATAATTTTTAGTATGTTTATATATTTTATTAGTAATTTATTTATTATTTTAATATTTTATGTATATTATTATTTTTTTTAAATTTATTATGCACATATAATATTATGAAAATTTAATATTTATTTGGCCTTGAAATATTTATAATATTTAACAAAATTTAGAATTATTATAATTTAAGTGTTAACTTTTTATGGAATTAATATAAAAAATATATAAAATAATTAAAATATTACTCAAGATTTAAGTTAAGTAAATATTTTTAATTATATTGTACAATAAATATATGTGCTTAATATACATGGACTTTCTTATATTTACTTTGACTTGAAAGTAATTTTATGACTTTTATTTTGATCTTTACAATAAAAGAATTTTTGTACAATGAATGTATTATCACAACCCAAGACAAACTATGGACATAATGAGTACCGAACAAACTATAGACTATGACGAGAACTGGACAATTATGGAATGTGATGTGGACTTTTAAAATAACTATCAAATTAATTTTAAACCATACTTGGTCCCTTGAAAAATTGATATTTAAATTTAATGATTCTAAGTTTTATGAATTTTATTTAGTTGCCATGATTTATTTATAGACTTGAAAATGATAAATTTATTTGTGATATATTAGTGGTTTGTATTATTTATGTTTATATGTGATAGCAAATAAGTAATTCACGGAAAATGTTGCACATAACCGTTGAGAAGGCAAATTGATGAATTTCTTTTTATGTTACTTGCCTTAGTTTGTATGGGTATGTCTGGTTTTATTGTCACGATGTTAAAGTAACACCAGAAATAAGGTGGATTCCCTATGGAAGTGAAAGCCTTCGAGTAAAATTTGAGACAAGTAGACATGGAAAGAAAAATAAAAGTAAAGGGTAGAATCCCTATGACGTGGAACTTGTTTGCTGATGTTTGCTAATACCTGCTGATAATTGGTATTGATTTGTTGATATTTGAGGAACTTATTAATGTTAATATATAAGACTGTGTATTGCATGATTTATTTAACAATTATTTTGGAATTGTGTTATTCTTATCATACTTGGGTTGTCATGAGGTTTTCTGTATATGTTACACAGTTGAAATTCACCATGTATTTTTAGACATTTTTATAACTGTTCATTTCTTACTAAGAATTTTTAATTATCACTCTGTTCATTGTGACTTCAGATTAACATAGGATGCATTATGGTTATCATCATTTAAATCGATCATTGTATGGATTCTAAATTCGAATGAGGGAAATATATGTTTATTGAAGTTATTAGAATATATGTATTTTTTACTAAATAATGACTTTAATATATGGAAGCAAAATCATGACTTTGTTGTTGAGTTTCTTAATTAGAATTTATATTTTTTATATTATGTCGCAACCGTCCTGAAGGGCGTCGCGAAAATAAAAAGGAGGAGGAGGAAAAGACCTCGAGGTGTTGGGAGTCGCCACCAATCGCTTTATCCATTAAGTGGAATGATGCAATTGGATACCTAAAAGATGGTCTGCGTTTCAAAGTTTGTGATTCTTGGGTTGATTACGAGTAGGGAAGGTGTTAGCACCTTACATCGTCCATTATAAGAACGGTTACCTATTTAATCTAATGTTATTTGTAAAATTAATTAAATTGACCCTTTATTATTAAAAAAATATTTTTTATTTTTATTTTGGTATGTCTCATTTTGTCAAGTATGTTATCAAAGATGATAAATGACTAAGATATAGAATGAGTGACTAAATAACTATTATTTTGAAACAAATTCTAAGTTTGTAACATATTACATAAAAATGGTGAATTGAAATTGTGTTAATTTCACAAGGAAAAGAAAAAAAAGAATTTAAAAAATATTTATTTTTGATGAGATAAAATGATTTAAAATGAGTTTTGAAAAATAATAATAAAATGATATATTTTTGAAAGTGACAAAGCAAGAGAAAAAAAAAAATTCACCACAATCATAAGGTTGAGACTATGTGAAATTGTTGGCTTTTATTTAATAATTTTCATTTTACAAAAATAATTTTATTTTGGTTTATAAAAAAAATAGTATTTTAGTTTACATAATTATTTTAATTTTCATGTGAGTATTAGACCTCACCAACGCTTCTGGCAAGATTTAATATAATGTCTCAAGAGTATTGGAAAGAACATAATTGATCGGTACTCTAATCCTTTCTTAATTTTTCTGTCGTCAGCAATTTTTATCATATTTAGAGTTTATTTTATACAAATATGGATGACAATAACTGGAACATAATAAACATATCAAATTCAAGTCATCAAGAATAAAACATTATCCCTTTTTATTATTTTTATATGAAATTTCTTTAACCTATTTATTTGTTTCCAAAATTTATTTTTTTAAAGGAAAAGAAGAGAAAAAAAAAAGTAACAGGCCACTCTCTTTTTGGCCCAAGCAAGCAAGAAACACTAAAAACAATGGCCCATCAGCTAATGCACATCAATAGATAAATGACTATCATAAAAATACATAATAACATAAAAGAGAAAAAAAAGTTACAAAAAAGATTTGAAGAGACTTTGTCTCTGTAAGTGAAAAACGAAGTAGAGAGAATGAGATTTGAGGGCTGCTCATGGGTCGAGAGGGGCGGCTGGACTAGTCGACGTCGGGCTGCAACGACGCAGGGCTGGAGCCCGGATCCGATGGCATCGAGTGAGATCAGGCAGCGCTGGTGCAGTGTGGCAGAGTTGCGGAGGTCGTGAGTCGGCTATGGCGTCACATGGGTGGCTGGGTGAACACCAGCCTCGGTCGGCTGGGCGGAGGTCACGAGCCAGCAGGATCTGGCACTTTTCGATTCGTGCGGCGGCGGTGGAGGTTTGGGTTCGAGCGGCGATGGTAACAGGGAGGGAGCCGACGGTATGGTGGAAATTGGGTGTTTCTTTTTGGGTTTGTGGGTGGTTGGTGTTTGTTGATGGTTGTTTATGGTGGATATAGTTGGTGGTTTGAAGTTGGGTTTAGGTGGTTAATTGATGAAAGTGGTAGGTTCTGTTTTAGGTGAGGGGAAATGGTGAAGATGGTGGTGAAGGAGAGTAGATGAAGGATGGTGGCTCTGTTGGCTCAAGTTGCAGGGGGGCCATGAGTGTGTATGCTGGTAAAAATTGGAAATGGTGAAGCTTCCAAATTCTCTCCTCGGTTGTTGCTCCCAACAAAAAATCCTTCTTTTCTAATTTTTTTTTTCTTTTATTGTGCCTGAGATGTCTTTCAAATGCCACAATTTTTTCATTTTTCTTTTTAGGTTTGGAAGGTAGAAGGATCAAAACCGTATGAACATTCAAAACCAAATTAAAATAGACCCAAAACTATTGGGAAATTCAAACCCAATTAAAATAGAGAGACTGCCGTTTTAATATTGCTTGTGGAGGCTAGGGTTTGAGGGTTGCAGCAAGAAGGAAGAATGAAGCTAGATCTTGGGTTGACCCATGGTGGTTTTTTTTTTCTTTTTTTAAAAAATCAAATTCATTTTTTTATAAATAAAACAAATTAATTAAAAAATAAAAATAAAAAATAGACAAAATTAGATATTAACGTATTGTTTCTTTACTTACTATTGTCTTGATTTTGATTTCTTTGATTTCGATGTCTATTCTTTTTTCATCTTTTTCTTCGATTTTGATCTTTATCAAAATTTTGGTTGCTATAGACACATTTTTTTTATTTGTGAAATTTTTTTATTTTTCTCTACTTTATTTAGAAAGAAATTTTTATATTTTAATATGAATTCTTTTGAGTATTTGAATTTACTGAATTTTAGTAGCAAAAGAAAAATAATTTTTATAACGTAAACTCACTAATTTTAATATTATGAATATAATTAGAGAGAATAAAAGTAATATACTTGACTAGAAATTTTGCTATCTGATGTTAATTTAGTAAGGGGTTACAGTATGCATAAATCACTTATCCCAACTGTATCTATAAAAAAAACTTAATTATAAGTATATATTTCATATATAAACATTATTCTATAGATTTTGTCATTTTCAATAGACAAATAGCGCATTGGTCTCACAAATGTGTGGTGTTAATTGGTCTCAAACACGTGATTTTGAGAAATGGACATAAATAACTTTGACTAAATAATTGGTCCCAAGTTAATCAACATTTTAATTTTATTTAAACATGCTTATTTAATAGTCCTTATCATATATTTAATATAAAACATATATTTGATTCTCAGCTAATTCAACAATTGTAATTTAGCTAAGGTGCAGGTTCATAGTTACTTGTAAAAAGGGAGAGAGATATAGCCAATTGAGTCATGAGTCATCCCAATAATGTTTAAGGAAGTAAATAAATATTTTTGTTGTATTTTAATTTTAATTAATGATAATTATCTTAAATTTTGTTTTGAATCTTTAGTCAATAGAGTGGATAAACAAGGGAAAAAGTTACATGCAAAGAAAGTTTGAGAAATCAATGGCCCAAATTCTTTCTGAGTGTAGGTGAAAACAATTTCTTCCATTGATTTAACTTCTATAAAGAACTTGTATTGCACTTTATTTCCGAAAATAATACGGCTCAAATACAATTGAGATGAAATGCAAAGATGAAATCTCTTATTTATTGGTAAGTGAAGAAGATGGATCCATTTAATTATAATTTTAGGGATAGCGTTTCAAACATATAAGATAGAGAAATCACCTCACATCTAAAAAATATACATAATTAAAATGTAGTTGTGTAAAAAATAATGTAAGATTAATTATAATTAGATGATAAAACTTATGCAAATATGTATGATGTGTGTTGGCCCTTATACGTATCAATGATCATCATTACCTGCGTCTTAATAATGTAATTATATTTAGTTTTATTAAAAGAGATATTGCTAACATCCACACTTTTATGTAAAGTTGAACAATTTTCACATTTTGTTTAAGACAAAAAAAATCAAAATCTTCTTTTGCTAAATAACTTATTCTTAGTGGTAGTGTAATAATTTAAGAAATTTAATAAAAGGAAGAGAAAATTAACACAGATTTTAATAATAGAAGAGAATTTGACTTTTTTCATTGAATATAGAAAGGAAAATGATAAAAAAATCAAATTTAGTTATTTTTAAGAAATAAAAATTATGTATATAAAAAATTGATAAGATAATTGAAGAAATATAAACAATTTATAATTGATTTAAATATATTTGCAGATTTTATATACGAAAAAATTAGAAACTCTTATACTTGTATATAATAATTAAAGTTGTGTACTTTTGTTTTTGGGTACTTAAGTACATTTATGTAAAAATATAAAAATATTAAATGTTTGTAACAATTTTAACATATGATAGATGATTTATATATCTAAAAGTTGTCAAATAATTAATACGATATATTTATTATCTTATCCGTCTTACCTACCTCTAGAAAATTTGAACATGCTATCTACCCGTAGAAAATTTTTATCATCCCCGGCTGGCCAGCTCCTTCTCATTTCCACCTTGCTTTACCAAGAAAAAAAAATAAAGCATAAATTAGAACCATTAAAATAGATGAAATTCGATGAGTTAATTTAAATAATCTAATAAAGTGAATAAATTAAATTAATAAATATAAATATAAAATTAAAAATAATTTAAATTAACTCGATCCATGAGTCAAACCGGATTGTTTTAGCAGCTATAAGCATAATAATTGAATAAAGTTCCTTCGTATCTGCCGGCCCAATCCTTCTAAGACCGCTTGCAGAACCAAAACGTCTCCTTTATAATAACGTAGATGTAGTATATATATAAATATACATGGGCAAGGCCACAGTCCTACCACTCAAAGCATCTCTTAAACCTTCTTTAAATTATTTTTAAAAAAGTTAAAAATTTCTTGTAATTTTATATTTGTCTCTCTCAATAAAAGTAAAATTAATTTTTGTCCTTTTCAAGATTAATTTTCTTATTCTTCCTTTGTAAAGATAAAAATTACAATTCTAATATTATTACCACAAACAGTATATATACTTCTTTTTATATTTTATTTAATATAATTTATTATACTTATTTTTTTATTATTTTTTCTCTTTTAATCACATACCTTTAAAAAATGTGTATAATACCTCCACCTCTTTTAAAGTTATATATATTTGTTATGTTAAAGGTGTTAACTATTTGGGTAGAGCAGAAAGATAAGTGGCGAAGTGAAAGATGAAAAACTTTTTATAATTACAAAGGTTGTATAATTTTTTTAAAAAAATTATATCATCAAGAATCTTAAACTAATTACACATTTAAAAGAAAGTTTATTTTTTATTTTTAAATGAGATTCTTTATATAAATATAGAAGACATGAAATTAAAAAATATTTTTAGTTTATTATTATTTTTCACTTTTTAAATTAATAATCAGAACATTACTTAATATCTACTAGATTAGCATTAACATAATTTTATGGGTTTTTTATTCATTTGTAAAAAAAGGTATATGTGTAACATTCTATTTTTTTGTAAAATATTATTGTGAAGAATAAATTTTTAAATTTATTTAATTCAAATATTTTAATTTAAAATTAGTAATCAAATGAGATTTTTTTTTAGCAAAAGAGTTGGCATGCAAAGGCATTACTGTGATAACTGACATCCCAGCTATGCTGGCACCCCAACAACACCAATCATTTGCAGTACGACAAAATTTTTATTAAAAAAGAAGGAAAAAATACAAAAAGGCAAAGGGGGCATAAACCAAAACCCTTGCAAGCATTATTTGAACCTGTAAATAAGTAATCCTATTCTATTCCTATAAAAATCTTCACTAATGAAACTAAGAATAGTATTCCACCAATGAAAGCCATGAATGGTAATTCCATGAGAGGCAAGCTTATCTGCACAATTATTACCTTCACGGAAAATATGTGAAGCAAAGAAACACATTTTTTTATTTAATTCTATGAAATTCTTCCATCTAATTTTCAGCCTCCAAGGAACAATGCTAGTAGACTTGAAAGTTTGAATAACTAGCATGTAATCACACTCCAACCAAAATTTATGCCAACCATTCTTGAAAGTCATCTCTATAGTTGTCATAGCACCCATTAGCTCTGCTTGTAGAGCATAGGATGTAACAAGATTAAGCTCAAAACAACCTAAAGTTGCTCCACTCTTATCTCTGTAAATACCTCCACAAGCAGCAAGACTAGGAGATCCTCCAGCTGCACCATCTGTGTTGCATTTGATCCAGTAACAAGGAGGAGCACACCAGCTGATTTCTTTTATAACTGGGGCCTTTGTTGGCTTTCCATCAACTGCAAAAGCTTTCAAAATCATAAAATCTTGCATAGTAGAAAACATATGGCCATTACTATTATTCCCAGCTAATGAGACGTAAGAATTAATCCTGTGAATTGCAATTTTCAATGAGGTTATTTTATTATCAAATCTAAGATTATTCCTACAATTCCAAATAACCCAGATTGAATTTATAACAGCTGTGAGAACAACATCCCTTACTTGTGGAGAAAACTGATTATTGCACACAGAGAGAATACCATGTATAGAAGATGTATCGACATTAAGATTAATGGTTTCACTCAACCATTTCCAAATTTGTTGTGCGAAAAAACACTCACAGAACAGGTGATGCGTGGATTCAGCTGCTATCTCACAAAGACAACACATAGATACAACCACACAGCCCCTTTGTAACAAATTCTCATCTGTTGCTAATTTGTCATGCATAATTCTCCAACCAAAAAGGGAACTAGAAGGTGGTATGACAACATTCCAGATAAGCTTTCCCCATTGCAGGACTTGGCCAATTGGTTTGTGAAATAAATAAGCATCTTTGAAAGTTAGCTCACCCGAATTGGTATGCTTCCAAATCAGTTCATCTTCACATGGAGTAGCAAGGATGAAAATCTGTTTTAGCTTAGAGTAAAGAAAAGGGTACTGCTGCAGCAAGGAAATTGGTATTTTCCACCTACCATTTCTCATGAAATCCTTTATCTTAGCATTCAGATAACTATGACATTGCTGTGGAATATTTAACAGGGAGATTAATGGCTGAGATAACCATGAATCAGTCCAAAAAATCACTAAGGAACCCAAACCAATTTGCCAAATTGTGTTTTGTTGGACAGTAGAATATTTATCCTTTAAACCATGCCAAATTGAGGATGCAACATGATAATGAATTGGTTTATTATTTCTGAGAACTCTTGCCGTTAATAAACAGGCCCACTGATTGCTAGACTGAGTAAACTCCTAACATAGCTTTAGTGCAGCAGCATTATTGATATCTCTCAGTGATCTAATTCCTAATCCACCTTCATTAGTTGGACAACATACTTTATGCCAGGCTACAGTCACCACCTTTCTATGATCAACATCACCTAACCATATGAAATTTCTAACCCATCTATCTATAATTTTTAGCAAACTAATTGGCCAGGTATAAACCAAGAAACTATGCAGCATCATACCCTGAATAACAGTCTTCACTAGTTGAACTCTCCCAGCAATGGACAGTAAAGATGCTTTCCAAGCTACAAGTTTGGATCTAATTCTGTTGGCAATAGGTTGTAAATGCATGACTCTAGGCTTCCCTTTAAAAATAGGAACGCCTAAAAGATGAAAGGCAGTTTTCCAGCAACAAAACCCAGAATATCAGCTATATTAGCTTGCCTTTCACTAGATATTGCTCCAGAATAAAAAGTAGATTTAGAAGGGTTGATAATTTGATCAGAAACAGCAGCATACCTTTGAAACAAACCCATCAGTGAATGCATATTCTTTTGAGTTCCTTTGCAGAAGATCATAACATCATCTGCATAAAGAAAATGAGAGGGCACATGAGTTCCTCTAGGACCAGACATTAAAGATAACTCTCCATCCTGGACCAACTTAGAGATACCTCTGCTTAGCACTTCCTTTGCAAGATAAAATAACAAAGGGGACAATGGATCTCCTTCTATAACCCCTCTTTTACATGAAAAAATATCCAGAAGCCTTGCCATTGACAGTTATGGACAATTTGGCTGACAAGAGGATGGTTTCAATCCAGTTACAGAACTTTTGACTAAATCCAAAGGCATTAAGGACTTTTGACAGAAACCTCCAATCTAAGGTATCAAAAGCCTTTCTAATATCAATTTTCATGGCCAAATTACCTCCAAAATTCCATTTGTCAATTAAATTAATGGCCTCTGAAGTAAGGCAGATGCAATAAGAGATTTGCCTTCCTTGAATGAACCCTCTTTGATTGGTAGACACAATATGAGGTGCAATCCTTGCTAACCTGTCAGCCATAACCTTGGTGGTGATCTTAAATTTAAAATTTGCAAGGGCAATGGGCCTATACTGATCAATTCTCTCGGCTCCAGCAACTTTTGGAATAAGAACCACTAAGTTTGCATTTAGATTTGGAAGCATCCAACCACTATTAAAGAATTGAAGGACAACATTGATAACATCTTCAGCTATAATATCCCAATAAGTTTGATAGAAGAAAGCACCATAACCATTTGGACCCAGAGCACCATCAGTGTTCATGGAAAAAACAGCTTGTTTTATTTCTTCCACAAAAGGCAGACTCTCAAGCATAGTGTTGTCCTCACTTATAACAAGTCTAGGAATAACCTTATCAACCAACTCATTATCTGTGCAATTATTCTCAGAACTAAAAATGGAGTCAAAGTAACTAACAACATGGTTTTCAATCTGAGATGCAGAGCTTAATATCATATCATCATGCTTTAAGACACTCAATTGCTTAGTAACATGCCTTACCTTTGCCATTTTATGAAAAAATTGAGTGTTCCTATCACATTGCCAGTAATCAAATAAGATTAAATAAAGCTTATAAGAATTTAATTGGTAATAGTTTATAAAATTAAAAATAAAAATTTATTTGAATAAAATTTAACATTTAATCTTAATAATAAAGATTAAAAGTATTTTAATAAATATATTTAAAAATATATTTATGAAAAAATATTTATAAAAAATATTTATAAATTAATTATTATTTTAATATAAAAAACAATTCTAAATATCTAAATATTGTTATTACTTTATTTAAAAATTATATATATACAACATGTACTAATTTTCAGCGGTGCAATGTGCACGCCACATATAGCCAACTGAAAAGGTTATAAATAAGGGGTGCTATACGTAGAAAAAGCAACAAATAGCAGAGAGAGTGTATAATAGGGAAAGTGAGGTGTTGTTAATGTCATCAAGCGAAATCCGAGAGGAGAGAAAGGAAAAAAGAAATAGAGAGGAAGAAAGACGAGAAGAGAAACAATAAAAAAATAGAATTATGATTATTAGTATGTTTATATGTTTTATTAGTAATTTATTTATTATTTTAATATTTTGTACATATTATTATTCTTATTAAATTTACTATGTATATATAATATTATGAAAATTTGATATTTGTTTGATCTCGAAATATTTATAATATTTGATAAAATTTAGAGTTATTATAATTTAAATATTGACTCTTTTGGGGAATCAATATAAAAGAATTAAAATATTACTTAAGACTTAAGTTAAATAAAAACTTTTAATTATATTGTACAATAAATATATGTATTTGATGTACATTAATTTTCTTATATTTACCTTGGCTTAAAAGTAATTATTTTACCTTTATTTTGACCTTTACAATAAAAAGACTTTTGTGCAAAGAATATACTATCAGGATCAGGAGAAATTATGAACCATGATGAGAACATGACAAACTACGGCTTATGATGATGATTGGATAACTATGGAATATGATGTGGACTTTTAAAAGAATTACTAAATTAATTTTAAACCATACTTGGTCCTTTGAAGAACTGATATTTAAATTTAACGATTCTAAATTTTGTGAATTTTTTTAGTTGCCATGATTTATTTATAAACTTGAATATGGTGAATTTATTTGTGATATATTGGTGGTTTGTATTGCTTATATTTATGTGTGATGACAAGCAAGTAATTTAAGGAGAAGTTTGCGCATAACCATTGGCAGAGGGATAGATTTCTTTTTACGTTATCTGTCATGGTTAGTGTGGGTATGTTTGACTTTATTATCACGATGTTAAAGTAACACTAAAGATATGGTAGATTTCCTATGAAAGTGAAGGTCTTTAAGTAAAATATGAGACAAAAAGACATGAAAAGAAAAAAAAAATGGTGAAATCCCTGTGACTAGAAACTTGCTTGCTGATATTTGCTAATACTTGCTAATAATTGGCATTGATTTGTTGATATTTGAGTAACTTGCTGATGTTAATATATAGGTTGTGTATTGCATGATTTATTTAGCAATCGTTCTGGAATTGTGTTATTCTTGTCATACTTTGATTGCTATGAGATTTTTTGTATATATTGCACAACTAAAACTCACCATGTATTTTCAAACGTTTTTATAACTGTTCATTTCCTATTGAGAATTTTCAATTCTCACTTTATTCATGATAATATTAGATTAACACAAGATGCATTATGATTATCATCATTCAGATTCTAAATCCAAATGAGGGGAATATGTGTTTATTGGAGTTATTAGAATATATGTATTTTTTTATTAAATAATAACTTTAATATATGCAAGCAAAATCATGACTTTTGTTGTTGAGTTTCTTAATTAGAACTTATGTTTTTGATATTGTTTCTTTACTTACTATTGTCTTAATTTCGATTTCTTTGATTTCAATATCTATTCTTCGTTTTTTTATCTTTTCCCTCTATTTCGATTTTTATCAAAATTTGTGTTGCTGTAGACACATTTTTTTTTTTTGTGAAATTTTCTGATTATTCTCTATTTTACTTAGAAATAATTTTTTATATTTCAACATGAATTCTTTTGAGTATTTAAAAATACTGAACTTTATTAGTAAAATAAAAATAATTTTTATGAAGTAAATTCATTAATTTTAATATTGTGACTATAATTAGAGAGAATAAGAGCAATACTCTTGATTAGAAATTTTTTCTATCTAATATTAATTTAGTAAGGGGTTACAGTATGCATAAATCACTGAACTCAACTGTATCTATATATAAAAAAAAACTTAATTACAAGTATATATTTTATATATAAACATTATTATATAACATTTTGTCATTTTCAATAGACAAATAGCGCATTGGTCTCACAAATGTGTGGTGTTAATTGGTCTCAAACACGTGATTTTGAGAAATGGACATAAATAAGTTTGACTAAATAATTGGTCCCAAGTTAATCAATATTTCAATTTTATTTAAACATGCTTATTTAATAGTCTTTATCATATATTTAATATAAAACATATTATATTTGATTCTCAGCCAACTCAACAATTGTAATTTAGCTAAGGTGCTGGAGCATAGTTACTTGTAAAAAGGCAGAGATATAACCAATTGAGTCATGAGTCATCCCAATAATGTTTAAGGAAGTAAATAAATTTTTTTGTTGTATTTTAATTTTAATTAATGATAATTATCTTAAATTTTGTTTTGAATCTTTAGTCAATAGAGTGGATAAACAACGGAAAAAGTTACATGCAAAGAAAGTTTGAGAAATCAATGGCCCAAATTCTTTCTTTGAGTGTAGGTGAAAACAATTTCTTCCATTGACTTAACTTCTATAAAGAACTTGTATTGCACTTTATTTCCGTAAATTATACGGCCTAAATACAATTGAGATGAAATGCAAAGATGAAATCTCTTATTCATTGGTAAGTGAAGAAGATGACTCCATTTAATTATAATTTTAGGGATAGCAATTCAAACATATAAAATAGAGAAATCACCTCACATTTAAAAAATATACATAATTAAAATGTAGTCGTATAAAAAATAATGTGAAATTAATTATAATTAGATGATAAAACTTATGTAAATGTGTATGGTGTGTGTTGGTTTTTATACGTATCAATGATCATCATTACTTGCGCCTTAATAATGTAATTATATTTAATTTTATTAAAAAAGATATTACTGACCTCCACACTCTCATGTAAAGTTTAACAATTTTCACATTTTGTTTAAGACAAAAAAATTTAAATCTTCTTTTGTTAAATAACTTACTCTTAGTGATAATTTAGTAATTTAAGATTATCAAATTTAATTAAAGATGAGAAAATTAACATAAATTTTAATGATAGAAGAGAATTTGACTCTTTTTATTAAATATAAAAAGGAAAATGGTAAAAAAAGCAAATTAAGTTATTTTTAAAAAATAAAAATTACGTATATAAAAAATTTATAAGATAATTTGATGAATTATAAACAATTTATAATTGATTTAAATGTATTTGCAGATTTTATATACGAAAACGTTATAAACTCTTGTACTTGCATATAATAATTAAAGTTATGTATACTTTTCTTTTGGTATACTTAAGTACTTTTATGTAAAAATATAAAAATATTAAATGTTTGTAACAATTTTAACATATATGATAGATAATTTATATATCTAAAAGTTGACAAATAATTAATATGATATATTTATAATCTTATCCGTCTTACCTACCTCTAGAAAATTGGAACATGCTATCTACCCGTAGAAAATTTGTATCATCCCCAGCTCCCTCTCACTTACACCTTGATTCGCCAAGAAAAAAAAATAGAGCATAATAATTGAATAAAGTTCCTTCGAATCTACTGGTCCAAGCCTTCTAAGACGGCTTGTAGAATCTAAACGTCTCCTTTATAATAACACACACACACACACACATATATATATATATATATATATATATATATATATATATATTCTCTCAATTTTTTTTAAGTGATCAAGTAAAAATAAAAGACATACAAATTAAGATTTTACACATTGCAATCAAATTTCATTAATAACTTTTTTATGTTTATCTTTCTTCTTTACTTAATCGCATGAGAAAATAAATTAAAAAGATATATATATATATACACATATATATATATATATATATATATATTTTGTATTCTCTCAATTTTTTTCTTAAGTGATCAAGTAAAAAAAAGAAATAGACATAAAAATTATAAAAAAGATTTTATACATTCAATCAGATTTTATTAATAACTTTTTTATGTCTATTTTTCTTCTCTATTTAATCACATGAGAGAAAAAAATTAAAAAGATACAATTATATATATTCCTTGGAAAGATAGAAATTATATATATTTGTTATATATAACTATTTGAGTAGAGAAGAAGGATAAGTGGCCAAGTGAACGACGAAAAACTTTTTATAATTACAAAGGTTGTATAATTTTGTTTAAAAAAAGGGAAAATTTCAAAAAAATTACTTATATTATACGTGATGTGCATTTTTGTCATATTACTTTAAAAATATGTAAAATGAACTTGTTACTTTACATTTTATGCAAAGAACTATACTATGGTAACAAACTTTAGTTTTTAGATTAAAATGCGCACGTGCAACATATGTGCACATCTGAATTTTTGACTCCAAACGTGGTCTTCTTCTTCCTCTTACCCAAACCTTAACCCTAGAACTCCGTAACTCTAAGCCAACAAAACCAAACTACCATTCACCACCTTTTAGCCACTAGCCATCAAGCCACAGACGTCAAGCCACAACATTTAGCCCCATCACCTAGAAACTTGAAACCTCAGAGTAGAGACCCATCAATCACTTCCCTCTATTGTCGAAGCCCCACGAACCCAAGATCTCCACCATTGCGCACCACCGAACGACGTCACCTAAAGCTGTCGTCTGTCCAAGACCGCATGATTCCCCATCAACCAATGATTTAAGCACAGAAGCGAAGAGACTGCATTGTGTTTAGGTCGATTCCGTTCTACTCTTTGGAATCGAAGAGTGGCAATTGTGGGGGAGTGATGGTTGTGGGGAAGCAGCGATTCAATGTTGCTGTCGTCGTTCTGGTGGTTGTCATCAGAGACCAGATTGGCGATAATGGAGGCGTATTAGGATTTGGGTAGGAGGAAGAAGAAGATCGCGTTTGGGGGTCAAAAATTCAGACGTGCACATGTGTTGCACGTGTGCGTTTTCATCCAAAATATAATGTCTGTTATCATTTTATAGTTCTCTGTACAAAAGACAAAGTAACATGTCTATTTTACACATTTTTAAAGTAATATGACTGAAATGTATATTGCGTATAATACAAAGAACTTTTTTAAAGTTTTCCCTTAAAAAAATTATATCATCAAGAATCTTAATAATTACACATTTAAGAAAAAGTTGATTTTTTATTTTTAAATGAGATTCTTTATACAAATATAGAAGACACATAAATTAAAAAATGTTTTTTGTTTATTATTATTTTTCACTTTTTAAATTATTAATAAGAACATTACATAATATCTACTAGATTGGCATTAACATAATTTTATGGGTTTTTTTTTATTAATTTGTAAAAAAATAAGGTGTATGCATAAATCACTGATCCATTCACTCCACAATACGTGTAGTGGTTGGTGCATTCACTCCACTGCCATTATCTAAGTTTAATATTTGCATAATATTTGTAGAAAGTTTAAATGATTAAATTTATTAATTTAATATTAAAATAATACTTATTGAATGTTGAATGATGAATGAATAAACAATCATTAATTTATCATCGTTTTAAATCCACGTGAATGGGGACATGAAATATATATATATATATATATATATATATATATATATATATATATATATATATATGCAATGTCAATTGATCTGACTCATCTGATACATGTTACTATTCATCTTTTGAAAATAAGTTTGATTTTTTTATTATATTTTTTACATTATTTTTTATATTATTAATTACTTTATTTTTTTATTTTTTATTTAATGATAATTATTAAAAAATATGATAAAAAATAATGAGATAGAAAATGACCTGGCCTTTGAAATGTTTAGCATCTCTGAAATTGAGAAAGATGACATTGTACATTGAGAAATGAAAAAAGGAATGATGATAACTCTCCTTTTCTCAATAACAAGAACGCAAAACTCATCAGGTTCACATTACTAAAGTACCCCTAAACTACAGCTGTTTATAAATGAAACAAACTGAGTTTTTTCTTTTGTCAGAATAATTGGTGGAGCTTGCTAACCCATAAAGCACATACATATATGAACACGGAACAGGATATAAATACAGACACAAATATATATTGAATTTAAAAAATTATAAAATATAGTTACAGTATATATATAAAAAATATTAAAAAATATTAAAGAATTTGATTTATGTATATATATAATTGTAAATTCTAAAAAAAATTATAATTTATTAATATTATTTTTATAAACTTAAAAATTTATAATATTTTAATATATATTATATGTGTTAATATTTATAATGTAAAAAGTCTTTTTAAAAAAATATAGAACATAAATTTTATTGATATTTTTTAAAAAATCTTTTAAATTAATTTCTTTTAATATAACTAATTATATATGTATAAGTACATATGCATGCATCCAAAAGAATTAACTAGAAGAAATAGTGATGTGAAGTAAGTTTTAGTGACGACAAAGTGGATAGCTTGGTACGAGTAAAGATAAAAAGAGCAAATAAAAATAGTAGTGTGTGAAAAAATAAAATTTAAAAAAGCCTAATAGTAATGTGTGAAAAGATAAAACTTAAAATACTTATATGTAAAACTAATAACTTGAGATGATCAGTCATGTGATTAAGTTTGAGTGTGTTACGGACTTACTAATTAGACGTTAGCCATAAAAATTATTTTTTGTAAAAAAAAATATATTAATAAGTAAGTCATATCCTAAACATGTCCAAATATATTTAAATCGTATCTAAATAAAAAAATACTTTTAATCAAATATATTTAGACATACAAAATACATATATCATACATGTATCTCCATATATCTAACACAAACACATATCTAACATACAACCATACTTCAAAAATGTCGTGTCCCAACTTCATAGTTACTAACCTTTCTCAACCTCTCTCTCAGATGTCTAGACTCTTGTTTTAGAATTTTTCATATAAATAACCTTCACCCGTTTCCAGATTCATAATCAAGCAAGTAAACAGAGAAGAAAACAACCAAACATCCAACCATGAGTCTATTGTCAATTGAAGTTATGGAAAGAAGTTCTCTTACAGTGCCCTTTGTCCAGGAAATAGCAAAGGAGGCATCGACGAAAGTTCCAAAGCGTTATGTTCGTCCACATCATGAGCGTCCAATATTATCTACCACTACTCCTTTACCCCAGGTTCCTGTCATTGACCTAAGCAAATTATTGTTCCAAGATCACAAGGGACCTGAGCTGGAGAAGCTACACTTTGCCTGCAAAGAATGGGGTTTCTTTCAGGTTACTATATGTCATAATAATAAAAAATGATGATTTCACAACATTTTTTTTCGTATTATTTTTATATTATTTTTTAATAATTATAATTTAATAAAAAAATTAACATGTGAATATTAATTTCAATAATATTAAAAATAATGTAAAAGATAATATAAAAAAGTGATGAAAAAATCGAAATTGTTAAAAAATTGATACATGTTACTATACATCTTTTGAAAATGTTTAGCATCTCTGAAATTGAGAAAGATGACATTTTACATTGAGAAATGAAAAAAGGAATGATGATAACTGCCCTTTTCTCAATAAGAAGAACGCAAAACCCGTAAGGTTCACATTACTAAAGTACCCCTAAACTACAGCTGTTTATAAATGGAACAAACCGAGTTTTTTCTTTTGTCAGAATAATTGGTGGAGCTTGCTAACCTTTCTCAACCTCTCTCTCAGTTGCCTAGACTATTGTTTTAGAATTTTTCATATAAATAACCCTCACCCGTTTCTAGTTTCATAATCAAGCAAGTAAACAGAGAAGAAAGCAACCAAACATCCAACTATGAGTCTATTGTCAATTGAAGCTGTGGAACGAAGTTCTCTTACAGTGCCCATTGTCCAGGAAATAGCAAAGGAGGCATTGACGAAAGTTCCAGAGCGTTATGTTCGTCCACATCATGAGCGTCCAATATTATCTACCACTACTCCTTTACCCCAGGTTCCTGTCATTGACCTAAGCAAATTATTGTTCCAAGATCACAAGGGACCTGAGCTGGATAAGCTACACTTTGCCTGCAAAGAATGGGGTTTCTTTCAGGTTTGTCATCAACCTGACTGGCAAATAAATAGAAAGAATTATCCAGATTAGAGAAAATTTGATTAATTATTCATCTTCATATACTTAATAGGACTTTGAGAGAAATTGTACTATGTTTCTGAAAAACAATTAATATATGTTTCAGGAAGGATTTGTATCATTTATTTTAGGATTTTGCTACTGTAACCTCCACCTTTAAAACGCTCAAGCATTAATTAGTATACTATCAATCAAATAATGCCTGAACTTTTGTTAATTTTAAAATACATATTTTTATTATTTTTGAAGTTTTGACCAATTGAAGAGTATATATGCTTGTGCGATTTGTAGCATCTCTTTTTTTAAAAAAAATTATATAAATTTTAGACTACTAACTTAAAATTAAATATAAAATTTTATTCTGAAACATGTATTAATTACATTTTAAGAGCATGCAATAATTTTTTTAGTGTTTGCAAGATACAAGTCTTGAATATTGCATAAAAGGAAAAACTTTTTATTGATGTCGGCATAACATGTAATTTTATGGAATTCAAAATAGAATATTTTGAATAAAAAGTAGAATTTTTAATACATTAAATTTGAAAAAACTTTAATTTTTATTGAAAATTTCTTATTTTGATATTCTTTAACAAATGCGAGCACTTGTTAGCAAAATTATATTTTTAATTATGAAGTGAATGATTTACCAATTACTCTAACTTTGACTAATATGGGCAACCATTACAGCTGATTAATCATGGAGTGAGGACTTCATTGCTGGAAAATGTGAAGACCGGTGCTCAAGATTTCTTCAATCTCCCATTGGAAGAGAAGAAGAAGTTTGGGCAGAGACAAAGAGAAATAGAGGGATATGGTCAGCTCTTTGTCGCATCTGAGGATCAGAAATTAGAGTGGGCAGATCTGTTTTACATGATCACTATGCCATCACACATAAGGAAACCCCACTTATTACCCAACCTCCCCTTACCATTCAGGTTCTCTTTCTCTCCTTCTCTCATATGTGCTCTCTTCTTTTGTGTTCGTCCATTACAATTTGTAGAATATGATAAATCAGTAGGGACTTTAAGGAAAAAACTGTTATGATTTATGGGTCAAACTTTAATATTAAAAAAATCTGCAACTTACTTTGTTTCAATTAAAGAAATTGCATAATCTCCTTTCAGAAAAGAGAAAAGTTCCATTTTGAAATCTAAAGAACTTTCTTCTTTCCTTGAACAAAAGTTTAACTCGTGATGTATCAAGTGATACGGATCACCCTTTGCTAAAATACTAACTATTAATATTTCATAAGTCTAGCTAATGTTAAATGTGACTTTTATTACCTCAACATACTATGTTTCAGTTAATGATATTTATAAAACTCGGCCTGAACCAGCTAGTTAGACTAATTAGTCTAGTGACTGGTTTGTAATTAATGTTATATTAATATATTTATTACATTTTTTAAACTCCTAGATAGTTGGAGGATTGACTGTTTGTTAGATCCGGAGAATAAGAATCAAACTCCAAATATCTATTTTTAGTGGGATTAAAAAATATCATTTGAATGACAGCTTATTAATATATTTATTACATTTATTTAGTAATATATAGTGTATTTGATATTAAAATATATTTAAAATATATATTCTAAATCAATTACGATTTGACTATAATTAAATCACTGAAGTGTAAACTAGTTGCTTCGTTGATTTAATATTTGGTCTAATTTTTAAAATATTGGCGGTTACACCATCACTGCTATCTCAAACAATAAAAAGGGAAGAAGACAAAAGACTGAATTAAAATAGAGGAAGAAGAATGATGAGGAAAGGAGGACTACAAGCCTCAAAGGATCAAATTTGTAAACGAAGGATATTTGAACTTTCTTAGCTTATCTATAAACCTTATATTGAGAAGGAAAAAAAAAAAAAAAGCTTATCTTTAAGTTCTAACGTGGCAAACTCAAGACTTACCACAAGATTTGTGGTCTTACCTTTTTTTTTAAAAAAGAAATCTTACACTTTTTCTCTAAGTATATTTCCTTTTGTTATACTAGTATTTTAATTTGTGTCGTGAATTAGGTAAAACGTCAAAATAAATAATTATTTTTTGGATATTTTAGTCGATTTGAATTTTAGATTTTATAATTTTTTAATATTAGCTTTTATATTTTTATCCATTTGAATTTTTGTTATGGATTACTTATTTGAATTTTAATCTTTATTATTAAGGTATTGATTTTTATATTTTTCACTTATTTATATTTTAATCCCTATTATTCATTAAGATATTGATTCTTATTTTTAATAAAATATTCGCTTTTATAATTTTCAATTATTAAGGTATTATTCTCTAATTGACAAAAATTTAAACAAGTGAGACAATGGGGATATTATGTATATATATATATATATATGGACTAAGATTTGAATCAATTGAAATTATATGGATTAACTGTTTGTTTTTATCTAGAAGAAATAATATTAACAAATATTTACGTAAAAATCTATCTATTAATTCTAATATATCAATATAAAAAGAAAGAAAACGTATGACAAAATGATTTAAAAATAAAATAATAATTAAGTTAACAATTTAATATTTAACAAACCTCATATATAAACCGATGTAAGTATTTATAGGACCACTACTTTATGTAATAAGAAAAGAATTAAATAATAATAAAAAGTGTGTATATATTTGAAAAGTGAGAATCCTATAATATTATAAAAATAAATATTCATCTATTAAATTTCACTCCCTTCTTAAAGTTATTCAAAATTGATACCTAATAAAAAATATTTTATTTTAATTAATAGTCATTTTATTGTATCCTCGAGTAAAAAGCTTTATATAAAATTATACTAAAAATTCATTCCTTAACTCTTCATCTTCATTTTTTAAAAGTATATTAAATTGAGCCTTAGTGCAAAAATTTAATCTTATTTTATAGTTATTATTGTATATAAAACCTTAAAGATATGATGAAAAAAGTTCTTTAATGATACTTATATGTAAAATTATATTAAAAATTAATCTCTTAATTTTTCACTCCTATCAAGGGTATATAACAAACTGATCCTTAATGTCAAATTTTATCAAAAAAAAAAAATTTTAAATTGATAGATATTATAATGATATATAAAAATAAAATTTATTAAAAATTAAAATGGTCAATAGTAATATAACTAAATGATACTCAATGTATTTAAGTACCTTAGCATTTTGTATATATATATATTTAGTTTATACAATTTAAATAGACTAAATAAAAATAATAAATTAATTAAATTAATTAATTGCCATTTGACTCTTAAATTTTTTAATCTTCTCATCTTTTACAAATCTAATCTATTTTAAGATGACACACAACCATAACTTGCCTATTACATATACTCGATTGATGCCCTAGTTCAAGTCAATTTCTTGTTTTACTTATCCAAATAATTTTCTCAACTCTTACAAATAATTTCACTAAAAATATCAATGAAATATTGATACTATATGATACAAGTTTTGTTTTTTGACATAAAATCTTAGTAATTACAATTAACCAATCTTACTAAGCAAAATTCATTATAAATCCAAACCTTTAAATTAATTTTATCATTTTTCTTGTTAAGTTTTTTTATCAGTAAATATTAATATATTTTTAAGTAAAGTTTGAATTCCGTGAAATATAAATATAGTATTTGAATATTATATATATATATATATATATATATATATATATATATATATATATATGTATGTATATGTATATATATATATGTGTGTGTGTGAGAGAGAAAGAGAGAACAAAAGGATTAAAAAAATATACTTAATAAATTTTTAGTTTAGTTTAGTGTCTTAATTTCAATTAAATTTATTATTATTTTATGTAAAGTTTTTACTCCTGTGCAATGTAGATATTAAAGTTATTTAAATATTATAGAACAAATATATATATATATATATATAATTTAATTGATTTAGTTTTTTAATAATAAATTATATTTCAATCAATTTTATTATGATTTCTTGTAAAGTTTTCAAACTCATATAAATATTAATATATTTTTATGTAAAATTATTAAGAGAGGAATTTAATTGGTAGGTATACAATGTCAATGTAAAATAATTTTATATTAATATTCATTGATATTTTAACAAATTAATATTTATTAGTACCTCTTTCTCTTAAAAATTAAAATGAAAATAAAAGTGTCGAAATTTTAATATATGTCAATGTATAAATCTTTATAGTGTATACTACTTTAATTTATAAGAAAAAGGAATGGAATTAAATACTGATTTATTATAATATTAATAGATATTAATATAAAACTCCTAAACCAATTAAACTCAAAATTAAATCAATAACTATTGAATCTCGAAGAAGTCATATAGATACTACTTTGTCTTTTTTTTTTTTTTTTTGGTCTGCTACTTTATAAGTTGAAGTGGAGAAGCTTCACTTGCACATACTTCAAACCCAAACCCACAACGCCATAACACAACCTCGTGATGAAACAAAAAAAAAAAAAACGCACAAGGCGACAACACTATCCCATGATGGCGAAAAAATTTAATTTTTATATTCTTATATCAAATAATATATATATATATATATTTTTTTATATTTTATTTAATATAATTTATTATACATATTTTTTTCTATCATTTTCTCATACTCAATCACATCTCTTAAAAAATTAAAAATATATATAAATAATATTTATGCTCTTTTTAAGTGTATAAATGATAATTTTCAAAAAAAAATTAGAACATGAGAAAAGGTGAGAAGCAAAGCAAAAGACGCTGCACGTAGTAGGTTGAGATCCATTGTTTGTAGGTGTATCTCAAAGCAAAGCAAGACACTATAGAAGCTACCGAAACTCCCCTTTTTTTTGGGTATCGTTTATAGATAGATATAGATATACTTATTTATTTTATTTTTCTAAATGATATATATATATATATATATATATATATTTATTATATTTTGTAAAGAGATAGTTGTAAATTGTAATTTATCTCATTCATGTATTTTTAAATAAGTCCCAACTCGATAAAATAAAAACCTAGTACTAATTTACATATAATCTAAGCTCAAATATTTGTATATGTGTGTTTTTATGTTATTTTTTTTGCTTATATTGAATATTTAAATATTCATTCATGAATTATACTTTTCTTCATTTTTTTTATCTTTAACTAGCTATTGACTTAATACTGTTAAAGTATTTCAAATAAACTCACTTATTATTAATTATTAGGGAGCTTTATATTATGACAAAAATTATTTGCTTAAATCTTATGGTTTCTCCTTTACAAAACCAAGTCGGCCATTTAATATAAAAGTAAAAATGGTATAATTTAACAAAAGTTATGAAAATGAGTATAATTCATATATAAATACTTTTTTACTCTAACAAATAATTGATCTACTATGTATGTCTATTATGTAAAAGAAAATATTCTACTCTCATTTTCTCGTTTTATTTCCTTTTTAAGTCTTCTAGCTCAATTACTTCTAAACAACGATAATGCTTCAATTATTTTTTTCCTTTTTTTATAGATTTTTTTAATTGTTTAAATTTACTTAGAGTTTTTCCTTTTTCTAGCATCATATAAACCAACATGAAATTTCAAAATTACGTAATTTTTCACAACATGCAAAAACATGAAATTAATTATAAAACTATAGCATAAATGAAAGCATTGTATCTTCTTATAAGCACTTGAGAAAGAGAACTTAGCAAAGGAAACTAAATGAAAAATGAGAGTATAAATTTTTCATATATAAATCTCAGCCCTCTTCATTACATTTTACTTTATTAACTTATATCCTTTTCACTTATATTAAAAAAGTCAAATTGATTTTGTAAAGAAAAATCATAAGATGAATTTTAAAATATGTTTGTTATAATATATAACTCACTAATAAATAATAATAAGTGAGTTTATTATTATTTTTTTGAAATGCTTAATAGTGCTAGATCAATAGTTGGTCAAAGAAAAAAAAGGAATGAAATGAAATTTATAAACAAGCTTGGGGCTTGCTGTCATTTTGACAAAATTTATGGTACTGTAGTGTAATTTAGTCTTCTATTTAGTTTCATCCTTTAGTTTTCAATTTAATACGTATTTTATCTTTGATTTGGTTTCTTCTAACGAAAAATACTATACATTTTTATTTTATTTTGTGGTATTATCATATTTCTTGTTTTCTTTTCTTTCCAGCTACTTTTAGATTTGTTAGTTCAAAATATCGAACTGTGAGATATACGGAAGTTTAAGATTCCTCATATTTGGTCGGAGAAGTACAAAAGGGACATATGTGATATTAAGAGGTTATAGCAGAATTGGTATTTACTTTTAATCGTGCACATGGAACTACACATAGAAGCACTCTTTGAAAATACCAGCATACCAAATAACTCCAAGTTCAAACTGCCAAGTGACAAAATCTAAATTGGGTCTTCGATGCTCATATCTTCATTTTCTATTCTCCCTTAGATTTTTTTTAAATAATCTTAATTTTAAATGACAGTGTCAATTTTGACCTATCTATTTTGAAAAAAAGAATGAAAAAATAACTATACATAGTAGAATAAAAAAATTAAAATAGTACAATTATATAGAAGTTTTTTTTTGTACGTTACAGTTATGTGGAAGGTTTGAATATTGCTATTGGATTTTTCTACCCAAAACATATTGATTATTCATATGGGTGGCATGATATCTTCATTTGGTTGCAGAGATTATTTAGAGACCTATCTTGCTGAATTGAAAAAACTTGCGATTCAGATCCTTGACCTTATGGCAAATGCCCTCTCAATGGACATTAGGGAAATGAGAGAGTTATTTGGTGATGGTGAAGGGGTTCAAACAATGAGGATGACTTATTATCCTCCTTGTCCCCAACCAGATCTCGTGATGGGACTCAATCCTCATTCTGATGGTGGTGGACTCACCATCCTTCTCCAAGCCAATGATGTGGATGGTCTTCAAATAAGAAAAGATGGACAGTGGATTCCAGTTAAACCCCTCCCTAACGCTTTCATCATCAACCTTGGAGACATGCTGGAGGTAATTATTAGTTCTTTTGAGTTTTGACAATTAGCTTGATCTACTCTATGATGACCTTTTATGATGACTCTCGTATATAACAATACACACGTCTAATAATGATTTAAATATTTATAATAAATTAAGCTTAATTAAAAATTATTCTACTTACCTTACTGATTTGACAGGTGTTGTCCAATACACCGCGCAATAGTTAACTCAGATATGGCGAGGCTTTCCATTGCCACATTTTACAACCCTGGTATTGAAGCTACTGTTGGTCCTGCACCAAGTCTTGTTACTCCCAAAACACCAGCAGTGTTCGAAAGAATTAGCGCAACAGAATACTTCAAAGGATACCTTGCACAAGAACTCCGTGGGAAATCACTCCTTCATACCCTGAGGATCCGAAATGAAAATGAGAAAAGCTCTTAAAAGGTTACAATTGATGGAAACAGAAAAATAAAATATATATTTAAATAAGTATGGTGATGACTGATTACCACGAAGTTCTACTAAGACTGGCTTTTGTTTTTGCGTTAAATAATGTATAACTACTCTATGTTGCACAATAATTATTTTGTTATAATACGTGGTAATGCAGAATGTTATAATTGATGGAAACAGAAAAATAAAATATATATTTAAAAAAGTATGGTGATGACTGATGACCATGAAGTTCTACTAAGATTAGGTTTTGTTTTTGCGTTAAATAATGTATAACTACTCTAATGTTGCACAATGATTATTTTTAATATGATTATTTTGTTATAATACGTGAAAATGCAGAATGACAATTTTGAAATATAATAGAACAGATGGTGTAAACGGAAAAATAGGAAAGCACTAAATGCAATGGTAAGCATAGCCCCTTGAAAATATTTTCCCATATCTTTTCTGGGGTGATATTTATAATTATCATTATTGTATTTGTAACTTGCATTTTTATATTCTTATAAACAAAGGTGGTTGATATTTTTCACAAGCAATCCACTTTTCATTTTTTCCTCTAAAAAATAACATATAATACTTATACTACTAATATATATGATATAAATAATTAACTAATACTGAGCTGCCGATCTCTCTTTGGTTTCTCTCTTCTTTTTCATCATCATCTTTTTCTTCTTTTCGTTTTTTCCGTGGCTTTTTGAAACGATAGGGTTGTCATCTTTCTCTTATGATAGTAGTCTTTACCATCTTTCTCTTTATATTTTTGTACATTTCTCTTCAACCATTCACTAAGATTTGAGTTTTTTTTTTTATTGTCTTTTTGTTTGTCTCCTTTTTGTGTGTTTCTTGTTCTTCTTGTTTGGGTGATTTATGTGAGTCCCTTTTTAATTCTTTTTGTTTTCACGGTCTTACAAGTAGATGTGATATTCAGATCTATTTTGGAAGGAAATGAAATATAATATTTAAATTGTGACATTGTTTGTATTAGTCTCTATTGGAAAAAAAAATAGTCATACATAGTCTTTGAGTGAAGAGCAATTTTTTTTTTTCAAATTTTAGTTCAGAATGTATATTATATTTGTTTCTTTCTGTTGTTAGATTTAATATTTCTAATTTAATTTATAAGTGCTGCTGAGGTTTGATTGAGTGAATTCCTCTTTCTTGTAAAGAAAATATCATTAACTGATTCGGATAATATCATGACATAATTTTTATAACTTGAAGTCTAGACTCTTCAGCACATTGGATCTCGATCTTCCTGGGTGGCACTATATCTGTTATTTGCGCATTTGAATCGATCCACGACATTCGCAAGTTAAATTCTTCTGAATGGAATATTCAACTTAGACTTTTCGTGAAGCCAACCTAGCCTCCAACATTTCTAAAGAAGCAATATATTACTTCTGAGAGAGATTTTTAGTTACTTTCTGAGAAAAAGAAAGTTCTAGTTATTTTTTGGTACATGTTATTTATAAAAAGCAGTTTGGCACGGGTCCATATCACGGGTGAACACAGCATACTCGAGGATCCTAACTCCCTTTCCGGTTAGAAACAAAACGATATGACTCTCCTCTCACAAGATTTATCCAAGAATCGAATACAAGTTATTTTCTTGAGAGATATAGCTTGCTTCCACTGGCCACCCCATGCGGGAAGAACGTTCTAGTTCTATTTTATTTAAAGACAAAATATATTGATTTCTTTTGAAGTTTAGTAAAATTACACCTAAATCTTTTTTGTTTTAGAAATTACACCACAATTTCTTGAAGTTTATATTATCATTACATTAATTTCTTTATTGTCATTACACTTACTTCCTCTGTCTATCTATTTTAGGGAAAATCAGTGTAGGGTTATAAATAAAAAAAATACTAGGTGTAATTTCATTAAACATCAGAAGAAGTCAATGTGATTTATCCTTTATTTAATATTTACTTTCTTAATTATACCGACTATCACTGTTTCTTATTTGGGGATGCTAAAGAAAACCCGAGCATATAAACGATTAAGCATTTTACTTATAGTAAATTTTTTTTTGAAATTTTGTTCCAAATACACAAATCCTAGCACAACTTTCTCAATCTAAGGGGCGCTTGTGTTTATATTAGAAAAATATTTCTTATTTTAATTACATTTTTAATATCATAAAATGAAGTGGTGATAATTAAAACTTTTTTCTACTCTGAGCACCTAAAAATTACTCTACATCGGATGTGATGTATGAAATAAATATCGTGATATATAGACAAGCTTATTAACATATATACTTTATCTATAAATAAACCATAAAAAATATAGAATTCTTCAACTTAACTAATGTGAAAAAATCGAAACGATATAATAATTTGTAGACAGAAACAACAAAGAGAAAGAAAAAATTAGGTCTGAACGGATAATTTTTTTTAAAAGAAAAAAAAAGCATTACTTAAATTCTTCTATAATATTAGTTAGGCGGTTTGTTTGCCTATCATGTATCTTCTCCGGCCAAGGAAACAAAAACATGAAGAAAGACATATTGGGAGAGGAAAGGAAAGGAATAATATAGGGGTAACATTGAACTATCCAAAATTTGTCAAAATAGTAAATCAACACAACATCTAGTATAAGAGTTTGTTATTAGATTATCTTATTTTTTACACTCATATCTCATATATGAACGTGTTATCGGTTTGTAGCTATGGAACCAACTTCTATTTCGGTGCCGGTCTGTCCAGGAAATAGCAAAGGACGCATTGACAAGAGTTCCAGAGCGTTATGTTCGTTCACATCACGAGCGTCCAATATTGTCTACCACTACTCCTTCACCTCAAGTTCCTGTGGTTAACATGAGCAAATTGTTGTCTCAAGATCTCAAGGGACCTGAGCCGGAGAAGCTACACTATGCCTGCAGGGTTTCTTTCTGGTTGTCATCCACCTATCTCTTTATCTACTTGTTCTTTTTGGAGGTGTTTGATTTGTTTTTTGTTTTCATTTTTAGTTGATATGTTTTTATTATTAATTATAAAAATATTACCTTATTTTTACTTTGTTTCATGTTTTCAAAGTTTTGTGAAAAAAATAATAAAAATAAGCTTTTTATTGTTTTCTCCATTTCTTTAACAAAACTCTGAAAATATGAAATAAAGTGAAAACAATGTGATATTTTTATAAATATTAATAAAAGCATATCAATTGAAAATAAGAACAAAACTTGACTCTAACTATTTTTCTCTAACCCCTTTAATCACCCTCATTTGTTACTTCTAACTTCATTAAAAGGGGGAAAAATAGAAAAAGGAAAAGAAGAAGAAGATGAAAAATAAAATGCCTCATAGCAAAAACAAATGATGAAGTGAAAAGGAAAAAATACAAAAATGAGCGAAAAGTATTAGTGCTCTTGATAATGTCAAAGGCAATTGACAAAGCTTACTAAGGATCTTTGGTCTCATTCAATCATTAAACACTTGTTTGAACTTTTATATATTTCCTTTCATAACCCTTAACCTTAGCTACGTTATAAGCTTCAAAATATTCATTCTGATCAATGAAGGGTTGTTGTTATTATTGTTAACTTTAATTTTGAGATAAAAAGTTCATATTCTTCTGAGTTTTCAATTCCTTGCTCCTATAAACCACAAAAACAAAAAAAAATTGAAGAAGAAAAGAAGAAGGCCCACTAGGTTGAAAACCTGAAAAGAGCAGTCTAGGAAAAAATTAGAGTCAAAATGAAGAAATGGCACCTGACAAGTTAAAGGGGATGAGACTTCATACGGATAAGTCTCCACACTAGGGAAATTCATATATATGGAAATCGATCATGAAGGGTAGTTCATATCCTTACGAGCTAATTGTGAGGTATTCAGGATGATATAATGAGAATACGTATTATTAGAAGAACTGAAGAATCTCACTTCATTGTTCCCTTTTGTAAATCTTTTCACCAGTATTGTATTGCCTTTCTTGTACCACTACAAAAAATACACTAAATTGCGACGGTTTTTTGCAGGTGTTATTAAACGCCACAACTCAATACATAATGCGGGGATTATTTTCCTTTTAGTAGAGGTTATTAACCCCCACAAATTAAAAAGCGTTGATGGTATTGTTTTTTGCTTTACCTCCAGATTTTGTTTTTCCCTCACTCCTTCTCACTCTCTCGCCCTCGCCCTCTCACTTTCCTCTTCTGATTTTTTTAAGTGTTTTGCCTCCTTCTCAGATCTGCGATGCACATTATTTTCCCTTCACTCCACTACATTATTTGCCTCTGCCTAGCCGTTTTTTTAAAAAAAAACCCCAAACTTGTTTGTTCAAAGTTTCGAAGATCTGTGTTCAAAGCTTCGAAGATCTGTGATCCCTGCCTTCGCGTTTGAAGATCTGTGTTCCCTACCTTTGCCGAGACAGGGGCTGGAATTTGGTTTTGTTGTCGACACTTGAGACAGAACTTCGTCATCCTGACATGGTGTCTGTTCTGATAACATTGCCATTGTTCATCGCTTCAGTAGCTGCGAGGTGGTAGACGCCTTAGATCTGTTTGTTTTGTTTTGGCTTTTCATTAGTGTTATTTTGTTTTGCGTTGATTATGAGATTGATTTTCAGCGGATATTTTCAATTGAACTGTAGGTCTTGACGGCACAAATTAGAGCCAAGAAGAGAGGGTTTTCGGATGTGTTATACCTCGATTCAGACACCAAGAAAAATCTAGAGGAGGTCTGTTCTTGTAACATTTTTATTGCCAAGGTATTCTTCGAATTATGTTCCTTTTTCCCTTTAATTATTTGCTTCTTGCTTTATGTTTTTTGAACTTACATCCTTTCTCACATACTCTATAAATTTGAGTAATCCTTCATAAAGTTTGTTTAAATTATACCAATCATTGTTAGTTTAAATTTCCAGAAAAACATTCTTAAAACATTCAATTTGCTTCTCATCAAAATTGAATTATCTTTGATGAATCATTACCATACTCCTTATTACCATAATTTTGTTGCCCACTTGCAATCACGTGGAAAAACCAATCCCGAAAGGGCACAAATAGAGAAAATATTTTACTGGATGATGGTGATCTAAGTTGACGCACTGTTATAATTGCATCTTTATTATTAATTATAAACTAATACAGATAGCCATGTCTTCTATTTCTAAGTTACGCATGGCTAGCATTATTGTTCAAGAAGTAGTGGAAGGTATCCTTTTTACAGTTTTACTCATGATAAAATTTTCCCTTCCTTCACAGTTCGAACTTTGAATCAAAATCAATTTAGCCTCTATTGACACACTCTATTTAATACCTTACCAAAAATCCTTGCATGAATACATTCCATTTCTGAAATGATGATAGCACACACGGTCCCTCATAATAATATTGCAGCTATAAATTTGAGAAACGAGCTTGAAGGCAGAATGGCAATCCTCACACACCCTTAGATTCTTCACAATGCGCAGAGTTGTTACTGGTTCTGTATGAAGAAGTCCAAAAGCAACTGCAATTTTTTCACTATGCTGCTTAAGTGCAGTTTCCTTTTCTTCCTCTTCAATGTCAAAGGATACCATGGAGGTATTTGGTGAATAACCTTCCATCCGCAGCTTCTTCATCATCCTTTCTAACATCACATATATTTCTTTCATTTGTAGGCGTGAACCATCTCCCATTTTAAATTCATGAACCATGCCACCCAAATCCATCATGCTACTTCCAGGAATAGTCTTGATTCCTCTTTCCTTCATCAACATTCTAACTCTAGTAACATACATTGTTAGTATTAGGCATTGGTACTGTCTTTCTATATATTAATTATAATTATTATTATAATTAATATAATCCTCATCCCTTTCTATACTAGTAAAAATAGAAAGAAGAAATTTAGTGTGTGAATATAATTTAAAACAAAGTAGTGCTACAGAGTTCAACAAAGTTGTGCTACTGAGCCTTCAGATTTTGTAACAATTTTCTTCTAAAATAAATTTTAAGAGAGATTGGTATAATTTGTTTTATAATTTTTAGCAGTTAAGACTATCTATACTTTCTCTTTATGATAGAACTTATTATAAGAAATGGTCTTTAGAAGAGATCAAGAAAGTCGATAAAGGAACTAATCACCGGAACACCCTTTTTTTCTTTTTGGCCAGATCAAAACAGTTAATTGAAATTCACATCATAGATGGTATCAAGTTAGAGCTTTCTATATTAGTTTTCTGTTTGAATTATTCTTATTAATTGTCCAAATCGGTTCAGGTAGAAGAGCGTGCTGTAGCCGTGGATGAATTGGTTGAGGCTGATGAAGTTTTCTGCACAAAATATTAAAATGAAATATTAAAAATGGAAGGATGATTATTGGTAAATGTTTAAAAATTGATTTGAAGCTCAATCCTTTATTAATATTTCTTCATCAAAGAAAGACTTCATATATCCTTTGTAACGAGTTGTAGTATCATCTTTATCTACCTTTTGGACAAAGATTTGATAAGTTCAGTCTAATATTCAAAGAAATTTTGTATTGGATGAATTAATAATGTTATTTATTTCTGCTTGCAAAAGCTTCTGAGCCTAATAAATGAATATTTCTCATTACTACATCATCATTTTGTTACACGTATATAAATAATGCATTGAAGTTATATTCATTTAGTAATAAATCTGTGATGGGAAATTATCAGCATATGTTTGAGATTCGGATAGAGAAAATGTGGAAGGTGGCAGGGGAGGGATTTTCACTCTAAGCTGAGTTCTAAATAGGACATTTTTTCCTTTGTTGGGTTCAGCTGAGTTTTCATGAAATGGCTTATCTTTAAGAGCACCCACAAGAGCAAGGCCAATGCCTTTTGAGTCTATCTTATCCTAGGAGTTTCTGTTTTCAGAGGAGACTTTCTGGGAAATAGTTTTGGTGCTGTTGTCATAAGAGAATGGATTCCCAAAGCCAAAAAGGGATAATGCTTTATTGTCAAGAATTGAAGTTGGGCTTCTTAAGGCCTCAGTTCCTGAGAGACACTTGTATGTGAAGTCTCTAAATTTTGGTGAGCCAAATAGAGAAGGGATAGTTCTAGCATAGTTTTGATTGGGAGATGGCTGGGAGCTGTGATCAGCCATCAAAGCTGGCTTGGTTACTGCTCTTGATCTGTTCCTCAGCAGCATAAGTCCCCCTCTTCTCTTCTATGATCCCAAAATGAAAATTAACTGCTAACTCCAAAAGAACATATAATTAGATTCCAAACTAGAATAGGAGTAAACACTACGACGAGGCAAAAATATATATGTGATGCGTGATTAGAAGCTCACCCAAAATAGCTAGAGAGTGATATATTACAAAGAAACCACTGTGATTGATGCAGGTTGGTATTTCCAAAAACACCTTTACGGTAATAATATTAAGACTATAATAATATTATTAATATGTCTGAAATATATAATTCAGATAGTTAATGTAACTGATAATTTAGTTAGAATTCAAAAATTTAAAACTTTTTAATGTATTATTATGATTATTAACTCTCTGCAAAAACCATATAAAATTAGCTCTATAATTGTTCATTGCTAGAATGCTATTTCAGAGTGCATGACAAAATCCTTTATTCCTCTCCTTCAATTCATGTTATTAATTCTGAGTGTTCATACTTAATATATTCCTCACAGGTGGAAGCTTTAGCAGTTCAGTTGACACAAAATGAAGGAGAATTGATTCAAGAGAAGTTTGAAGTGAAGAAGCTTGCAAACTTTCTCAAACAGGTCTTATTTGACATCTAAACCTTTTGTAAATGGTTATAGAATCTCCACCTAAACTTTCTGCTCATGGTTATGATTTACTGGAATAGGTTCTAAATTTTACAAAACTTTGTGTTGATCTGCTTGGAATCAAACATTATTACTAATTTCTCTTTATTCTTAATATGTGCCTTAGCGAAAGAAGGAGGCACAGCACACTCATTTGTATTGTTAAAAATTATAGATCATAGACTGTTTGTGCTTGTGTATGAAATTGGAATGACTCAATGCCTAATGTTGGATATAAAAATTTAAGCCCCACGCATGCTTGATGAAATGCATATATTTGGTTACAAATTTGATTGGATTTAACTACTTTACTATGCCATCTGAATGGATTTGGTAACATGTTTTCTTTTCTTTGTTCTATCTTCTTTTTCATAAGAGTTAAGGATGGCTCCCTTTGCAATTGCAGATTAATTTAAAGTTGAGATACCCTGTTCTTGGTTTTGATTGTTTATGATTGGGTGTAGGCTTGTTATTTCTGGTTGCTGTGCATATTGATTCATTACTTCATGATTTTATTTATCTCTTTGTAGTTTCTTACCAAATGTCTTTTATTATTTCAGTCAGGTGATACTTCAAGTGAACCTACTACGTCATTGGATGCAAGAAGATCATTTGGTGGTAGCAACACAAACCACCAATAGTATATTTAGTGTTGATTTTTTATGTTCATTTATTGTGGCACTACTTTAGGTTATTAAGGATTTAAGTTGTAAGTTTAGGTTACAAGGGATGAATTTATTTAGCTTATTATGGATTCGAACTTGTGTTTTTTATATTACTATGAATATTTTTAATACAATTTGATTCACATTTATATCAGTAATTTTATACAATTAATTATTTTGATTATGCATCCTAAACGTTATTCGAATTAAAAATTAAATATGCAGTAAATCTTTCCTTTTAAAAAAAGTTCATCAAATGAACAAGAAAGTCAAAAATGTGATTTACAATAATCAAATAGCAGCGATTTTCAACTTCTGCAATTTTTTTAATAAACAAAATCAGGCAAATAGATAGTGGAGGTTAAAAATCATCGCAAATTAAAAAAAAAAACTGCCTCAATGTGTTTGGTAAGTAGAGTCAGGCAAATAGATAGTGGAGGTTAAAAATTGCTGTAAATTTTAAAAAAATCACCGCAAATTGTGGGGGTTTTAAAACCTGTGTAAATTAATCATTATTGTGGGGGTCATTGAAAAATCACCGCAATATATTACGGCAAATGTAATTGCAGTGGTTTTTAAAACCGCCACAATTAAATTTGTGGGGGTTAAAAATCACCATAAATTGTAATAAAAATTGCCATAATTTAGCGAATTTTTTGTAGTGTACCTTCTCTATCTTCTATATAATATTTGAGATATTCTCATTATCACTTGTTTCTAATTATCATATACATTTATCATAATAAACATATGCTGAAAAGTGAAATATGTGTCAACTCAACCAAAAACATTTGGAATTACTTTAATGATTCCAGAGGTTTAGGGGAACTTGATAAATCCTTAGTAAAAGGAATAACATAGGATATTATATGTGGAAGGGAATTATTGTAAGAATAATGCATTCTGAAAGTAAGTAATCAAGCAGTTAAGTCGAGGCCCAAATGAAGAGTTAATCGGTATGTTTCACTCTTGTTCATCCATGCATCCGTTTGTGATCAGGTTCTTAAGGGTTGCAAAAAAAAAAAAAGGTTAAAGTACTTTCATTCAAGCTGGCCATATGCATTGCATAAAGCATGCATTGCATCATCATATTTCTCATAGCATTAAGTTGGCCAATTTTTTTACCTTTTCTGCCAAGATTCGACGAGTATACTTCCCCAAAAGCTTTTTATCTTTTTTCAATCGAGCTTCGACGAGTATACATCCCTGTAAGCTTTTTACTTTTTTTTAATCAAGCTTCGACGGGTTTACGTTCCCGTAAGTTTTTTACCTTTTTTGCCAAGCTTTAATGGGTATACGTCCCCATAAGCTTTTTAATTTTTTGCCAAGCTTCAACGGGTGTACGTCCCCATAAGCTTTGTACCTTTTCTGCCAAGCTTCGATGGGTATACGTTCCCGTAAGATTTTTACCTTTTCTATCAAGTTTTGATGGGTATACGTCCTTGTAAGCTTTTTACCTTTTTTTATCAAGCTTCGACGGACATCCCCATAAGCATTTGACCATTTTTCTCTCAAGTTTCAATGGGTACATACCCACTAGCTTTATATTTTTTTTCCAAAATACAAACCTGCTTGCTTTTATTTTTCCAGGATACACACTTGCTACTTTTTTTTCTCTCAGGGTAAAAACCCACTCGCATTTAATTTTAATGGGTACATACCCGCTTGCTTTTTTTTTCTAGGGTACAAACCCACTTGCTTTTAATTTTTTAGGGTACACACCCGCTGCTTTTTTTCCTCAGGGTACAAAGCCTGCTCGCATTTAATTTTCCTGGGTACATACCTACTTGCTTTATTTTTTTTTCATAGTACAAACCCATTTGCTTTTAATTTTTCATGGTATACACCCACTGTTTTTTTCCTCAGGGTACAAACTCATTTGCTTTTAATTTTTCAGGGTACACACCCGTTGCTTTTTTTTCCTCAGGGTACGAACCTGCTCGTATTTAATTTTTCAAGGTACAAACCCACTTGTTTTTAATTTTTCAGGGTACACACCCACTGCTTTTATTTTCCTCAAGGTACAAACTTGCTTGCATTTAATTTTTCAGGGTACAAACCCACTGTGTTTTAATTTTCCAGGGTACAAACTATTTGCTTTTAATTTTTCTCAAGGTAAAAACCTGCTTTCTTTTAATTTTTCAGGGTACAAACTAATAACAATATATTTTATACATTTTATAATCCTCTCACTAGGCTTCTTAAGGTTCAGTTAGGTTTAATTAAGTTGGTTTTGACATATTTTATGATATTGGACCTTATTGGATCATTAAAAGAATAATTACATGAATTAACCTTAATTTATTTTTTTGGCAGTGTTTAATAAACTAGCTATAATTTGAGTTTTAAATATCTAGTTGATGTGATTCTGGTCTTGTAGGACTACGACAATTCCCTACAACTTTCATGAAAATCTCAAAGGCCTAATCACACGATTGGATAACTCAAATTGGAGTTGAAGCAAGAACTAGAGTGCTGATCCTGACAGCTTGACCTATGCATACTGTTCATGACATAGATCGGGTTATATGATGTAAAATGGGTTGAAATATTGATGGTTGATAGTTAAGACCCAAATCTACAACTTTCATGTTGAACACTTTTCCTGATTCTGAGGTCTAATGGGTCATATTGGGCTTGGAAGTCAGAATAGAGGAACTGAAACTGAGCCTGAATAGTGTATCGTAATTGGGCCATATCTCGGGTTATAGTTGGTCTTTGGAGCTGAAATTTTACCATAAGATAGTTAAGATTCATATCTACAACTTTCATGAAGATCACTTGGTGAAAAAATGATGTATTCAATGATTTCAAAATTGAATGATTTTAGAGACAAAGAATCTCCATAATTTTTCACTCATCAAAAGTCATTTGGCATTTTCCACTCACCATGAATCAGCCCCCTTGTCATTTTGTATCCTTAATCCTCTATAAAAGGTACCATTGGCAGATCATTTAAGAGGTTTTGGTCTTAGAGGCCAAGATCATATTATTTTGTTGTTTGTTTATTTTATTGTAATTTTCTTTTGTTCTAAATTGAAGTTATGTTCTTTTTCTTCTTCTTCTTCTCTCTTCATTTCTTCTTATCTATGAGTAACTAAGTTTCATTTTACTTGGGTGAAATGGTGAAGTTCTTGGTAATGAAATAAGGTTAGATTCATTTCTTTCTTGTACTTAAATGATATATTTTCAAGTGGTCATTATACGTGTTGTATTTTGTCTTCAATCAATTTAGAAACCCTCCTTGTAAAGTGGAGATTTTGATTTGTTGTAGACAAGATTTTGGCACAACGAATGCATCCCATTTATGAGTGGTGGTGTTAATAGATGATTAAAGAAATCATAATATAATTACGTATATAATTTTTAATGAACTTTGAACGTTGTATTTTTTGATTGGAATCTCCATTATTTGTAGATTCTAATTGAGTTATAAAAAGAATTAATCTTATCCTTATTTTATTTACCAAGAGTGGATCTCCTAACCCAAGTAAGTCTTTTTTATTTGTGATCAAGTTTTATCACTTTTATTGTTGTGACAATATTTACTTTACGTCAAAAAATTTTTCTTCATCAATTCCTTGTGGATCGATCTCGGACTCCCGAGAATTTATTACTTGAAATAACCTGCACTTGGGTTTGTAACTTTTAATTAGCATCAAGTTTTTGATGCCGTTAGCGATTTTGTATATATATATATATTTTTTTTCTCTTTTAATTTTTTTTCTTCTTTGTACATACTAACGTACTAACTCTTCTTTCTCCCTTTATAATCTGCAAATCATTAATAAAATAATCTTTCTTCTTCTCTTCTCTCTCGCTAGAAACAAAAAATCGGCTTCTTGATTCTCTTTTTCATATTTTAAATTTACTTTCTGCACTTTATTTTTTGTACTTTATTTTTTGTACTTTATTTTTTGTACTTTACTTTCTACGTACTTTATTTTTTATTTTTTATTTCTAACTTTCTAACTTACTACCTACTAATCTTTTAATTTTCTTACTTACTAACTTACTAACCATCTAACTTTCTTACTAATTATCCAACTTTTTACTTTATCAGCTATCTAACTTTTTACTTTACCTACTTACTAACATTTTAATTTATTTACTTACTAACTTTTTAATTTATCTGCTTACTAACTTATTTGATCGTTGGTTTATACCACACCCCTGTGAATATATATTTGATGGTCAGTTTATACCATACCCTTGTTAATATTTATTTGGTGGTTAGTGTTAAAATAGTTAGAATTAGTTAGAGTTTGTTAGAATTAGTTTTAATAATTAGTTAGTTTATTTGGATTAGTTGGCTATATAAGCCAAGTTTACCTATTGTATTTTTCAGCTTCTTTATTCTATCAATATACTAGTTTTTCATTTCTCTCATCTCCTTCTTCTTCCTCTTCTCTGCAACCATGAAATTCAACATGGTATCAGAGACATTCCATCCACCTTGAATACTCTTCTGCTGTATTTTCTTTTCTTTTTCCCTTTCTTAGTTTATTTTCTTCTCTTTTACTCTTTCCCTCTATCACTGCCATCTCAGATCTGTGATTCCGTGGTCTGTATCTTTCCCTCTCTTTTTTTACCGCTGCTTCATCAATATACACTTTCCCTGTGGCAAAACTAAGAGCACTCATTCATTCCTGTGTACGTTGCTGTGTTTGAGAACGCAGCTGTCATTTTCCTTTTCCTCCTCATTTTCTGTCGGTTTCTCATCTTGCTGTGCCTCGAGTGCTCTAGCAAGCACCGCGACCTTGGCATCCACATCTCCTTCTCCTCAAATCTGGTTCCTCGCCTCATCTCCGTCAACGGTGCCGCCGCAGAGGTTGCCGTTTACCATATCACCGGATCTCAGATCCGCTACATGGTTCATTTTTCTCAGCTTTGCTCTCGATCTGTTCTTGTTTTTCGATCTGGTCTCAGTGATGTTCTTTGTGGCCGGAAATGGCATTTTTTGGCATTAATTTGCTGCCCTTATTGTTGGTTCCTCACGATCTGTAGAGGACTCTCGTCGCCCTTTTCAGGTCACCATCTAGACTGCAATCATGGCTGATGGACCGCAGCATCCATCAGTGGTTCAGAAATTAGCTGGACAGTCTTATCTTGTGTCCAGGCTTAGCCCCAACTTTCACTCCAGGAATTATTCTACGTCTGGTACTTATTTCAATGGAGGTGTGCAATCTTCATTTGGCGATTGACTGCTTTGTATCTTCAATTACCGTGTTCCGGATTTTTGATGGATTTCCGATGGAGGAGTATCTAAATTGCTTATTCAAAATCAGGATGACATGAGCAAAGCTGGTCAATTATCTGGTTTCATGTGGATTCTTTGTTTTGATTAAGATGTATTTCCAATTATTTTTAAGTTCTGTGTACATCAACTGTTTGGTGATTTGCTTCTTTGATTTTTTTTGTTATTGTAAGCTTCTGTTCATGATGGTTAAGTGTTGATGTGAGCTTCTGTCATGAATGGTTAAGCATTGATATTTTTTTGTTGTAGGCTTCTGCCCATGGTGGTGGTTAAGCATTGATGGATGTTCTTGCTTCTGTTAAGTGGTTAAGCCTTGAGTTGTGGCTTCTGCTTAATGGTTAAGCTTTTGCCCTTTGTTGGCTTTGCTGATTTTAGCTTCTGCCTTGTATGGTGGTTAAGCATTTGGAGCTTCTGCCTTGTATGGTGGTTAAGCATTTGGAGCTTCTGCCTTGTAAGGTGGTTAAGCATTTAGAGCTTTGGATATGCATTTGTATTGCTCATCCCAAGCTGGAAGTGTAATGTACACCTTCCACTGTTAAAATAGTTAGAATTAGTTAGAGTTTGTTAGAATTAGTTTTAAGGATTAGTTAGTTTATTTGGATTAGTTGGCTATATAAGCCAAGTTTACCTATTGTATTTTTCAACTTCTTTATTCTATCAATATACTAGTTTTTCATTTCTCTCATCTCCCTTATCTTCCTCTTCTCTGCAACCATGAAATTCAACAGTTAGTTTATACCACATCTTTATTAATATTTAATGGCAAGTTTACCGCATACTTGTTAATATTATTATTATTTTTTACCATAGTAGGTTTATCGCCTACTTGTTTATATTTTTTTATGGAAGGTTGAGCTTTGTATATATTTTTATTTTATTCTTCCTTTTTATTCTTCTCTTTTGTCATGTGTAGTTAAATTTGTGTGTTTCTAGGGTGAAGACGTAACTTGATTCAATCAACATGTATTAAGATTGAAATTTTAATCAATTTCTTTTTATTTAATTTGAGTGCTTATTATGATTCTTAATGCTTTTATGAATTAGCCACTCATAAATTGATTTAGTGAGGTGTGTGTAGAATCAGAAGGTTTGCATATGACCTAGACCATAAATAATAAGTGTCATGATTTATAATCATATAAGAATAGAGGTTATAAGTTGTGTGAGAGAATTGTAGTATTTTCCATGAGAATCCATAGAGTAATGGTCATGCCTTTAAGAGTTAAGGTTTAGACCAAGGAATTGAGTTTTAATTAATTATTGGATTCTCTCCATCAATTAAATGATTAAAAATTAATTAGAATGAAGGTCCCAAAGCTACTCTATTGTTTATGATAGATTGTTGAATCAAGTGAAGTCAGATCCCTAATGTTTTAATTTCATATGTTTACATCCTTAATGTGTTTTGCATTCATGTTCTTTGTTTTTTTTTCCTTTCTTAATTTCGTGTGTTTTAGTTTTTTTTCTTAATCGTCAACTTTATTACTTTGACAATTCAGTGCACTTGTCAATTTTTTTTCAACATATTTTTGCAAACCTAGGTTGATACAGTGAATTTTATTGCTTCAAGAATTCAAAAGAAGCTAAAAATGTTATTGCATATCATTTGTCCATACTTACAATAGGAGCACCTTTTGATATCACATCTATCAATGATTCTTCAGGGACGAGCTAAAGCGTTACAGTCTTGGGAATCTGACTCAAAAAGATCCTATTTGTCAATTTATAAAAAAATTGGATAGGAAAATTATCCTCGACTCATAGAAGGTGTTTAAGCTGTTACTGGACGTAAAACCAGAGGAAGATGTGAGGTACAATTACAACAACATGTATATATTATCTTGTACATCTCCTAAAAAAAGGAAAAAAAGAGGACGAAACTTCGGTTGTAATTGGTCTTTTAATTAGATTAGGAGCCCCTACTAGTAGCAGACCCGTCATTGACTCGGGTGGACCTTCGCATGCCGGTCTGTAAATAAAGTTTGTGTGCCATGTTCTGTAGAGAGCCGCACAAGCATTCCCAAGTTTTAACCATAGGCTCTGCTTGCTGATGGACAGATAGAAGCGTCATGTGTTTGCATTCTCGCGTGACAATGCCTTTGAGCTGGATCATGTGATTTAATGTCGTGGGCTCTCCAACTATCTCTCACTGACTGTGGTCGTTGGTGGTAGTTGTCAGATTTACGCACTTTAATTAGTTGCGTCATAGCTCAATCCAAAATATCCCATAAGCGGGAGGGAGAAGAATTCCAAGATTGGCTGAGCCGTCTTGGTATTACTGCATTCATGACACGCAATATAAAGATGCGCCATGCAAACTATACATAAAGGTATACTATCATTTGTTATTATAATTTTATCTTTATATGATTTTATTTTATTTTGATTTTGGACAGACAATCCTTTGAGCGGGGTCCTTCAAGGGTTTCTAGGCTTCTTTACCCTGATGATTTTCTTGAAGTCTAAAAAAATAAAAAATAAAAAAATAAAAAATAAAAATAAAAAAGTTTTTTAAATTCAAACTTTTCTGACAACAGCCAACCTACCCATATAGGTGCTATCATTACCTTTTTCCATTCTCTTCGCTATTTAAACACTTCATTTTCTTCACTTTCTTCTAACTCATAATCATTCAAAGAGAGTGTGAGTGTAGAAATGGAGGGATCTCCTTCTTCTGTTTGTAGACTTACCAATGTCTGTGTATTTTGTGGGTCAAGTTATGGGAAAGGTTTAGAGTTTGTAAACGCAGCAAGCACTCTTGGTTGAACACTTGTTGCGAGAAATATTCGTGTAGTATATGGGGGAGGTAGCATTGGGTTAATGGGAGCTATATCACTTTCTGTACATCTAAGAGGTGATTAAGTTTTAGGTATCATTCCTGAACCTTTAACTCAAAAGAACATCATTAGAAAGACAATTGGGTAAGAACTTCAAGTATCATCTATGCATGGACGAATGAAGGCAATGCTTGAAAACTCTGATGCATTCATTGCCTTACCGGGTGGTTTTAGTACTTTGGAAGAAGTTTTTCAAATTATATCTTGGGCCCAATTGAACATCCACCATAAACCCATAGATTTGTTGAAAGTTAATAATTTCTTTGATAATTTGTTATCTTTTGTTGACCATGCTGTGGAACAGAAATTTATCACACCTTCAGAAAAATGACTACTTATCTTTGCTTCCACTGTTGATGAGTTGATTGATAAATTAAAAGTTTTTGTTTATGAACCTGATCCAGTAACAACTCATATAGATTAGTCAGAAGGAAGCGGTGAGGGAAGCAATATGAAAAGCAAGCCAGATCAGACACTCCAACTATTTAAATAATTATAAGCTTTAGTTTTAGTCATCGTACTTTATTTCTATTTAAATTTGTATGAAGTTTCTCTTTTCAGTAATTGCAATAACAAGTAATATATTTTATCCTTTACCTATCTATGTTTTGACATTGAGGACAATGTTGTGATCTGGTTAGGGGGAAGGACAGTTGTATGAATAATTGTGTAAAAAAAATAAAAAAAATCAAAATAAAAAAATAAAAGAAAAGGAAGTGTGTTTATTAATATATTTGTCTTATTTATATGTTTGTCAGTAATTTACTAACAGTTAAACCAATAAAGAATGGCAGAGTAAGGAGTAAATTTTGCTCTGAAGGTAATTTTACTCTTGAGACGCATTTTAGTTGGGATAGATAACTATTGTGGTGTGGAAGTAGCAATTCAAATTTAGAAAAATTTGCATGATTGAATAAATTGTCTTCTTTCTTAAATTTCATATACTTAGTTATGAATGTTGAATTAATAGATTAAAAATGATGGATATATGCCTTGTGAGATTTTGAGCCTATCAATGAATGAATTGAACATCTGTACCATTCTCTTCTTTCTTGTGTGATTTTTTCACTCATGAAATTGTTACTCTAGAACTTGCTTTGATTCTTTTTGAAGCTACATTTTCACATGCATACATAAACATAATTGAGGCATTTTTCTTAAAATAGCTACTTTGACCAAATAGCTAACCTTGCATATTTTTCCTTATGTACCCCCTTTGAGCTTATTTGACCATTCTTTGTTTCTAGCTCATAACGTGTCTTAAAAAAAAACCATATTCATACCTAACCTTAGGGAATAAGAGAACATTGACTTTGTTATTGGTTGAGTTTTTTAATAAGTGTGAGTGTGTGTGTGCAAAATGTTCCTAAAAAAAAGAAAAAAAAAGAGCTGACCACCGCTGCAATCAAAGAATGCACCTTGTGACATATTCATACCTAGAATAAGAGTGGATGCTTGGAAACAACAGAAAGAAAAGGAGAATGTTCAGGCCTAATAGTGAATTCAACCTACCAATTTGACATTGATCTTCAACAAAACATTAGTCAAATATTGTTCATTGTCCTATATGAGAAGGAAGCAAATAGAGAAGGAACTAAAAAACTCTTGGGAAATTTAAATTGAATATTCTCAAACATCTTCTCCACTCTAACTGTATCATAATGCTCTTCTATTCTCTTTGGTATTTAACTTGTCATATCCATATTACCCCTCTCCTTTACCATAGTCTCATTATAACCTTAAATAAAACCCTCTTGATTTTTGTATGTATGTTATTTTTGAGTAGCGGAGAAGTAGAAGATAAGTAAGCTTATGGTAGTGCAATTAGTCATGAGTTGAATAGAGTGAAATACTTACCTTTTAAACACTTGAGAGATTGAGAGTGAATTTTGTGAGGATCTATCATTCTTGATTCATTCTTTTCAACTGAAGTTTCTTTACTTGTTAGTTTGATATGCAAAGAAATGTTACCTCATGAATGTTTTGATTCCTTGAATGTCTGGTTGCTCTTTTTGATTCATTGAATTCTTTAGAGTTTTTAGCTTTTGAGTCTGTGTCATTTTTTCTTTGTTCCCTAGTTTTTTTTATGTGTTTTACCCAAGAGTGCAAAAGTTAAGTATGAAAAATTTGATAACAATATATTTTATACATTTTATAATCCTCTCACTAGGCTTCTTAAGGTTCAATTAAGTTTAGTTAAGCTGGTTTTGACACATTTTATGATATTGGACCTTATTGGATCATTGAAAGAATTATTGCATAAATTAGCATTAATTTATCTTTTTGACAATGTTCAGTAAACTGGCTATAATTTGAGTTTCAAATATCTGGTTGATGTGATTATGGTCTTGTAGGACTAAGACAATTCCCTACAACTTTCATGAAGACCTCAAAGGCCTAATCACACAATTGGATAATTCAAATTGGAGTTGAAGCAAGAACTAGAGTGTTGATCCTAACAGCTTGACCTATGTATACTATTCATGACATAGCTCAGGTTATAGGGTGTAAAATAGGCTGAAATTTTTATGGTTGATAGTTAAGACCCAAATCTACAACTTTCATGTTGAACACTTTTCTAGATTCTAAGGTCTAATGGGTAATATTGGGCTTGGAAGTTAGAATAGAGGAACTGAAACTGGGCCTGAATAGTGTGCAGTAATTGGGCCATATCTAGGGCTATAGTTGGTTTTTGGAGCTGAAATTTTACCAAAAGACAGTTAAGATCCATATCTACAACTTTCATGAAGACCACTTGTGAAAAAATGATGTATTCAATGACTTCAGGACTGAATGATTTCAAAGACAAATAATCTCCATAATTTTTCACTCATCAAAAGTCATTTGACATTTTCCACTCATCCACTCACCATGAATCAGCTCCCTTGTCATTTTATATCACTAATCCTCTATAAAAGGCACCATTGGCAGATCATTTAAGAGGTCTTGGTCTTAGAGGCCAAGATCATGTTATTGTGTTATTTATTTATCTTGTTATAATTTTTTTTAATTCTAAATTGAAGTTATGTTCTTTTTCTTCTTATTCTTCTTCTTCTTCTTCTTTATTTCTTCTTGTCTTGAGTAACTAAGTTTCATTTTTCTTAGGTGAAATGGTGAAAATGAAATAATGTTATTTTTCTTTCTTGTGTTAAATGATATATTTTCATTATGATATGTGTTGTATTTTATTTTCAATCAATTTAGAAACCCTCCTTGTAAAGTGGAGATTTTGATTTGTTGTAAACAAGATTTTGGCATAATGAATGTTTGATCTCATTTATGAGTGGTGGTGTTAATAGATGATTAAAGAAATCATAATATAATTATGTATATAATTTTTAATAAATTTTGAATGTTATATTTTCTAATTGGAACCTTCATTATTTTTGGATTCTAATTGAGTTATAAAAAGAATTAATCTTGTTCTTATTTTATTTACCAAGAGTGAATCTCCTAACCCAAGTAAGTCTTTTTTATTTGTGACCTGGTTTTATCACTTTTATTGTTCTGACAAAATATTTACTTTACATCAAAGAATTTTTCTTCATCAATTCCCTGTGGATCGACCTCAGACTCCTGAGAATTTATTACTTGAAACAACCTGTACTTGAGTTTGTAACTTTTAATCCGCATTACAAACCCACTTTCTTTTTAATTTTCCAAGGTACAAACTACTCGCTTTTAGTTTTTCTAGGGTACAAATGTTTTAGCTTTTAGTTTTCCAAGGTGCAAACTCGCTTACTTTTAGGGTCCTGGGCCAGCTACTTCTTTTAGTTTCGCAAAGGTCCCACACCTACTGCTTTTAAATTCCCAGGGGTCCTGTGTCCACTACTTTTTAGTTTCCCTAGGGCCCCGTGCCCACTGCCTTTAATTTCCCAAAGATCTCGTGCGCCCGCTGTTTCTTTAGTTTTCTAAGGTTCTGGTGCCTGTTTCTTTCAGTTTTGCTGGATTCCACACCCATTATGTCTAGTTTTTTTGGTTTATTTGCTAATTTAATTCATTTTTTGTTTTCAAAAATCCTATGAACAAATTTGAATCAACTCCTTTGATTTCCATTTATTCTAAATGAAATGCAAAGGGGAGCAATTATTGATATCCAAATTTGTCTAGGTGATTTTTGGACCTTGTACTATTATTTTTGGGTTAGTCAAGTCTAAGCCAATGAGTCAGAAAGAAAGAAAGAAAGAGGAGTCCAAGACCAATGTTGAAAAAGAAAAAAATAAATTAATTTGCATAAAAATGTAATAATAATTAAAATATTTAGACGCGATTTTTGATGAGATATTGAATGAAATTTGAAAAAGAAAAATTTCAATTAAATTTCAATATTAATTTTAAAAAAATCAATTTGGATTTTAACAACAAACTATTAACAAGAATTATTAGCAATTGTTAGACTAGATACGTGTTAAATTTCTTAGCAATATCATATCTTTAAATCATTGATTTATTCTTGATTTAAGGAATTTTAATAAGGAGATATAGGTTCAGATTTTTAATACTATTAAATCAATTTCCAAATCACTTGAGATTGATGTTTGATTTACTAGCAATAAATGAGAGAAAATTAGGAAAGATTTGATTATTAAATTAATTGAGGCATCACTTTGCCTATAAATAAGAAAGCACCAAAAGCACTTGGGGACACCTTTCTTTTCATATAACAAGATTCTTTTAAAAGCACGCACTCTTTGTTGAAGCAAATGACAAAGAAGAGAGTAAAATTTTGAGAGTATTTCATTCTTCAATCATAATATTCCTATCCATCTTTGGAGGTAGGCAGCCACCTTCTTAGTTTTCCATCTTCACTATAGTTGCATATTTACATGCTTTATCCTTTACTTTGACGAGTTCAACTTCATCTTTTTGAATAAAAACTTTTTTTTAATTGTGCTTTGACAATCATGTCATGGTGATGTCAATTTTTTGTCATTTTGCTATAATATTATATTTATTTTCCAAACATATTCAATTGTCGTATAACATGTTGGTCATTCCAACTTCCTTCCACACATTTTAAAAAAAAATTAACATTTAAACTTTGGTCGATGACAAAAAAATTAGGAGAGGATCGGGGTGTCGATTAACGAAACTCTATCTAATAGTCTTGAGGCTATTTTATTAGATCATGCCAAGTATGTTGGGGGGACCTGATTTTCATAATTAAAATAAATAATTTTTTTTTCATAAAATTAAAATAAATGTGACCAAATTTATGCATCCCAACTTTTTGATTGTAGTGAGTTAAAGTTTTACTTTTTATGAAAACTTTTTTTGAAAATCACTACAAAAATATCATTATACCCAAAAATATTTTCTTGATTTTGAATAAGATTTTATTTGGTCATTTACTTTAGAAAAAATATTTTCTTGACTTAAACATATTTTCTTGAACTAAAATCTTATTCACTAAAACTAATATTTTATTTGACCATTTATTTAGAAAATTATTTTTTTTGAAAAGAAAAATACAATTTTGATTCACCACTTTCATACCACATGTTGCGGGATTAAAATTTGTTTTGTACAAAAATGGTTATTTAGCCATCCATTCCCTATCCAAGTTATTTATCACTCTTGATAATATGCCTGACAAAGTGTGACATATTAAAATAAGATAAAAATAAAATAATTTTTGCAAATAAACAATAAAAGGACAAATTTAATTAATTTTAAAGGATACCACCAGAACAAATAGGTACTCGTTCTTGGAACGGACGGCGTAGGGTGCTAATACCTTCCTTACACATAATCAACCCCAAACTTATACTATAAAACGCATACCATCTTTTAGGTATCCGATCGAACTTTTTCATGTTTAATAGATAAATCGGTTAGTGGCGACTCCTTTTCATTATTGCATTCATTTGCAAGAATTTGCTGCTCTACGTTGCATTGTGCTGAGAAGGACGTTGTGACAGGGGTGTTTAAGGTTACATACATGAGAAATTAGCACTGATCATTCTAGAGAACATCACTGGAAGAGCTGGAAAAGTCCACTCCAACATTTCTTTTGTAAACCTTTAAATTCTAATCCCTTTTGTACTTCCTTTCCTATACTTTTCCTTTCTATAATGATAATCTTTTTTTCGTTGCAACCTATTATTGATTCAATATTCATTTCTCATGATAGATTTATAATGAGATGCTAAACATGTGACAATATTGTAAAAACATTTAGATTTGCTTTAGCAATTTCAAAAGGTCATGGGAAATGCAATGAATTCTCAATAAGAGTATTGATGAGACAAAAAAAAAAAAAGAATAACCAGGCAAAACATAAAGCAAATTAATGAATTTTGTTACTGTTCAACCTTGATCCCGCTGTAGGAAAAAGTCCTTAAGGGTTGTAGAAACAAGAGCGACTCAATCAAAGCTATAATGTGTCAAAATTGTTTACGCAATTTGTTCTTGAGAATTTTTTTCAATAGGACATCCATTGTATTATGCATCATCTCAAGCATCACATGCATTTACAAAACCAACCATTTCTTTTTAGTTCTCAGGTCCTCGCACCCATTGCCTTTAGGTTCTATCAGGCTTCAGTGGATACTCGACTCATCAACCTTTTTACCTTTTCTTCTCTACGTTTTCTGTCAAGTTTCGGCAGATGCCCGACTCTGCAAGTTTTTTGCTTTTCTACTCTAAGTTTTCTGTAATGCTTCGGTGGATACCCGACTCTACAAGCTTTTTACTTTTTTTGTTCTAAGTTTTCTGTTAAGCTTCGGTGGATACCAGATGCAACTTTTTACCTTTTTTACTTTAAGTTTTCTATTAAGTTTCGGTGAATACCTAACTCCACAAGTTTTTACTTTTTGCTTTAAGTTTTCTGTTAAGCTTTGGTGGATACTCGACTCCGCAAGCTTTTTACCTTTTCTACTTGAAGTTTTCTATTAAACTTTGGTAGATACTTGACTCTGCAAGCCTTTTACTTTTTCAGCTTTAAGTTTTCTGTTAAGCTTCAGTGGATACCTGACTCCATAAGCCTTTTACCATTTCTGCTTTAAGTTTTTTGTCAAGTTTCAGCAAATACTTGACTTTGCAAGCTTTTTATCTTTTCTGCTTTAAGTTTTCTGTTAAACTTCGGTAGATACCCGACTCTGCAGGCTTTTACCTTTCTTCTTGTAAGTTTTCTGTTAAGCTTTGGTGGATACCTGATTCTGCAACCTTTGATCTTTTTGCCTTTAAGTCTTTTGTCAAACTTTTTACTTTTCTGCCTTTAAGTTTTCTGTTAAGTTTCGGTGGATACTCGACTCCGTAAACTTCTTACCTTGTTCTTGTCAAGCTTCAGCAGATACTCGACTCTACAAACATTTTACTTTTCTACCTTTAATTTCTCTGTCAAGTTTTAGCCGATACTTGACTCCACAAGCTTCTTACATTTTTACTTTAAGTTTTCTGTTAAACTTCGATGGATACCCTATTCCACAAGCCTTTTACCTTTTTTGCTTTAAGTTTTCTGTTAAGCTTTGGTGGATAGTTGACTCCACAAGCTTTTTACCTTTTCTACTTTAAGTTTTCTGTCAAGCTTTGGCAGATACCTGACTTCGCAAGCTTTTACCTTTCTTCCTGTAAGTTTTCTGTTAAGTTTCAGTAGATACCTAACTCCACAAGCTTTTTACCTTTCTGCCTTTAAGTTTTTTGTCCAACTTTTACTTTTCTGCCTTTAAGTTTTCTGTTTAGTTTCTGCAGATACCTGACTCCTTAAACTTCTTACCTTGTTCCTGTCAAGTTTCAGCGGATACCCAATTTCACAAGCTTTTTACTTTTCTGTCTTTAAGTTCTCTAAGCTTCGGCGGATACCCGACTTTGCAAGCATTTTACCTTTTTGCTTAAATTTTTTTGTTAAGCTTCGGAAATACCTGACTTTGCAAGCTTTTTATCTTTCTGCTTTAAGTTTTCTATCAAGTTTCGGTGAATACCCGACTCCGCAGTGGATACACGGCTTTGTGAGCTTTCTTACCCTTTTGTTAAGCTTCAACGAGTACCCAACTCTATAAGCTTTTTAACCTTTCTATCAAGCTTCAATAGGTCTCCTTACCCATTACCTTTAGTTTTCCAATTCCTAGCACCCACAACCTCTAGTTTTTGGGTCATCGTAACCATTGTCTTTAAGTTTTTAGGTTCCCATATCCATTTTTTTTAAGTCTTTGGGTCCATATACCCGTGGTCTTTACCTTTCGGGGTCCTCATGCCCCACATTTTTACCTTGTTTTATTGTTCATTGCATTTTGCGTCGATCCGCACACTCTATACAAAAAAGAAGAAGGGAGATAACAAAAAAAAAAGAAAGGAAAATTGTCATGGAAAAAATTGAATCAATTCCTTTGCTTCCTATTTAGTTTAAATGTAAAGCAAATGGGAGCAGCTGTTAATACCTAATTTTGTCCATAAAATTTTTATTTTTGTTGCTTAATCAAGGACTAATAATTTTGTGTTAAATGATGCTTAATTGTAATATTTTGAACACAATTTTTTTTTTCAGGTTCTATTTACTTCCATCTTATTTGGATCACTACTTTTTCTTATTATTTGCATAAAAAAAAGAAGCTAACGTTTCAACCAAATAAACAAACCCAAAAACAAAAGACAAAGGCAAACTTTTGTGGAACCATTGCAAAAAAATGGGAAAGTAGTGTGAAGTTAGAGGTTGCAACATACATAATGGGATCTGTGATATAAAAAAGCCAAAAAGGTTGAAACACAAAGAAAGGAAGTTTACAAGATGAGGAAGGAAATCCAAGCAAAGTCAAGGAAAAATCTTGGAGTAGGGGAAGCAAATACAGGCAAAGTCAAGCAAAAATCTTGTAGCAGGAGAGCTACAACTAATTATAACCACCCTATGCTATAACACATCCCCTATGTTCTCACCTGCAAAGCCAACTTGGGTTTCACAGGTCAATAAAAGGATACAGAGAACAAATAGTGGAAAGGAGAAAAACTATGATAACTTACGTTCGTGCTAAGAAATTTTTTTTGAGTATGCTGGAAAGTGAAAGAGAAAAATGGTGAGTTTGAGTTGAAGCAAAGAAAAAGTGAGTTGAAGCAAATAAGTAGAGAACGTGATCCTAAACAAAAAAAGAACAAAATCATAAATTTTCCCTATTTCCTTGAAGGATCAAATGTAAGAATCTCCATCTCCTTTATTTTTAGCTTCAACATGAAATGGACTATACTTTCCTCTGATCATGGTTGATTTACATTTTGATTCATCTACATCCAAGGATACACATACAGACTGAATAAAAAATAGCACATTCACCATTGCCATCTAAAAAACCCTTGAATCCTAACTTAAGCAAAAACAAACAGAACCTGCAGAACCTAGAGCACCAACCACAAATTCCACAAGAACATTAAAACAACACTAGATCCACAAAACTGAACCACCACATCAGGACCCCATAGCCAAGCCATCATCTTCGCCAACCACAGCCCAGCCACCAAATGTCTTAATCAGCCCCTGCCTTACCACTGAAATTGAACCACCCGGTGACCAGATCAAAAACCCCATGACATCCCCAATCTTGGTCCTGGAAAGCCTAACGTTGTCGTCTACCTCGCCACACCGCTACACCACCGTCGTGCCTTTTTTGAGTCACCCAGCCGCCGTAAAGCCACCTAACCCAAAATCGTCCTATGCCCCTTCAACCTTGCGCCGCTATCGAACCCAAACTTGCAACCACCTCAGACCCGAGCCCTTCACCTCCACTGCGCACCAACCACCCAGATCTGCCACCCACACCGCCAGAACCACTGCCCGTCGAACCTACAACTTCGCCGCCAACCAAGTCCACAGCCACTAAACTCGTCCACGCCACCACCATCTCACATCACCGGCAACCCGCACCCATAGCCGGACCTCTGCCCCCAACAACCACGTCGTCGTCTGTCTTGGGCCTCTCACAAACAAAGAGCTCAAACTCCCTTTCCTTCCTTTATCTCTCTGTTTCTTTTTTGTTTATTTATTCAATCTTTTTATGCATTTGTTTGTTCTATTGTTTGTTTCATTTTATTTTTTTATTTTTTTAGGTTGATTTGTTTTCCTCTTGAGTTGATAATTATGGGTTAGCAGTAACTTCTATCTATCATGTCTTTATATATATAAAAAAAATCTTTTAATTCGCGTAGTGACTAATGACAATGATTGAATAGCAGATGATATCTTCAATGTCATTTAGATCACAAGAGTTTATTAAGTAGTCTAGTGCTAACTTGAACCATGTGCAACAATTGATCTGTTTTCAAACAAAATTCCCTTTCATAATTCCTTTTCATAATTAAAATCAACCAACTAGCATTTATTTTATAAAGAACGACATAACTTTGAGTTCCCCATTGCACCAAGGGATATGTAGGGGTGGGAATTCATTTCTGTCATGCCAAAATTAATTTTCATAATTTGGGTTATTTCCTTTTCTTTTATAAATAATTACAATGTTTTTTTAAAAAAGGTAAAATAAATATATTTGAGATTATTAAAATTTGTACAATTAACTTAAGGTATCATTCCTAGAATGGATAATGTAGGATACTAACACCTTCCCTACCTAACTCTTGCATCCAAACTCATTTTTTAAAAGACCAGTTTTCTCAATTAAAAGATTTTTCTAATATATTTTTTTAATTTAAATAAACATTGATAACAAGTACATAATTTTCAAAATCCAATTTTTTGGTCGTCTCGTGTCGATCCCAATTGCAATAGTGTGTGATCTATATAATAAAAGTGTTGAATTGAAGGGTTTTAGGTAGAGAAGAAGGAAAACAGAGAATATAGACAGATAATAATATTGACTTGATGTGTTGATAATGTGATACAAGAGACAAATTCAATAGTCTCATTTATATTAATTCTAGACTCCTAATCCTAATTAAATAAAGAAACAAGTTAGGAAATATAATAAATAAGAAATAAATATTAAGAGATCATCTATGATACTATAAAATATTTTAAAATACAATAAAAATATTTTGAGATATATTTCAAATATTATAAAAAAAAAACATTACTTATTTCACACAATTTCTCAATATTTTAATCTCAAAATCTCAACTTACATTGATCTCATATTTTTAAAACTGTTATACATCTTTCAAAATATGCGAATAAAATAATAAAATAAGTCATTTAATGAAAAATATATACTTAAAACATTTACCTATTTGCTAATAGAATTACGCATTCATTGGATAAATCTGAGATGTTTGTCTCTGACTAAGTCTATAGGTATATTATTATAGACTAATTTTGATGCATTATTGTAATTAAGAAGGCCTCTTAATAACTGTTTTCTCTAAAATTTAAATTTAAATTCTCTTTTTAGAAGTGCGGATGGCTCACTTAACATTAAACCCAATGTGAGATTGAAAGTAAATATAACTAACCAAAATTTTTTTATTTACATTTATTTTTGGCCCTACGCATCCGTCCCTGCTCCCCCCTTTTTTTGAAAGATTCTTACTACAAGTATGTACTATGAAGTATTTAATGTTACAGCTCAAGTTTGTTGATTCTAACCGATCAGGACCTGAAACTTACTATATAATTAATTTTGAAATGTCAGAACTTCTTATTTGGGTTTCTTAGAGCATCACCTTATCTAATAAGTAAAAAATTAATCTCTTAAAATATAATTAAATACCTAAATAAAAATATCTCTTAATATTATTATTTTTATACACATAAATTTAAAAATCAAACCTAATACTATATGTTTAAAAGATTTAAACCACTCTTATTCATATCAATGCACGTTCTTTTCTGTGGTTATCAATAGGTACTTTTTACACGAAAAAACAATTTAAAATTAATCCATAACTTATATCAACCAGCTAAATGAGCGATGTGTTAAATACAAACTTGCCGAACTTTAAATTCTTAATTTATACATTACTTTAACGGATTCACGTTATTATATGAACTGTTTTTCTAAAGAATAAATACATATATATAAGTAAAAAAAAAAAAAGAATTCATACATATATAATGAAAGTTTATATGATGAGAGAAAATATTGAAAATATCATTATTGGAAATATCATTATTGAAATGATACATCGATTGATTACAAGTTTTATTCTGAAGTAAATGTCTATGTTGGTCCTCCAACGTCATCATATAAAATGTTCAATTGTAATTTATGCAACCAGTTTTGCCCTTTTAAGGACACAAATTTAATGACACTAGTTTATTAATTAATCTGATGGTATAAATTAATATTAAAGAACCACTTTAATAATTTGTCAAAAGAAAAAAACAACTTTAACACTTACAAATGAAATACTAACCTAACTATACATATATATTTGCATAAAAGTATTAAGAACACATTTTTTATTATATTTTTTAACATATTTTTTTATTAAATTATGTCACATAATAAAATATATATTTAAATTTAATTATAAGTTAATTGAGTTAATTATATATTAATTGAGATTGAATATATATTTTAGAGTATGACATAATTTAATAAAAAATATATTAAAAATAATGTGATAAAAAATATATTCTTAACATTCCTTTTCATAAATTTTGAAAAAGTTAAAAACTCTTGTAATTGTATATCATAATTAAAGTTATAGAAATTATATATTTTTTCCTTTTCAAGATTAATTTTCTTACTCTTCTCTTGGAAAGATAGAAATTATATATATTTGTTATGTTAAAGGTGTAACTATTTGGGTAGAGAAGAAAGATAAGTGGCCAAGTGAACGATGACAAGCTTTTTATAATTACGAAGGTTTTATAATTTTGTTTAAAAAAATTATATCATCAATAATCTTAAACTAATTACACATTTAAGAGAAAGTTGATTTTTTATTTTTAAATGAGATTCTTTATATAAATATAGAAGACATGAAATTAAAAAATGTTTTTAATGTATAATTATCTTTTACTTTTTTTAAATTAACAATCAGAACATTACTTAATATCTACTAGATTAGCATTAACATAATTTTATGGTTTTTCTTATTAATTTGTAAAAAAAGGTGTATGCATAAATCAGTGATCTCAACGGTTAATCTATAAAAAAAACTTAATTATAAGTATATATTTCATATATAAACATTATTATATAGCATTTTGTCATGTTCAATAGACAAATAGCGCATTGGTCTCACACGTGTGGTGTTAATTGGTCTCACAAACGTGATTTTGAGAAATGCACATAAATAACTTCGACTAAATAATTGGTCCCAAATTAATCAACATTTTAATTTTATTTAAACATGGTTAGTTAATAGTCATTATCATATATTTAATATAAAAAATTTATTTGATTCTCAGCTAACTCAATAATTGTAGTTTAGCTAAGGTGCAGGAGCATAGTTACTTGTAAAAAGCCAGAGATATAACCAATTGAGTCATGAGTCATCCCAATTATGTTTAAGGAAGTAAATAAATTTTTTTGTTGTATTTTATTTTTAATTAATGATAATTATCTTAAAATTTGTTTTGAATCTTTAGTCAATAGAGTGGATAAACAATGGAAAAAGTTACATGCAAAGAAAGTTTGAGAAATCAATGGCCCAAATTCTTTCTGAGTGTAGGTGAAAACAATTTCCTCCATTGATTTAATTTCTATAAAGAACTTGTATTGCACTTTATTTCTGTAAATAATACAACTCAAAAACAATTGGGATGAAATGCAAAGATGGAATCTCCTATTCATTGGTGAGTGAAGCAAATGACTCCATTTAATTATAATTTTAGGGATAATAATTCAAATATATCAGATAGAAAAATTACCTCACATCTATAAAATAAGCATAATTAGAACGTGGTTGAGCGAAAAATGGCTTAGACTAACTGTAATTAGATAATAAAATTTATGCAAATATGTATGATGTGTGTTGACCCTTATATGTATCAATGGCCATCATCACCTGTGTCTTAATAATGTAATTATATTTAGTTTTATTAAAAAAAAATTACTAACTTCCATACTTTCATGTGAAGCTTAACAATTTTCACATTTTGTGTAAGACAAAGAAATCACAACCTTCTTTTATTAAATAACCTAGTCTAAAAAAGTAGTTTAGAAATTTAAGATTATCAAATTTAATGAAAGAAGAGAAAATTAACATAGATTTTAATGATAAAAACAGAATTTGATTCTTTTTATTAAATATAAAAAAAGAAAATGATAAAAGAAATGAAAATTTAGTTATTATTTAAAAATAAAAATTATGCATATAAAAGAAATTATAAGATATTTTGATGAAATGTAAACAATTTATAATTGATTTAAATATATTTACAGATTTTATGTACGAAAAAGTTAAAAACTCTTGTAGTTGCATATAATAATTAAAGTTATGTACTTTTCTTTTTAGGGTACTTAAGTACTTTTATGTAAAATTTTCTTCTATCTACTTAACATTTTTATGGTTCTTTTTCATCCAATTTGTAAAAAAAAAAGGTTTTGACTTAAATCACCCCTCTACATCGTTTTTCTCTCCTTTTATCTAAATAAGTAATTTTTCACATAGATCCATTTTCTTTGTGCTTTTCCATGTTTTTAGACAAATCGCATTGCGTCTCACACGTGGTGTTTTGTTCACAAACGTGTTTTGAGAAATGCACATAAATAACTTCGACTTTGGTTTCCAAATTAATCAACATTTTAATTTTATTGGTTCACATTGGATAGTTAATAGTCATCCATTCATATTCAATCAAGACTTTGGCTCAGCTAACGTCAATAATTGATCCGGAGCAGGAGCATAGTTATTGTAAAAAGCCAGAGATATTTGATTTTGTCATTTGTAGGCATTTTGTTTATGCTATTAACCTTTCTTGTTGTAAGTTTGATCGCATTTTCATCCTTTTCGATAATTATCTTAAAATGTTTTGAATTTTAGTCATTAGTTAAACAATGTAAAAAGTTACATGCAAAGATGAATGAATGAATATCTTTTTTAGTAAAAAAAAAATACTTTTATGTAAAAATATAAGAATATTAAATGTTTGTAACAATTTTAACATATATGATAGATGATTTATATATTAAAAAATTGACAAATAATTAATATGATATATTTATAATCTTATCCGTCTTATATTTTCTAATTAAAAAATTAATTAATAATAATTAAGAAAATCAAACATCAAAGTAAAAATATATTGTTTATAGTAATAATATAAATATAAATTAATATTGATATACACGGGCAAGGCCACGTCCTACCTCTAGAAATTGGAACATGCTATCTATCCGCAGAAATTTTTTATCATCCCCAGCACCCTCTCACTTCCACCTTGCTTTGCTAAGAAAAAAAAATAGAGCATAATAATTGAATAAAGTTCCTTCGAATCTCCTGGTCCAAGCCTTCTAAGACCGCTTGCAGAACCATAACGTCTACTTTATAATAACATAGATATAGTGTATATATAGATATATGTGGGCGAGGATAGACTCCGATCACTCAAAACATCTCTTAAACCTTCTCTAAAATATTTTAAAAACATTAAAAATTTATTGTAATTTTATATTTGACTCTCAATAAAAGTAAAATTAATTTTTGTCCTTTTCACGATTAATTTTCTTACTCTTACCTTGGAAAGATAGAAATTAAATATATTTGTTATGTTAAAGGTGTAACTATTTGGGTATAGAAGAAAGATAAGTGGCCAAGTGAACGATGAAAAACTTTTTATAATTACAAAGGATGTATAATTTTGTTTAAAAAATTATATCATCAAGAATCTTAGAGCATATTTGGGAAAGATTAAATCTTTCACAAACAACTATTTTTAGAGGATTAAGCTGTTTTGTGAAATAATTATTATGTTTGGATAAAAAGATTATTTTTAAAAAATTTTTTACACGAAATTTAATGTAAAATAAAAGCTTTTTTCAGCTAATAATCATAAGTTAAAGATTGAAACTTATGATTTTAACTTGTAGATTATTTCTTATACTTTGATATGTAAATACTATTTTGTCTTTAATCAAATAAAGTTTTTAATCATTCTATACCTTTTTTAGTAATTTAATGCATAAAAATTTATTCTTTTTATATCATCCAAACGAATCATATTAATTTAAAATCACTTTACACGTTTAATTTTCTTATCTAAACATAAAAATAAATCGATTATAATCGATTATAACAATAACTATTATGATCAATTATAAAATAAGTGGATTATAATCGATTATAACAATAATCGATTATCGGATATGTATCTATAATTTTTAATTTTTCCAAACAAGTCCTTAGACTAATTACACATTTAAGAGAAAGTTGATTTTATATTTTTAAATGAGATTCTTTATATAAATATAGAAGACATGAAATTAAAAATGTTTTTATTTTATTATTATTTTTTACTTTTTAAATTAATAATCAGAACATTACTTAATCTACTAGATTAGCATTAACATAATTTTATGGGTTTTTTTATTAATTTGTAAAAAAATAAGGTGTATGCATAAATCACTGATCTCAACTGTTAATCTACAAAAAAAAACTTAATTATAAGTATATATTTCACATATAAACATTATTATATAGCACTTTGTCATTTTCAATAGACAAATAGCGCATTGGTCTCACAAATGTGTGGTGTTAATTGGTCTCAAAAACGTGATTTTGAAAAATGCACATAAATAACTTTGACTATTGTAAAAAGGCAGAGATATAACCAATTGAGTCATGAGTCATCCCAATTATGTTGAAGGAAGTAAATAAATTTTTTTGTTGTATTTTAATTTTAATTAATGATAATTATCTTAAATTTTGTTTTGAATCTTTAGTCAATAGAGTGGATAAACAACGGAAAAAATTACATGTAAAGAAAGTTTGAGAAATCAATGGCCCAAATTCTTTCTTTGAGTGTAGGTGAAAACAATTTCTTCCATTGATTTAACTTCTATAAAGAACTTGTATTGCACTTTATTTCTGTAAATAATACGGCTCAAATACAATTGAGATGAAATGCAAAGATGGAATCTCCTATTCATCGGTGAGTGAAGTTGATGACTCCATTTAATTATAATTTTAAAGATAATGATTCGAACATATCAGATAAAAAAATTATCTCACATCTATAAAATAAACATAATTAGAATGTGGCTGTGAAAAACGATGAGACCAATTGTAATTAGATAATAAAACTTATACAATTGTGTATGAAGTGTGTTACCCTTATACGTATCAATCGTTATTGTCGCGACCGTGTTAATCGCGGTGAAATAACAACTTAAACTAAAATATATTTAATTAAGAGTCGTCACTAATTTTATTTAAGTTAGAAAAAATTGGAAAATCCAAAAAAAAATAAAAAATAAAAAATAAAAATAGTCTTTGAAACCAGATTGAATTCGGAAGTCGGTTATATATAGAGAACGGCGGAAACTTAATCCCACAACACTCCTAACACACCCGTCCTAAGACGGTACCTTAAATTAATTATGCGAATTCTTAATAATCCTTGAAAATATTTGTTTTACCCATTTTATAAAAAATATGAAATAAACAAATAAATTATGAAAATTTAATTTTTGGCTTGACGGAATATGGGTCCCACTCCTACGTATCCTCAGGTGTAATGAGGAATTTAAAGTCACGTAATTCTTTAAAAAATATTTGTGGGTTGGTTGATTTTATTAAAAAAAACTTTAAAAATTTGAATCAATAAGCCGTCGCGGCTCAATTATTCAAATTAAGGATTAAATAAGTGAAGCTCGCGTCACACTAGAGACGTCACCTATTGATTATCAAGTTTGTTACAAAACTTTTATTTAACATTATCAATTAGCGATTTAACTTAAAAAAATTGAAAACATGATAATAATTTAAATATAATTTAAATAATAATAATAATAATAATAATAATAATAATAATAATAATAATAATAATAATAATAATAATAATAATAATAATAATAATAATAATAATGTAAATCATCAATTGTCGCATGTACTCGGATGTTTACAAAATGTAAGGGTTAGCAATTGTCGCAACTCGGGTAACCCATATTATTATTATTATTATCATCATTATTTTAAAGAAGAAAAAAAATTATTCTTATATTTTTAATTTATCTTTTCCTTCTTCCCCTTCTTCCCTTTTTTTTTCTTTAATTGATTTTTTTTCATTTTTTTAGCCCAATTTTTTTTGCTACCTTAAGCCCACTTCCTTTAAACAACCCAAAATAACCCAAAAAAAAAAAACTACAATGAAAATCAAAAAAATAACTCACGGTTCAGCAAAGGGGATATTTTGCTTCCTTCTCCTGTGATGTTTCTATCGAAAACACCCAGAGAACAGAGGAGAGAGTCGGTCAGCTGGCGGCAACGGGAACCAAAAGCACAACGATGCCGGTCTGGATCGGAGCCGCGGCTTGTCAGAACGAGTTTGACAAGTTTGACGGACCAGATGATAGATCACGGATCGGACCTACGCGGCTACTGCACGACTTCTGATTGGCCGGATCTGGGTTGTTAGGCGCGGTGTGAGCTCCAGGCAACGGCGGCGTTCGCGGGTTGGAAGGAAGCGGAGACACAATGGCGCAGCTGGTGCGACAAGGCTTGCAGCGCGAATCCGATTCGAGCGAGACACAGGCGCCGTGACTGGTGCGTGACGGTGGCGCGCGGAGGGACGATTTGGGCGTTGTGCGACGCTGACTCGCTTCAGTCGGTCCTACTGGGTCACGACTCAGAGCTATGCAGTGATCTTCGCTGGGTTGAATGGAGATCTAGTGTTCGGTTACTGATTCGAGGATGGGCAGGGATATTGTGATGGGTTTCGCATGGGTTGAAGATGGTGGGATGCTGGCTTAAGCAACGGTACCTGTGATTGGTGTTTGGTTTAGATAGGGTGGCCGTTGAAGCGAGGATATGGTGTTTTGAGTGAGTGGTTGCTGTGCAGTGGGAGGCTACGTGATATGTGAGAAAAATATGAATTTAATTGTAGGAAAAGGTGTTAAGCTGAAGGGTAAAAGTAAGGTTCTGAGTATATGTTCTGATGCCTTTTCTGTGTGTGGGTTAGGTGTTTTATAGGAGAGGATTAGGATGAGGTGTTTGAGTTAAATGTGATTAGGAGTTTGTTTAGGATAAGTGATGGGGGTTTAGGATAAGTTTGTTTAGAATGAGTTTGAGCTAGGATGGGTTTGATGATAACTTGCCAAGGTTGGTTTAGGATAAATTTTTTTTATTTTTTTTATCTTTTTATCTTTTATTTTTTTATTTTTTTACAAAATGCCCCGGACAAAATTGGATGTTCACAGTTGCCCCTCTTTACTTGTTTCTTACTAGATAAAAAGAATAATCATAGTTTTTCATTTTATCATGGTAAGGAACGAGTAAAGACATGAACTTAAATTTTGTTCGGGAGCGAACAGAAACAAAACAATGCAAAGAGCGATGCGCTCAATGACAGAAACTTAAAAGACAGGAGCCGATGCGCTCGAAGATAAAGACAGGAATTAAAAGATAGGGAGCCGATGCGCTCAAAAGTAAAAAATAGGAATTAAAAGATAGGGAGCCGATGTGCTCAAAAAGTAAAAGGCAGGAGCCGATGCGCTCAAAAAGACAGGAAGTAAAAGACAGGGAGCCGATGCGCTCAAAAGTAAAAACAAGAGCAAGAGATGAGCTCAAAAGTAAAAGACAGGAGCCGATGCACTCAAAAAGTAAAAAACAAGAGCCGATGCGCTCAAAAGTAAAAGACAGGAATTAAAAGACAGGGAGCCGATGCGCTCAAAAGTAAAAGACAGGAGCCGATGCGCTCAAAAGTAAAAGACAGGGAGCCGATGCGCTCAAAAAGTAAAAAACATGAGCCGATGCGCTCAAAAGTAGAAGACAAGAGTCGATGCGCTCAAAAGTAAAAGACAGGGAGCCAATGCGCTCAAAAAGTAAAAGACAGGAGCCGATGCGCTCAAAAGTAAAAGATAGGGAGCCGATGCACTCAAAAGTAAAAGACATGAATTAAAAGACAGGGAGCCGATGCGCTCAAAAGCAAGGAGCTGATGCACTCAAAAACTTAAAATGCAAATGCATGGAGCCGATGCGCTCAAAAACTTAAAATGCAAATGCATGGAGCCGACGCGCTGCAATGGAAACATTCATGACAGTTAGACCATGCCTTAAAATCTCTTTTTCTTCTCTCTCTTTTTCTCTCTTTTTCTTTTATATTTATTCTCTTTTTCTTTCTTTCTTTTTTTTTCTTTCTTTTAATCATTCGAACCAGCGGCGACTTTGGAAAGCTTTGACCAATCAAACCCTTGTTCACCGGCTTTTCTTCATCAGACCCTTTGGCTATCTCAGAATCCTTTTAACCCTTTTTCTTCTTCATTCTTTTTTTTTCAACCCTTCCTTTCCTTCTTGGCAACAAATCACTTCGACCAAATGTCACATTGCAAACTATAATTTGAGCTACTGAGATCTTTCAATCTAGCTCAATCATTGAAGGATTGCTGTAGAAATGTCAGAATCAAACTGTTGACCTTAAATTTATGTTATTTGAGACTTAACTTAATGAGTTAAACATGTATTCATGTATGGATAGAAATTCGTTGAATGAACAAACTTCTTTTCATTACTTTGGTAATATGATGAATATCTGGTAAGACACATGCTTAAAAAATGAAAACATAGAAACAAAAGAAAATTGCAAGGGAAAGAAAATTTGCCCCAATTTTGGTTCCTTGTTCCTCATTCAATTGATCTCGTGCAATCGTTTAATAATTCAACTGCTGTCTCTGTTACTACTTTCTTCAGCACATCTTTCCTTTAATCTTTCAGATATTTTCCCCCAGTATGGCCAATTGAACGCAGAATAAAAATTGTCCCAGTTTGGAGTTTTAGACTTCCTTCGTTTGAGATTTTGCCTATTTATTTGTCCTAACTTTTGCTTAAGCCGCCCTTTCGGGTTTTCGACCTAACAGACCTTTTTTTTTTTTTCTTTTTTTTTACTCTAACTTTTGCTTAGGCCGCCCTTTCGGGTTTTCAACCTAACGAGCTTTTTTTTCTTTTTTTCCTTTTTTTTAGGCATAGAATCTTTTAACAACATCAGTATTTACTGGCCTTGGCAATTCTTCTCCATCCATATTCTACAAAATTAAGGCTCCTCCAGAAAATGCTTGCTTAACGATGTAAGGACCCTCATAACTCGGAGCCCATTTTCCTCTAGCATCCTCTTGATTAGGAAGAATCTTCTTCAATACTAAATCTCCTGAACAGAATTCTCTAAGACAGACTTTTTAATTAAAGGCTCTGGCCATTCTGCTTTGATACAACTGTCCAAGACAAATAGCTGCCAGTCTCTTCTCTTCTATCATATTCAATTGCTCATGCCGAGTCTTCACCTATTCAGATCCTTCCAACTCTGCTTCCATCAATACTCTTAAAGAAGGAATTTCCATTTCTATGGGAGAGACAGCTTCCATCCCATACACCAAGGAGAAAGGCGTTGCCCCAGTGCTTGATCGTATATTGGTATGATATACATGTAAATCATATGGTAACATTTCGTGCCAATCCTTGTAGTTCACAACCATCTTAGCCACAATTTTCTTGACATTCTTATTTGCGGCTTCAACCGCACTATTCATCTGAGGCCTGTAGGGAGCTGAATTATGATGCTTGATTTTGAAATTTTCACAGAACTTCTTAATCTCAGCACCATTGAGATTAGCAGCATTATCAGTGATTATCCTTTCTGGGATTCCATATCTGCAGACAATATCCCTCTTGAGGAATTTCAAAAATACATTTTGAGTAATATTGGCATACGAGCAAGCTTCTACCCACTTGGTGAAATAGTCGATTGCTACTAAAATGAAACGATGACCGTTGGAAGCTTTGGGGTTAATCGGCCCAATGACATCTATTCCCCACATCGAGAAAGGCCATGGAGATACCATATTGTGCAAGGGAATGGAGGTGCATTGACTCGATCTACATATATCTGGCATTTATGGCACTTTCGAACATATTTTATGTAGTCCATTTCCATGGTGGACCAATAATAATCGCTCCTTAAAATTTTTCGCGCCATCATATGACCATTAGCATGAGTCCCACAAATTCCTTCATGGACTTCAGTCATGATTAAACGAGCTTCCCGAGCATCCACACATCTGAGTAAGGTGCCATAATGGCTTTTCTTGTATAGAACTTTCCCATTCAAGAAAAAGGCCATTGCCAACCGGTGAATAGTCTTCTTATTCACTTCACTTGCCCCAGTTGGGTATTCTCTATGTTGGATATACTGCTTGATATCATGATACCAAGGTTTACCATCTGGCTCACCCTCCACATTGGCACAATAAGCGGGCTCACTATATACTTTTACTTGGATGGGATGGACATTATTGTGGATATCCAACTTAGTCATTACAGCCAAAATGGCCAAAGCATCTGCAAACTGATTCATGTCTCGAGCCATATGGGAAAAGGTCACCTCTTCAAACTTCTCAGTCAACTTGGTCAAATACTTTTGATAGGGCACCAACTTTGGGTCTTTAGTTTGCCATTCACCATTCACTTAATAAATGATAAGTGCCGAATCTCTGAATACTTTTAATTGCTTGATCCCCAAGTCAATTGCCACTTGTAAACCATAAGCACAGGCCTCGTATTCCGTAACATTATTAGTGCATTCAAAATCCAACTTAATAGCAATTGGATATTGTTTTCCGTCTGGCGAAACAACAACAACTCCTATGCCACTACTATACATATTGACTGCTCCATCAAAATACATCTTCCATGCAAACTCCTCTTTTCCTTCCTCTCCTTCTGCCATCAATATTTCTCCATCAGGGAACTCAGATGTCATTAGTTGTCCACCCTCAAGAGGATTTTCAGCTAAATGATCCGCAATTGCACTCCCTTTGACGGATTTCTGAGTCATGTACTTGATGTTGAACTCTGATAATATCACTTGCCATTTTGAAACCCTTAATAAGACATGAGGGCTTTCAAATATGTACTTCAGAGGGTCCATTCGGGAGATCAGCCAAATGGTGTAATAGAGCATGTACTGCCTTAGTTATTTTGAGGTCCATACTAATGCACAACATGTCTTTTCCATTGCCATGTATCGGGCTTCACAGTCATTAAACTTCTTACTCAGGTAATAAATTGCCTGTTCCTTTTTTCCTGATTCATCGTGCTGCCCCAGCATTGCCCCCATTAGGGGTTGATGACGCTTAGGTATAATATCAGAGGACGACCCGGTGTAGGGGGTACCAACACAGGAGGGTTCATCAAATAAGCCTTTATCTTATCAAAAGCTTCTTGACATTCCTCATCCCATTTGCCCGGCTGATGCTTATTCAACAACTTGAATATAGGCTCACAGGTGCTGGTCAGGTTAGCAATGAACCTAGTGATGTAATTAAGTCTTCAGAGAAAACTTCTCACTTCACGCTCTGTCTTAGGAGGAGGCATCTATTGTATTGCCTTTGCCTTATCCGGATCCACCCTTATCCCTTCTCTGCTAACAATGAATCCGAGTAATTTTCCAGCGGATGCTCCGAATACGCATTTATTAGGATTTGAGCCTCAATCTATACTTCCTGAGTCTTTCAAATAATCTTCATAAGACTGATACATAACTTTCTGTTTCTTTGGATTTGGCTATCATATCATCTACATAAACCTCAATTTCTTTATGCATCATATCATGAAATAATGCAACCATAGCACGTTGATAAGTAGCCCCAACATTTTTCAATCCAAAGGACATTACTGTGTAACAAAAGGTTCCCCAAGGTGTAATAAAAGCCATCTTTTCTTTGTCATTAACATCCATGGGGATCTGATTATACCCAGAATACCCGTCCATAAATGAGAACCTATGATTTCCTGTTGTATTGTCAACAAGAACATCAATATGGGGGAGCGGGAAATCATCTTTAGGACTGGCCTTATTTAGATCTCTATAATCCACGCACATCCTGACCTTCCTACCCTTATTTGGTACTGGCACAATATTTGCTACCCATTGTGGGTGTCTTGACACCTCTATAAATCCAGCTTCTAATTGCTTAGTCACTTCTTCTTTGATCTTTAGTGACATATCAAGATGCATTCTTCTCAATTTTTACCTTTTTGCTTCTACATCCGAATATAATGGAATTTTATGTGACGCTATTTCAGGGTCTAGTCCAGGCATATCTCTGTAGGACCATGCGAACACATCAAGAAACTCCCTCAAAAGTGCCACCATTTCTATACGCTCAGGATTATCTACTATTCTCAACTCTTTCTTATCTTCTTCTATTCCCATGTTAATTACTTCTATTACCTCATTGCTCACATCAAACTTCCTCTCTGAGTATCCCAATATTTTTTTAAATTCTTCAACAATCTCTTTTTCTTCACCAGATCCAAGATCCTCTTCATCAAACGTTGTAGGGGAATCAATTGACAAATTTTCAAGGTCCCTTTCATGAGGTGAACTCTCTATAAGACTCACATCCCTGGAAAGTAATTTATGGGGAGTTGAAAAGATAAAAATAGAGTAGAAATGATAAAGCAAGAGAAGGAAGTCTTTTTTTTTTAAGAGAAACACGGGAAAATGAAACTAATAAATGTAAAAAGAAGATAAGCAAAGAGAGTGACACAGAGGAATGCTGAATAAACATGTAACTTTATTTAGTTAATTGTCTCAAATAACATAAATATAAGATAAAAACATATCTAGACACAAATATCTGCTTAGCATGACTAGACAATTACTTGGAAGCAATAATATCAATCATTGATTCAGATTGCCAGTTCTTCAATGGCTCCTTTTTAGAGAAAGGCTGGATTGCTTTGCACTCTTCAGGGCCTTCTTCATGTAATGCATTGATAGTAAGATGGTATTGGGGACGAATGACTTCTTCAAGCATGATTACTTTGATTGGTGCCGGGAATGTCTCCTTCAGGTGAGGAATATGCTTCATTTCGCCCTTATCACTCCTTTTCCCCAAAGTCATATTCTCCATTCTCTCTTCCAGAGCCACTTCGTACCCCAATCCAAACTTGTCTAGTTTTTCTGGAAGTGAAATCGGTGTCTGAGTTCCTTGCAATTTTGAGCCCAGACCTTTTCCTTTCTGGTACCCATTATTAGTCATAATTCGGGCTACCACCTGATTCACAGTTTGCATCGAGGGTTCACCCCCACTGAGTTCAGTTTCAACTACCTCAAAGCTGTGCCACAAATTCTCCTCATCTTTCTCTGCACTTTCCACATACAGCACTGAAACCAGTTTTGACACCATGATTTCTTCTTCTCCGTGTATAGTAATAACCGACCTATTCTCGATGTATTTAACACTCTGGTGTAGTGTAGAAGGAACAGCACCAGCAGCATGGATCGATGGTCTCCCTAGGAGCATAGTGTAACCAGGCTTAATGTTCATAACTTGGAACAATACCTGAAAACTACTTGGACCAATCTCTAATGGCAACGTCACCTCTCCTAAAATGCCCCTCCTATTTCCATCAAAGGCTCGCACTACCATTTCTCGAGGTGACAGTTCATCCTTACTTATTGACAATGAGGTTAGAGTCGACTTCGGTAGGATATTTAATGCAGACCCCCCATCAATCAAAACTTTTACAACTATATACCCTTTACATTTAAGGGTTATGTGTAAGGCCCGTGGGTTTTTCTCAGACCAAGAGGTGATCTCTTCATCCATAAATGTGATCATGTTGACGTGCTTTATCGGGTCCACCATGCTGATAACATTCTCAGGGGTAACATCGGGTTTGACATAAGCCTCATTCAGTACTCTTAGCAACGCTTTTCGATGTAACTCAGATGTCAAAACGAGTGACAAAAGGGATATCCTTACTGGAGTCTTCTTCAGCTGTTCCATCACATCGTATTCACTCTGTTTCATGATCTTCAAAAATTCTTCCTCCTCTTCTTTCCCTCTCTCCTATTCTTTTGCACTTTCTTCCTTACCCCATTCTTTAACATTCTTTTTCTTCTCTAATTCTACTAGGCCATAGCATCGCCAACTCCTTGTAACTATATTAGTCACATACCCTTCATCCTGGAGTATTTCAGCAACTTGGGGCTTTGAAGTCTCTTCCCCGACTCCTTTCGTTTCCACCTTAGCTTCATAATTCCATGGTACTGAGTGAGTATCATCATAAGTAAATGACATTGGCTTCTTGACTGTAACAACTGCTTTCCCTGGCGTCGGGGCTTGGTTGAGAGGTGGCACCTTCAGCACAAAGCGTTCTACTACACTGACCTCTTCGAGAGGAAGCTACCCCTTGTCCGAAGCTTGTATTATTCCCAAAGTGAGTAATCCTTGAACTCAAACCTTAAAGTCCCAACAGTTCTCAATATCGTGTCATGTTCTCCCACAATGGTAAACACATCTTGATTCTTCATCATACTTCTCCTCTTCTTTTACTGATGAAGCTGGTGCCGTGATAACATATCCTGCTTTCTTCAACCCCTCAAATATTTGAGTCATCGGCGTGCGCAGGTTCATGGCATTCCTTATTGGAGGTCCTTCCATCTCTAAAGCATTTACCACATTCCTTTCACCATGATTAGGAATTGGATTGCTGACAATACTAGGTCCAGCCTCTTCTTGAATGTCCAATTTTTCACAAGCAATAAGCTTTCTTACCGCCATCTTGAAAGACTCACAGTCTTCGATTGAGTGCCCCGAAATATCCATATGGTACTTGCAAGTTAAATTCGGGTTGTACAATGTCTTGAAATGGTGGTTGTAGGGGACGTCAGGGTTCCCGAGATGAGGTGAGCATCAAACAGCCTTTGGAATAGATCTGCGTTTGAGATGGACAGTTTTGGGAAGAGGGTAGGTTTTGGGTACGGAAACGGCCTTGATTTTGGAAGTTTGGTCGAGGTTGTGGGTAGTTTTGGAAATTTTGCGGGCCGAGGTGGGTCGGGTATAGATTGGGCGATGTGAACACCCAATTTTCACCGGACTAAAAAAGAAAAGAAGTAAAAAAATAAAAAATAAAATAATAAAAAATAAAAAATGATAAAAAATAAAAAATATAAAATAAAAAATAAAAAAAAAGTCACATCTTTGCACATACGTTTTTACTTTGGATTTCATGGGGGATGGGAACTCAATATAAAAAAAGGGGGGGGGTGATTGACGCAAAAGAAGAAAGAGAAGAAAGGGTCGAGAAAAAATAAAAAAAGAGGGAATTTTGATACAAAAAGGAGGATTTTAGGGAGATTTGTTGGGAGAAGATGAAAATTTGAAGGAAAATGCCAACCTCCCATACGGTGAGCAATCATCACATCCATCATCAACAACAACTCTTTCCTCCAAAATGTGAAGGATCCCTCCATAAATGCCTCGGCCATCATTTTCTTCCAGCATCCTTGATAACCTAAATCTTTCCAAATCCTTCTTCAACCAAATAAACCCAGCAACCACCCTCCCTTCATCAAACCGCCACGTGAAGCTCCATCAAAAAGGGCAGCACCCTTATCCTCCCAACCCTCCATTATCTTCTTCTCCTTCATCTTCCACGTGAGCTTACGACCACCTTCATCTCCATAATCTTCTTCCATTCCCAACACCCTTCAAACCCCTCATTCTCACCTCCCAACCGTAACCATCTTCTCCAAACCAAAACCTTTCTCTAATCACCCTTCTCACATCCCATCTCCATCTTCGCCACCCTCCCATCCAACACCACCGAGTCAACTCGATGGCTATATCCTCTTCCCACCATAGCCCCCAAACTACCGTTCACGTAAAGCACATTTGCCACCACCTTTCATCTCCTCACCATGCAACCGTGGCCACCCACAACCACCATGCAACCATAGCCATCCAAAGAACCTTCCTCCTTCATTTCACCACCTTCATCACCTCTAAACCACAATCACCCCTGCCAACTCTCACCACCACTCACGACCACCTTCTTTTATCTTCCCTGTCGCAACCGGGATCGCGACGGGACGACCGAAAAAAATAAAATCACAATGGAGTCGCCACCAATGTTTATTTAAATTAGGAAAACATTAGAAAAACCTTTAAATTAGGAAAACTGGTCTTTTGAAAATGAGTTTGAGTCCGGGAGTCGATTACAGATAGGGAAGGTGTTAGCACCCTATACTGCCCGTTCCAAGAACGGTACCTTGTGTTAGTTGTGCGACATTTAATAATCTCAAATATATTTATTTTTACCCCTTTAAACAAAAGACTTTGTAATTATTTTTTTATTTTTCTCATTTTTTGGAAAGAAATAAAAGAAACAACCAAATCATGAAAATTTATTTTTTTGGCTTGACAGAAATGGATTTCTGCTCCTACGTACCTCCTGGTGCAATGGAGAACTCAAAGTCACGTAGTTCTTTATAAAATAAGTGTGGGTTGGTTGATTTTATTTAAAAGATTTTATTTGAAAGTGAATCCATTCTTGCTCGATTCAAGTTAGCACTAGGCTACTCAATAAACCCTTATGATCCAAATGACATTGAAGGTAGTATTCACTACTCAATCATCATCATTGGTCATTGCATGGATCAAAAGATTTTATTTTTTTTTCTTTTTCCCTTCTCTTTTTTTTTTTTTTACCAAACAGGTGTATCATTTTTGCCTTAATATGAAATGGATGAAGGCCACGTGAATCAAATTCAAACTCAATAGGCAGTCAACAATTCAATTTAAAGGAAAGAGAGCTTGAAAACTTGGGTAACAATATCGAGCACATACCGAGAGGACGTTTGGGGAGGGGTTTGGACCCTGAGATTCGACGGTCGAGTGCGGAGAGGGATCTGGAAATTCGACGGTCGAGTGTGGAGAGGGAGCTGGAAGTTCGACGGTCGAGTGTGGAGAGGGAGCTGGAAGTTCGACGGTCGAGTGTGGAGAGGGAGCTGGAAGTTCGACGGTCGAATGCGGAGAGGGAGCTGGAAGTTCGACGGTCGGGTGCGGAGAAGGAGCTGGAAGTTCGACGGTCGAGTGTGGAGAAGGAGCTGGAAGTTCGACGGTCGGTAGAGGGAATGATGGTATTTTGTGAAGTGGTTCGACGGTCGGTGCAGAGGGATTCAGGGGTCCGACGGTCGGTTGGTTGAAGGGAAAGCTCTGGCTTCTTGGGTTTCGACGGTCGGTGAGAGGATGTGACTGGTGTTGGTCGGTGAAGGTCACTGGTGTGGTTCGACGGTGAGGGTGTCGGTGAAGTTGGTCGGTGAGATGATGGTAACTGGTGTTGGTGAAGTTCGACGGTCGGTTTAGGGAGATTGGATGGTTCGACCGTCGGATATGGTGGAGTTTGGGGTCCGACGGTCGGTTGGTTGAGGGAAGGATCTGGTTTCTTGGGTTTCGACGGTCGGTTGGGGGTATGATGTATCTGGTGTTTTGAGTTCGACGGTCGGCTTAGGGAGATTGGATGGTTCGACCGTCGGATATGATGGAGTTTGGGGGTCCGACGGTCGGTTGGTTGAGGGGAAGGATCTGGCTTCTTGGGTTTCGACGGTGAGGGTGTCGGTGAAGTTGGTCGGTGAGATGGAGTTTGGTTGAAGGTCAGCGATGTAGTTCGACGGTCGGTAGAGGGAATTATGGTGTGGTTCGTGGGGTTCGACGGTCGGTTAAAGGTATGATGGATCCGGTGCTTGGGTTCGACGGTCGGAAAGGGGAAGGATGTGGATATGATGGTGTTTGTGAAGTTGGTTGAAGGCCGGTCACGGGAGTTCGACGGTCGAATGGGAGGTGAGGATATGATGGTTTTGGGGGTCCGACGGTCGGTTTGTGGGGTTATGAAAGTGAGGTGATGAAGGGTTTATGTGGAGGGAGATGATGAATAGTAGTAGAGTGGTTTGTCGGTGGGTTGGACGCGAAGGTAGAGAGGTGGTATAGTGGAGGTTATGGGTGATGGAGTTTGTGGTTGGTGGTTGTTGTTGGTTGTTGAAGGTGGGTTGAGGTTCTTGGGTTGATTGTGGTGGTGGAGGTTGAAGAAGATGGTAGTGAGTTAACTCGGTGGTTAGAGATTAAGTGAGTGGCTTGAAGGGTGTTTTCGGTTTGGTTTGGGTGAGGATGAATGGTTTGAGATTCTGTTTTGGGTTGTGTTGAAGGTTAGAGAATGGTGGTTACGGCTTGGGGTGGTGTTTTGGTGATATGATGAAAGAAATGAATGTTGATGGAGGAAGATGATTGTGATGGTGGTAGCAGAGAGAGTGATCTTTGGTAAAATGGGTATTGTGATTATGGAGTATGAAGTCTTGGTTTTGGGCATGAAGAGGAGATGGCTTTTGGTGTTGGTGAAGATGGTTACGGGAGGAAGCTTGGGGAAGATGGTGATGGTGGTTGGAGGTCACGGTTGGGTGGTGTTTTGGTTGGAAGAGGTTGTGTTTGTGGGTTTTTGGGTGAAGGTGATGGAATGATGGATCTGGTTGTTGTGGGTGGCCACGGTTTTGCTTCAGTATATGGGAGTTCTGGTGAAGATGAGGGTGTTTATGGAGGTGGTTTGATGGGTGGTACAAGGTTGAGAGTTTCACAGTGGTGCCTGATGCTGAAAAAATGGTTCCTTGGACAAATGATGAAGGTTCCCCCCCCTTTTAGGCGTTTTTGATATCTGCCCGTGAGAACCGTGTTGTCTCCTTCAATTTTCACTTTTGTGCTCTGCTTCCCTGTCTCACCATCCTCACTCTTCCCCATCCCTGATGCTTTCTTCTTTCATGTCAAGCAGTCCCTTGCTCTTCTTCTTCTTCATTTCTTGAGGCTCTATTTGCCTTCTTTGAGGGCGTAGAGGGATGACATGACTACTAACTCGTAGCTATCTGATGCAAATTTCCTTTTTTTTTTTTTTTTCTTTTCTCTTTTCTTTTTTTTTGTTTTCCTTTTGTATTAAATTAAATTAAGAAAAAGAAAAGAAACATTGCAATTAGGCATCAATTAACACAAAAAGTAGTTTCTGATTAAGCAAGAAAATAAAATTTTATGGACAAAATTAGGTATCAACAGCTGCCCCCCTTTACTTTACATTTAACATAAATGGGAAGTAAAGGAATTGATTCAATTTTGTTCATAAAAATTTTATTTTCTACTTTTTTTCCATTTTTTGAAACGCGTAAATTGATGCAGAATGCAACAGATATCAAAATAAGGGGTAAAAAGCTTGCAGAGTTGGGTATCCACTGAAACTTGACAGAAACTGCTGAAGCTTGAAAACAGAAAAGGCACAAAGCTTGCGGAGTCGGGTATCCGCTGAAACTTGACAGAAAACTTAAAAACAGAAGAGACACAAAGCTTGCGGAGTTGAGTATCCGCTGAAACTTGACAGAAAACTTAAAAACAGAAGAGACACAAAGCTTGCGGAGTTGAGTATCCGCCGAAGCTTGACAACAGAAAGGTAAAAAGCTTGCGGAGTCGGGTATCCGCTGAAGCTTAACAGAAAAGAAACAAAGCTTACGGAGTCGGGTATCCGCTGAAGCTTGACAACAGAAAGGTAAAAAGCTTGCGAAGTCGGGTATCCGCTGAAGCTTGAAAACAGAAAAGACACAAAGCTTGCGGAGTTGGGTATCCGCCGGCTTGACAACAGAAAGGTAAAAACTTGCGGAGTCGGGTATCCTGAAGCTGAAGCTTGAAAACAAAAGACACGAAGCTTGCGGAGTTGGGTATCCGCCGAAGCTTGACAACAGAAGGTAAAAAGCTTGCGGGTCGGCATCCGCCGAAGCTTGAAAACAAAAAAGACACAAAGCTTGCGGAGTTAAATATCCGCCGAGAAGCTTGACAACGAAGGTAAAAGCTTGCAGGAGTCGGGTATCCGCTGAAGCCTAACGGAAAACTTAAAGCAAAAAGATAAAAAGCTTGTGCTGGTCAGGTTATCATTGAAGCTTGAAAAAGAAAAAAAAAAATGGGCACAAGGCCCGACTTGCTTTTAAAGCGATGGGTACGAGGACCAAAACCAAAAAGCAATGGGTGCGGAGAGCCAAAAACTAAAAGGCAATGGGTGCTAAGACCGGAACCCGAAAGACAATGGGTGCGGGGGACCCGAAATGAAAAAGACAATGGGTGCGGGGACCCGAAAATTAAAAGACAATGGGTGCGGGGACCCTAAATGAAAAAGACAATGGGTGCAGGGACCCTAAAACTAAAAGACAATGGGTACGGGGACCCGAAACTAAAAGACAATGGTGCACGGGACCCGTAAACTAAAAGACAATGGGTGCGGGGACCGAAATTAAAAGACAATGGGTGCGGGGACCGAAAACTAAAAGACAATGGGTGCGGGGACCCGAGAAGCTAAAAGACAATGGGTGCGGGGACCCGAAACTAAAAGACAATGGGTGCGGGGACCCAGAAACTAAAAGACAATGGGTGCGGGGACCCGGAATTAAAAGACAATGGGTGCGGGGACCCGGAAACTAAAAGACAATGGATTGACTTTGTAAATGTATGTGATGGCAGAGATGGTGCATGATGTAATGGATGCATGGTGATGCAATGGATGTGATGCTTGAGGGTAATGCATGTGATGCCAGAAATGATGCATGTGATGCTAGAAATGATGCATGATGCAATGGATGCATAATGATGCAATGAATGCCTTACTTGTAGGGATTCTCATGAACAAACCGAGTAAGCAAATCTTGTTTTTTTTTGTTTTTTTTTTGTTCTGAGCTTTGGTTCCGCAACACTTAAGGACTTTTTCCCACAAAGGGATTGTGATTGAACAAACAAAATTCGTTGATTGGCCTTATGATTTGTCTGGTCATTCTTTTTTCTCATCAACACTTAAAGGGCCTCGAGCCAGAAAACTTTATGCAATGGGCCTTTAGCCTAAAAACTCATGAAGTGGGCCTTGAGCCCAAGAACTTGTACAATGGGCCATGAGCCAAAGAAATGAATGTACTTGAGGAACCAAACGCTTCTTGGAAAACTTTGACCAACCAAACTCATATTCAAAGGGGATCATTGTTGAATTTCTCTTCATTAAATATGGCTTGTGTAGAAGCTTATGACTTTCTTCCCCCCAAAAGTTCCTATTTCCACCAGACATACTTCAATATGAATTAGCCATTGAGGATGTCATTCCCTTCATCGATTGAAACTCTAGAGCTCCTTTGACTTGAGTTGTTCAACAAGAAGCTACCATTAGATGGTTGAATTGTACTATTGTGCTTATGTTCACCCAACCTGAAGCATCATGTACCAGATATGCATGGATTCAAAAGTACAACATGAAAGAGATTTACTACCCGAGTGACCTTTTTCGACCGATTTCGGGAGCATGACTACACGAAGGACATTTACAAAGGATAAAAACACTAGTGGAATAGTACAAAAGTCAAGAGGTTTTTTTTTTTTGGACCCAGTTTGGATGTGATTGATCTTTACTTGACAACTGGACATCATGGCCATTGTTTTATCGGGTATCTACAAGAATATGCCCCTGTGTATGGTATCAAATGAATTTGACTCAAGGTATGTCCTTTAAGAACAAAGATGCCCCAGTGTAGGCCATTTGACAACAAAAAATGTCCCAGTGAGGAATTTTTTTTGTAAGGCCCAAGTAAGACAAAGCAAACTGTCCCAGTTTAGAACTGAATTGAACATGGTAGAGACTTGTCCCAATGTGGAGCCAGTTGAACTAGAAGATTTGCCCCAGTGTAAGGCCAAATTGAACAGGGTAGAGAGTCTTGCCCCAATGTAGAGCTAGTTGAACCAAAAGATTTGCCCCATGTAGGGCCGGATTGAAGCGGTGGTAGAGACTTACCCCAATGTAGAGCCGGCTTGAACACGACAACAATTTGCCCTAATGTAAGTCCTTCTTTTTTTTTTTTTTTTTTTTTTTAGACCGCCTTGCCGCAGTTTTTCACCTAACCATTTTGTTTTATTTTATTTTATTTTTTTTAAGAGCAAGGATTGAAAATTCAGCAGTGCATAAACTTTTTGTCTCAAAATTAAAGTTGATGAAAATGAAAACAACCTTTCATTGATCAGAATGGACTTTTTAAGGCTTGTAACGTGGCCAAGGTTAGGGTTTATGAAATGAAAGATATAAGGCTCAAATAAGTGTTTAAAGGTTAAGTGGGACCAAGGATCCCTATTCAAACTTAAACTTTTCCAATTGCTTTTACGCATTCAAGCACACTTTTCTCTTATTGCTCTCCCTCTTTTTTGTTCTCCATCATTGTTCAAACTTGAACTTTGTCAAATTTTTTGCTTTTACTTTCCGCCCCTTTCGCCTTTTCTTCCTTTTTCTTTTATACTTCAAAATAATCATCATGACAATCAACCTTTATTTTGTGTCATCCCCTAGTGTAGGGGTGATCCTTGTCCAGGGTTTATTGAAGGAAACTTTCAAGCTCAAAATAGGATAACGAAGGATAATGGCAAGATGAATTTCTTGTGAGAGAAAGAGAAATATGGCCAATCTTCATTTCAAATCTTGATTGCTCATTTTCAAAAATTTTAAATTTGAGACAAAATGATAATACCCACCAAGTGAGTATTCATTTGCTCCTTTTTTTCTTTTTTCTTTTTTTTTTTTTTTTTCTTTTTTTTTGTTTTGTTTTGTTTTGTTTTTTTTTGTTTTTTTTTTGTTGTGTGCAAGGAACACCTGCACTCATGGGTCTTACGACCACAAAAACTTTCCAGAATGAGAGTCCTATGAGATTCGAACCAAAAGAAAGCAAGTAAAGAGAAGAAAGAAAATGACAAGAAGATCCGCAAGAACATGAGTGTCAAGAACATAGGAAAAGGAAACAAGGTAAACTGAGATCCACACAAATTCATCACATTAATGCTTCAAGCAAGTTTACATAAATTCAGAAACCCGAATGGTTTTAATAATTGAACAAGCTTGGGGTCAGTACAATTAAACCATCATGTCATGGCAACAACTTAGTAAACAAATCAGAATACTAGTCGCTCAAAAATTTCCCAGTGCTAGCGGACTTTAGGGTACAGCTTCATTCTTGACGGTCAGAAAACTGAATCACCACTTTGTCAAACTTTCTAAGGCTGTCCCTGATCAACCATTGTAGGCATTCGTTCCTATTGCAGATAGGCATGTGTAGAAACCTCTGACAATGCTTGGTGGTTTACTATTTAGGTAACTGTTGTTACCCATGAGTTTTCCTAAAGCCCCATTTAACTCATTCGACTTGAAGTCCACCCTCAGTCGGTTCAACATTTTCCATACTTGCCTGTCCGTCATTCATTTGGTGCGCTTCCTTTTTTCATTTCCTTTCAATCATTTCACCAATTACCACGATGTCTGAAAAATTCGCTGACACACTTCCAATCATATGATCATAGAATGACGCGTGCAGTGTATCAGTGAACATAGCAACCATCTCTTTTTTCGACAAAGGGGGTCTACTTGTGCAGCCATTTCCCTCCACCTCTGAGCATATTCCTTGAAGGTCTCAACATCTTTCTTAGACATGCTTCGTAATTGCATTCTATCTGGTGCCATGTCCATATTGTACTTATACTGCTTTACAAAGGCATCAGCTAAATCCTTGAAACTCCTTATATGGGCACGCTCAAGATGTGTGTACCAATTAGAAGCTGCCCCAGTTAAACTGTCTTGGAAGAAATGGATTAACAGTTTGTCATCGTGAGCTTGTGAAGCCATCTTGCGAATGTACATTGTCAAGTGATTCTTTGGACAAGTAATCCCCTTATATTTATCAAAATCTGGGACCTTAAACTTTGGGGGAATGACAACGTCAGGGACAAGACAAAGCTCAGTAGCATCCTTGAGGCCATAACAACCTGCTCTTTCAATGACCCGTATTCTCTCTTCCAAAGTTTCAAACCTCTTTTTGAACTGAGGATTTTCAGCAAAAGAATTCAATGGGTATTGAGGCATGACAGTGGGGACAAAATGTTGTACTGGTGGAGTCCCACTGGTACCTGGGTAATGGGCATATGGTTGGGTTGTGCTCAATGAGTTCGAAGCAGGCATGCCACTGTCAAGGGAATTAGCAACCCATGGTGCTACAAAGCTGGAAGGGAAGCCATATGGTGGGATGAAGAAAGGGAATGGGTGCTGTATTGGCGGGGTTCCATTAGCATTCAGCCGAGTGACTTGAGTTTGGGTAAAGTTCAACAGGTTTGAATTCGGTGTCACTGTTGGCATGCTATTACCAGGGGGATTGGTGGTTAATGATGGTACATGGCTGGGATAGAAGCCATAAGGAGGGAAGGGTGGCACCTGGGTATCCTGAGAACTGGTGACTGAGGGTTGAGTGGTGAACGGCATCACAACTCTTTGAGGATTGAAGCCTTGGTACTGCAGCAGAGTTGGAGAGAAACCAGACAGGTGAGGAGGTGTGGCCGGATGTCTTTCATTTGCCACTGAGGGATTTCCATTTGTGCTCCTTCTATTTTCCATGGACTGTAGCATCTCCATCATCTTGGACACTTGTTCTCTGAGCTGATTCACCTCATCCTTCAACTCTTGAGTTTGATTTATTTCATCCATGATCTTAGCCTGGGAATGATCCTGTAAGGGTGTTGCGGAAGCAATTTTTCGTTATAGTGCCCATTTTTGCTTGGTGAAACATGATGTGAATATGCAATTATCAACATTGACTGAACAAAATTGGCAACATGCATGCATGCAAAATATTATGCAAATGAAATTTTTTATTTTTTTTTATTTTTTTTTAAAAAGAATGCTATGAATGTCATGGTAATGCAAAATGATGTATCTTTTTCTTTCTTTTCCTTTTTTAGAGTCAGGAATGCGATGAAAATGCAAGATGATATTTTTTATGGGGATGTAATGCAAATGTAAGATAATGTATCTCTTTTTTTTATGCTAAGAATGCTATGAAAATGCAAGATACTGTATATTTTTCTTTTGTTTTTGAATACTAAGAATGCTATGAAAATACAGGATGATGCTTTTTTGTTAGGAATGTTATGAGAATGCAAGATGATGTTTTTTTGCTTTTTTGATGCTAGGATTGTCATGAAAATATAAAATGACTTCTTTTTTTTTTTATGAATGCTGAGAATGTAATGAAAATGCAAAATGATATATCCTTTTTTTTTAAGCAAGAAGATAGATGAATAATGGAAAAAAAATGCTAGGAATGAAAATGCTATATGATGTATTTTTTTGAATTTTTTTTTTTTACCCAAAAATGATGCATGAATGAATGACATAAGGGATAGGTAAAGCAAAAAGTATGCTCCATTTGTGTCCTAATGAGGTGCAACCTAAGGAGATGGATGACTCTAAAGCTTCTATGTCATTATGTTCATTCTATCAGTGCAAGGTTTTTCAGGACGGATCTATCTTCTAGAAAGTCGTCATGGTCCCCGATTGCCCCCATCTCGAAAGATAAGGACCCAAACATGAATTAATCACAAGTAGGGATAAACCCTCTCAATGTGACTAGCCCATGATACTGTAACAATCTGAGTGGTGTCTCAACAAATGTCAAGTGAGCACAAGGCTCCTCAATAACAAAAGTCGAGACCCTTCCTACTCCTCGGGTTCGCACGCACTTCGGGTATAGAGCCCAAAAGTGTGTGAGGTAAGTGATTAGTGACGTGTGTGAAGGAGCATACAAACTGTACAAAAACTTAAAAGATAAAACTACCCCAACTCGCAAAACATATATACAACAACAACGGCCCAAATCGTCAATACCCTAGGGTTTTATCAATTAAGTACAAAATATATATACAAGTCACCATATACATGCTATCGATATTTACATAAAAGTACTAAATAAAATATATTTACAAACAAATAAGAAAACAAAAACAAAGACAAAGAGGGTAAAATAAATAAATAAAAGATTATTAAAAATTTGCACAACTAACAACAATAAGCTGACTCTCTTGAAGTCCCCGATTAGGTCGTCGCCATTGTCGCAACCGGGATCGCGACGGACGACGAAAAAAAATATAAAATCACAATGGAGTCGCCACCAATGTTTATTTAAATTAGGAAAACATTAGAAAAACCTTTAAATTAGGAAAACTGGTCTTTTGAAAATGAGTTTGAGTCCGGGAGTCGATTACAGATAGGGAAGGTGTTAGCACCCTATACTGCCCGTTCCAAGAACGGTACCTTGTGTTAGTTGTGCAACATTTAATAATCTCAAATATATTTATTTTTACCCCTTTAAACAAAAGACTTTGTAATTATTTTTTTATTTTTCTCATTTTTTGGAAAGAAATAAAAGAAACAACCAAATCATGAAAATTTATTTTTTGGCTTGACAGAAATGGATTTCTGCTCCTACGTACCTCCTGGTGCAATGGAGAACTCAAAGTCACGTAGTTCTTTATAAAATAAGTGTGGGTTGGTTGATTTTATTTAAAAGATTTTATTTGAAAGTGAATCCATTCTTGCACAGGATTCAAGTTAGCACTAGGCTACTCAATAAACCCTTATGATCCAAATGACATTGAAGGTAGTATTCACTACTCAATCATCATCATTGGTCATTGCATGGATCAAAAGATTTTATTTTTTTTCTTTTTCCCTTCTCTCTTTTTTTTTTACCAAACAGTGTATCATTTTTGCCTTAATATGAAATGGACAGCAGCCCACGTGAATCAAATTCAAACTCAATAGGCAGTCAACAATTCAATTTAAAGGAAAGAGAGCTTGAAAACTTGGGTAACAATATCAGAGCACATACCAGAGGACGTTTGGGGAGGGGTTTGGACCCTGAGATTCGACGGTCGAGTGCGGAGAGGGATCTGGAAATTCGACGGTCGAGTGTGGAGAGGGAGCTGGAAGTTCGACGGTCGAGTGTGGAGAGGAGAGGGAAGTTCGAAGTTCGACGGTTGAATGCGCGAGATGGAGCTGGAAGTTCGACGGTCGGGTGCGGAGAAGGAGGCTGGAAGTTCGACGGTTGAGTGTGGAGAAAGGAGGCTGGAAGTTCGACGGTCGGTAGAGGAATGATGGTATTTTGTGAAGTGGTTCGACGGTTGGTGCGGAGGGGATTCGTGGTCCGACGGTCGGTTGGTTGAAGGGAAAGCTCGGCTTCTTGGGTTTCAACGGTCGGTGAGAGGATGTGGACCGGTGTTGGTCGGTGAAGGTCACCGGTGTGGTTCGACGGTGAGGGTGTCGGTGAAGTTGGTCGGTGAGATGATGGTAACCGGTGTTGGTGAAGTTCGATGGTCGGTTTCGGGAGATTGGATGGTTCGGCCGTCGGATATGGTGGAGTTTGGGGGTCCGACGGTCGGTTGTTGAGGGGAAGGATCTGGTTTCTTGGGTTTCGACGGTCGGTTGGGGGTATGATGTATCCGGTGTTTTGAGTTCGACGGTCGGCTTAGGAGATTGGATGGTTCGACCGTCGGATATGATGGAGTTTGGGGTCCGACGGTCGGTTGGTTGAGGGGAAGGATCTGGCTTCTTGGGTTTCGACGGTGAGGGTGTCGGTGAAGTTGGTCGGTGAGATGGAGTTTGGTTGAAGGTCAGCGATGTAGTTCGACGGTCGGTAGAGAGGGAATTATGGTGTGGTTCGTGGGGTTCGACGGTCGGTTAAAGGTATGATGGATCCTGGTGCTTGGGTTCGACGGTCGGAAAGGGGAAGGATGTGGATATGATGGTGTTTGTGAAGTTGGTTGAAGGCCAGTGCAGGAGTTCGACGGTCGAATGGGAGGTGAGGATATGATGGTTTTGGGGGTCCGACGGTCGGTTTGTGGGGTTATGAAAGTGAGGTGATGAAGGGTTTATGTGGAGGAGATGATGAATAGTAGTAGAGTGGTTTGTCGGTGGGTTGGACGCGAAGGTAGAGAGGTGGTATAGTGGAGGTTATGGGTGATGGAGTTTGTGGTTGGTGGTTGTTGTTGGTTGTTGAAGGTGGGTTGAGGTTACTTGGGTTGATTGTGGTGGTGGAGGTTGAAGAAGATGGTAGTGAGTTAACTCGGTGGTTAGAGATTAAGTGAGTGGCTTGAAGGGTGTTTTCTCGGTTTGGTTTGGGTGAGGATGAATGGTTTGAGATTCTGTTTTGGGTTGTGTTGAAGGTTAGAGAATGGTGGTTACTGCTTGGGGTGGTGTTTTGGTGATATGATGAAAGAAATGAATGTTGATGGAGGAAGATGATTGTGATGGTGGTAGCGAGAGAGTGATCTTTGGTAAAATGGGTATTGTGATTATGGAGTATGAAGTCTTGGTTTTGGGCATGAAGAGGGAGATGGCTTTTGGTGTTGGTGAAGATGGTTACGGGAGGAAGCTTGGGGAAGATGGTGATGGTGGTTGGAGGTCACGGTTGGGTGGTGTTTTGGTTGGAAGAGGTTGTGTTTGTGGGTTTTTTTTTGGTGAAGGTGATGGAATGATGGATCTGGTTGTTGTGGGTGGCCACGGTTTTGCTTCAGTATATGGGAGTTCTGGTGAAGATGAGGGTGTTTATGGAGGTGGTTTGATGGGTGGTACAAGGTTGAGAGTTTCACAGTGGTGCCTGATGCTGAAAAAATGGTTCCTTGGACAAATGATGAAGGTTCCCCCCCTTTAAGGCGTTTTTGATATCTGCCCGTGAGAACCGTGTTGTCTCCCTCAATTTTCACTTTTGTGCTCTGCTTCCCTGTCTCACCATCCTCACTCTTCCCCATCCCTGATGCTTTCCTCTTTCATGTCAAGCAGTCCCTTGCTCATATCATTCTTATTTCTTGAGGCTCTGTTTTGCACTTCTTTTGAGGCGTAGGGGATGACAGCTACTAACTGTAGCTATCTGATGCAAATTTCCTTTTTTTTTGTTTTCTTTTCTCTTTTCTTTTTTTTTTGTTTTCCTTTTGTATTAAATTAAATTAAGAAAAAGAAAAGAAACATTGCAATTAGGCATCAATTAACACAAAAAGTAGTTTCTGATTAAGCAAGAAAATAAAATTTTATGGACAAAATTAGGTATCAACATTCCCCAAATCATCCCATCTTCAGCAAAGGAAAGAGGATTGATGATGTTGGGTTGATCCCTGGTGGTAGCTGGGAAAAGAGAAAAAAGCAAGAAGACTGGGGAGGCTGTTGGGAACGAAAGGGATTTTTGATTCTTTTTCAGTTGAGTGTGTTATTGGTAGCACAGAAGAGGTAAGCCCTTTCTCATCACTATCCTTGCACTGTTGTGAGTAAAAATGTAATGTTCAAATGCATGCTTGGATATTGGCTGGTTAGTTATGTTGTCCATCTTCTTTTCTTTTTCTTTTTAACCATGAGTACCATACGCACACTGGAACTCCACCCCTTCTGCATCACATCTATTTTTTAAACCACCAAAGAATTCAAAAACCTCCATAAAATTGTAACCACCACCTTCAATAACACCATCATATCCTCACCTCCCAACCGACCGTCAAAATGCCACAAACCACATCACTTATCTCCCAAACCTCCAAACCTTCCTTCTCACGACCGTCGAACCCCAAATTCATCATATCCGACTGTCGAACCATCCAATCCCCTAAATCGACCGTCGGACCGTAACCCTTCAAACCATCCAATCTCCCTAAAATGACCGTCGAACCACCCCGTTACTTTCACCTCACTCGACCGTCGAACCATACCAGTTACTACCCTCACCGACAACCCATCCAATTCCCCTAAACCGACCGTCGAACCACACCGCTACTTTCACCTCCCATTCGACCATCGAACTCCCGCACCGGTCTTCAACCAACTTCACAAACACTACCATATCCCCACCACCGACCGTCGGATCGCACCAAAACTCCACCACCATCCTTTACCATCCTTTTCACCGACCGACGAACCTCAAATCAGATCACTACCCTCTCACCTCCAATACACCCACCATCTTCAAAGCCTCCATAATCCCCATCACCCAAGCAATTTCCATAACCTCTCCAAACACCCATCCTCACCTCCAACCGACCGTCGAAACCATCACACCTTTGCAACCGACCGTCGAATCCATCACCCTTCACCTCACTCGACCGTCGAACCCATCCCATCCTTACCCCGACCGATCACAAACTCCAAAATAGAATCACTCACTCCCTAAACCGACCGTCGAACCAATTCCCAAATCCTTCCCCAAACGTCCTCTATATGTGCTTTATTATTGGTACTCAAGTTTTCAAACTCTTTTTTTCCTTTAGTTTGATTTGTTGACTATCTTTTGGGATTTGAGTTTGTAAAAGAATATAAAAATAGTAAAATAAAAAAAATAAAAAATAAAAAATCTTTTAATCCATGCAATGACCAATGATGATGATTGAATAGTGAATGCTATCTTCATTATCTTTTGGATCATAAGGGTTTATTGAGTAGCCTAGTGCTAACTTGAATCCTGTGAAAAAAAAATGGATTTGCCTTTTTAAAATCTCTTTACAATTTTTTTTTGATTAAAATCAATCAACCCACAATTATTTTCTAAAGAACTACGTAACTTTGAGTTCCCCATTGTACCAGGGGATACGTAGGAGCAGAATTTTATTTCTGTCAAGCCAAATTTAAATTTTCATAATTTTGTGATTTTTCTTTTATAAATAGTTACAATATTTTGTAAAAAGGGGTAAAATAAATATTTTCAAAGATTGTTAAAAATTTGCACAATTAACCTAAGGTACCGTCTTAGGACGGGTGTGTTAGGGGTGCAGTGGGATTAAGTTTCCACCATTCCCTAAGCATAACCGACTCCCGAATCCAATCTGGTTCTAAAGACCATTTTCAAAGAAAGGTTTTCCAATTTTTCCTAAATTAAAATAAAATTGGTGGCGACTCCATTTTCCATTGTCATATTTCTAAGATCTAACGAGTTCTCAAGTTTCACTAGCGATTATCCCTTGGTCGCGACAGATGGTGACTCCAATCGGGGAAATTTGGAGAGTCAAGCCATTTGTTGTTAGTTGTGCAAATTGTTAATAATTTTTATTTATTTATTTTACCCTTTTTATCCTTGTTTTTGTTTTCTTTTTGTGTGTAAATGGAGTTTATTTTATTTTGTTCCATGTAAGTATCGATGACATTATCTTATGTATATTGTTACTTGTAAATATGTTGTGCATAATTTTCAAACCCTTGGATAGATGATTGCTGTCTCAGCTATTGTATATATGCTTTCGCAGGTTTTGGGTATTTTTATTTTTAAATTTTTGTGAAGGTTTGTACGCTCCCAAAGACCCATAATCGCACCTACTCGTAAAGCACACACATTCGAGTGGGGCCCTATACCCGTCTGAGTGAAGCCTAAGTTAAGTAGAGGTTGCGTAGTGGTAGCCATTTTGGATGTACTTCCTGTTTGGTTATCGCGAAAACCTCATCTAGAGTGCGCCTTTTTCATGAATGTCTCACACCTAGTTGGTTTACCCACTATTTTGTGGTCAACATTCTGAAATAGGACTTGGCTCTAGAGACCTTTAAAATAGAAAAGCCACCCTATGGAAGTTCTCACGAACCAGAAAGACTCTTAGATCCTTAGGATAGAATTCCCAAGTTTAAGGCAACCTCATTAGGACACAAAGGGAGCGTACTTCTTCTTTCCTCATGCCATCCATTCTTGAAAAAAAACTTAAAAAAATACATCTTCTTACATTCTTAAAAAAAAAAAATTATCTTGCATTTTTATAACCTTAAAAAAAAACTTGCATTTTCATGACATTGCATAAAGAAAATCATGCATTCCTAGCATTCAAAAAAAAAAAAATCATGCATTTTCATGACACTCCAAGCATTCTTAAAAAAATAAAAAAATAAAAAAAAATCATGCATTTTCATGCCATCCTTAGCATTTAAAAAATAATAATAAAAATAAATCGAGGCATTTTCATAAAAAAAAATTTCATGCATGGCATCTTTAGCATTCTAAAAATATATATATAAAAAATAAATCATGCATTTCATTCCATGCATTTGAAAAGAAAATGTTTTCATTTCATTCATCTCATCTTATGCATGACATTCCTTGTATGATGTTACCGTGTTCGGTAATTATTGCGCGACTAAGGAAAGAAGACACCGCCTCAAATAGTTTCAAGAACTTCCAGAGAATGCAGAAATGGAGGTGATGAACCTTCTCCATCTGCATTATGAATAAAAAAAAAGAAGAAAAAAACAACTTAAAAATGTAATGTACCCGACAATGAGGTAGGTAGTGCCATTAAATTTTATCGGAAGCATGTGGAGGTCATTTTTTTCAATACAACAATTGCGAAAATCTTGCAGTATGGATTTTATTGGCCTTCTTTATTCAAGGTCTGTTACACCTTTTGCAAAAGTTACGAAAATTGGTCAATAAAGTTTTGCTTTAAGATTCTCATCCGCACCTACTCCTTAGAAAATTGAGATCTAGGAGGCGCGGTTCTTTTATTGTCAAACACGTGGGACCGTAGATATTGAGGATCTTAGGAATGGTAATGCGCTTAAAGTTAATGGACCAAGACTCAACCATTTCTGGAACATCAAGTTGTTGAGTTCTTTGTGTTGCCGGTTAAATGGCGGATAACGGTACTCCGTGACTCTCAAGTCGGTTTGTTTTTCAGTTTCCCATAATAACTGATTTCTTCTCCTTTCAAAATGGATGTTATTCTCTCAAATCTAAGAAAATATTTTCCTTCTCTCCCTCTAAATGCTCTAACAAAAGTCTATGAAGCTAGGTGTGAAAGACTGAGATTGTTAATGTATAAGGTCATCCCGAAGATATACGTGGATAATCGAAGCAAAGGTTCGTTTAGGCGGTGAATCTTCGATTCATTTGTCCCATACATGCCTGGTCTCGGTAAAAGTTCATTTTCAAAAAGGAGAAGAGCAAAAAGAATGAAAGTTTGTTACAAGTGTGCACGATGGAATTGCAACACGCGATGTCACTTTTTGGGGATGGTTTCGTAAATAGAGAAGATAAAATATTCTTCATTAAGAATGGATGAGTAAGGAGTCATTAGATAATATCTTATTGACTCTTGAGACGCATTCTTGTGGAGTTGTGCAAACGTGAACTTCTTAGTTTGTGAAATCTCTTCAAGGACGAGCAAGAGCGTTACGATCTTGGGAATCGACTCAAAAAGACCCATGTTTGCCAATTTATAAGAAAATTGGATGGGAAGCTTATCCTCGACTCATAGAAGGCGTTTAAGCCATTTACTGGATGTGAAACCAGAGGAAGATGTGAGCCACAATCACAACAACATGTATATATTATCTTGTACATTTTAAAAAAAAAAAAAAAGAAAGAAAAGAAAGAAAGAAAAAAAAAAAAAAAACTAAAAACTAAAAAAAAAAAAAAAAGCGAAACTTCGGTTGTACTTGGTCTTTAATTAGATTAGAGCCCCCGCTGTGGAGTGGCGGTACCGTCATTGACTCTACTGGACCTTCGCACGCCGGTCGATAAATAAGGTTCGTGTGCCATGCTCGCAGAGAAATGCGCAAGCATTCCCAGTGTTTTAACCAAAGGCTCGCTGTCGATGGACGTAAAGAAGCGTCCCGTGTTTGCATTCTCGCGTGACAATGCCTCCGAGCTGAATCCCGTGATTTAATGCCATGGGCTCTTCAACCTCTCACTGGCTGTGGTCGTTGGTGGTAGCTGTCGATTTACGCACTTTAATTAATGGCGTCGTAGCTCAATCCAAAATATCCCACAAGCGGGAGGGAGAAGAATGCCCAGATTGGCTGAGCCGTCTTGGTATTATTGCACTCATGACGCGGATAAAGATCTGCCATGAAACCTGTACATAAAGGTATGTAATCATTTGTTATTATTTTATCTTTGTATGATTTTGTTGAATTCGGTTTTGGACAGACGATCTTTTGGATGGGATCCTTCGGGGTTTCTAGACTTCTTTACCCTGATGATTTTCTTAAAAAAAAAAGTTAAAAAAAACACAAAAAAAAAGATTTTATGTTTCTTAAATTCAACCTTTTCTGACAACAGCCGACCTACCCTTCTAGGTGCAATTATTTCCCTTTCCATTCTTTTTCTTATTTAAACACTCCATTTTCTCCTTCATCTTCAACTCAGAAACACTCAAAGAGAAGAAGGGTATAGAATGGGGCCTTCTATTCGTAACCTAAAAAATGTCTGTGTTTTTTGTGGGTCGAGTTATGGGAAGGGATTAGAGTTTGTAAACGCAGCTAGCACTCTTGGTCGATTACGAGGAATATTCATCTTGTATATGGGGAGGTTGTCGTGGGTTAATGGGGGCTGTTTCACTTTCTGCTTTTATAGGAGGCAGTCAGGTTTTAGGTGTTATTCCTAAACCTTTAGCTGAAAATAACATCACTGGCAAGACAGTTGGAGAAGAAATTCAGGTAACATCCATGCATGGACGCATGAAAATAATGGTTGACAATTCGATGCATTTCTTGTCTTACCAGGTGGTTTTGGTACTTTGGAAGAAATTTTTCAAATTGTCTCTTGGGCTGAACTGAACATCCACCATAAACCCATTGGTTTGTTGAATGTTAATAATTTCTTTGACCTTTTGTTATTTTTTCTTGACAAAGTCTGTGGAACGGAAATTTATCACTTCTTCTAAGATAACTTCTTATCTCTCGCCTCCACTATTGATGAGCTCATTGATAAATTGGAAGCTTTTGAGTATGTACCGATAAGGTATTGGCTCGAGATAGATTGGTCAATAGGAAGCGAAGGAAGTAACAAGAAAAGCAAGCCAGATCGACACTTTCTCTTTAATCGGTTTGATTTTATTGTACTTTGTTTCGTTTAAATTTGTGTCCGCTTTCTCCAACGGGTAATTTATTCTATCCTTTACTCATCTATATTTTAACATTAAGGACAATGTTATGATCTGGTTGGGGAAGGATGGTTGTGTAAAAAAAATAAAAAAAAAAACAACAAAAAACAACAAAAAAAACAAAAAACCAAAAATTCAAAAAGTGTGTTTGTTAATATGTTTGTTGTGTTTGTCATCAATTAACAACAAAAGTAAATAGGGATGGCAGAGTAAGGAGTAATTTTTCTCTTGAGACGATCTTAATTGGTGGCGAGTAAGGAGTAGTTAGGGTAGTAATTAATTAGTATTAAATTGTGGAAGTACTAAAGTTCTATTATTTGATTTCTTTTCAGGGTCAGATGTGGCACTGATTGTGTGTTTCATTTCTACTTGGCGTTGATTCACTTCTTATCGTGGTCGATGCAAACGACTTGTCGTGTTTCTTTTCTCTGGCGTTGATTCACTTCTTATCAGGTTGTTTTGCTCTTTTCTATATCTCTCTTTCACATTAAGGACAATGTTATGATCTGGTTGGGGGGAAGGATCGTTGTGTGCCTAAATAAAAAAAAACAAAAAAAACAAAAAAGGTGTGTGTATGTATTAATATGTTTATATGTTTGTCAGTAATTTTCTAAACCAGTTAAGGATGGCAGAGTAGGGAGTAAATTTTACTCTTGAGACGCATTTTAGTTGGGGTAGATAACTAGTTTGTGTGGAAGTAGCAATTAAAATTCAGGAAAATTTGCATGATTGAGTAAATTGTCTTCTTTCTTAAAAATCATATGTTTGGTTATGGATGTTGAATTGGTGGACTGAGAATGATAGAACTATATCTTGTGAGATCTTGAGCCTAATGGATGGATTCAACATTTATGTCATTCTCTTCTTTCTTGTGTGATTTTCACTCATGATAATGATCACTCTAGAACTTGCTTTGATTCTTTTTGAGGCTACGTTTCACTTGCATGCATGAACATGATTGAGGCCCTCTTTCTTAGCCACTTTAACCAAATAGCCAACCTTGTTTTCAATATGATATCAAGCACTCTTTTGACTTCTTGAAAATTTTCTCGATTCTTGCCAACCTTGTATATTTTCCTTTACTTAACCCTTTGAGCTTATTTGACCATTCTTTGTTTCTAACTCATTACGTGCATTAAATGAAAAACTATGTTCTAACCCAACCTTAGGGAATAAGAGAGCATTGACTTTGTTATTTGATGAGTTCTTGAACAAGTGTGGGGGTGCATGTGCAGATTGGTTATATAAAAAAAAAAAAAAAAAGAAAAAGAAAATATGTTTCTATAAAAAAAAAAAGAGAGAGAGAGCTGATTATTGCTACAATCAAAAGAATGCACCATGTGATATATTCATACCTAGAATGAGGGTGGATAATTGGAAATAACAGGAATAGAAGGAGAATGTTCAAGCCTAAAGGAATTCAATCTACCAATTGATCTTTAACAAAACATTAGTTAGATATTGGTCATTGTCCTGTATGAGAAAAAACTAAGAAAATCTTGGGAAAGTTAGACTGAATGTTCTCAAACATCTTCTCCACTCTAACTGTATCATAATGCTCTTCTATTCTCTTTGGTATTTAACTTGACATATCCATATTACTTCCACCTTTACCTTGACCCCATTATAACCTTGAATAAAGTCCTCATGATTTGTGTATACATGTGTTCTGAGTAGTGGAGAAGTAGAAAATAAGCAAGCATATGGTAGTGCAATTTTCATGGGTCGAATTGAGTGAAATACCTACCTTTTAAACACTTGAGAGATTGAGAGTAAATTCTGTGAGGATCTATCATTCTTTACTCATGTTTTTCAATTGAAGTATCCTTGCTTGTTGATTTGAGATGTGAAGATGTGTTACCTCATGAATGTTTTAATTACTTGAATTATTAATTACTCTTCGTTCTTGAATGTCATTTAAAATTGAGTCTTTAGAGTTTTTACCTTTTGAGTTTGTTTTGTTTTTCTTTGTTCCCTAGTTTTGGTTTTTTTCTGTTTTGCCCGAGGACGTGCAAAAGAGTAAGTGTGGGGAGGGGGGGTATTTGATAATTATGATTTTAACATATTAATTATCCACACAATTACCTTATTAATGATGTCCAGTTGTCGAGTCTTGACCAATCACGTCCACACTGGGGTAAAAAAAAAAAATCTTTTGACTTTCTTGCTATTTTACTTCTTGTGTCTTTAACCGTTGTAAATAATATCCTTTCTATAGTCAAACTTCTAAGAACAATCTGGAAGTTGTTCGCTTCTTTCCTGTTATACTTTTTGAATACATGAGTGTCTGTGACGTAATGTTTCAGGTAAAGTGAACATAAGTACAACGCCATGATTTGACCATCTAATGGTAATTTCTTATTGACCAAATCAGATCGAAGAGATCTTGGAAATCCCAATTGATGGAAGAGGAGGTACCCGAGCAAAAAAAAAACTCGTTAGGTTGAAAACCTGAAAGGGCGGCCTAAACAAAAGTTTAAAAAAAAAAAGAAGGAAAAGAGCCTTTAGTCTGAAAACCTGAAAGGTCGGTCTAAACAAAAGTTAGGGCAAATAGATGGACAAAATCTTAGAGGAAATTGGCTTAAAACACCTTGAAGGGTGCACCCAAACTGGGGCAATTTTGAATTGTGTGTGATCAGCTACACAGGGGCAGTTTTGTTTGCATTTAGTTGGCCATACTGGGGCAAAATTTTTGAATGATTAAGGAGAAGTTGTGTTGAAGGAAGTAGCAAGCAGACAGTGATTGAGTTATCAAGCAGTTGCGGGGAATCAACTGGATGAGAGTTAAAGTTAAACACTGGGGCAAAATTTTCTCTCAAGGAGTCAGTCAAGTTCATCCCATTCCTTGAAAGGAAAGTTGAAAGTGGCAAACAAAGAAAGAGAAGAAGAAGGAAAGAACCGAAGGGTCTAAGGAAGAAAAGCATGTGAATAAAGTTTGAGTGGTTAAAGCTTTCCAAAGTCGTCCTTGGTTCAAATGATTTTAAATAAAATTTAGAAAATAAGAAAAAAATAAAAAAAGAAAGAAAAAAAGGGATGAGAAAGAAAAAAAAAAAAGAAAAGAAAAAAAAAAAAAAAAAAAGAAAAAAAAAAAAAAAGAGAAAAGGAGAGAAAAGCAAAGGAAAAACAAAGAAAAGAAAATGATGAAAAATAAAAAAAGAAGAAAAAAAATCTTTTTGATCAAGATGCTTATTCCATTGTCATTTAAATTCCGGGACGCAGTTGCCCATTGTCATTTAAATTCCGAGACTCAGTTGCCCATTGTCTTTAAAATTTCGGGACTCAGTTGCCCATTGTCATTCAAATTCCGGGACTCAGTTGCCCATTGTCCTTTAAGTTTTAGGGACTCAGTTGCCCATTGTCTTTTAAAATTCCGGGACGCAGTTGCCCATTGTCTTTTAAATTTCGGGACTCAGTTGCCCATTGTCCTTTAAGTTTCCGGGACTCAGTTGCCCTTTGTCTTTTTTTACTTTCTGTTGAGCGCATCGGCTCCATGCATTTCAATTTCTGTCTTTTACTTTTGAGCGCATCGGCTCCTGTCTTTTAATTCCTGTCTTTTAATTTAATTCCTGTCTTTTAATTTTGAGCACATCGGCTCCTGTCTTTTAATTCTTGTCTTTTACTTTCGAGCGCATCGGCTCATGTCTTTTATTTTTGAGCGCATCGGCTCTTGTCTTTTAATTCCTGTCATTTACTTTTTGAGCGCACGGCTCTCGTCTTTTAATTCTCGTCTTTTAATTTCGAGCGCATTGGCTCTCGTCTTTTAATTCTGTCTTTTACCTTTTGAGCGCATCGGCTCTGTCTTTTAATTCTGAGCGCATCGGTGATGTCTTTTAATTCGTCTTTTAAATTTCGAGCGCATCGGCTCTGTCTTTTAATTCTCGTCTTTTACCTTTTGAGCGCATCGGCTCCTGTATTTTAAATTCTCGAGCGCATCGGCTCCATGCATTTCACTTTCTCTCGTTGAGTGCATCGGCTCCATGCATTCCATGCATTTCACTTTCTGTTGAGCGCCTCGCTCCATGCATTCCATGCATTTTAAATTTCTGTCAATTCTTTGAGCGCATCGGCTCCATGCATTTTAAATTCTGTTGAGCGCATCGGCTCCATGCATTTCAATTTCTGTCATTTACTTTTGAGTGCATCGGCTCACTGCATTTCAACTTTCTATCGTTGTTCCTGCTCTGTTTTACATTTATCCTTTTATGCATTGCCGGACAAAATTGGAGTTCATATCTTTACTCGTTTCTTACGACGATAAAAAAATCAATCACAGTTTTTCTTTTTATCTAATAAGAAACAAGTAAAGAGGGCAACCAGAACACCCAATTTTGACCTGGGACTAAAAAAGAAATGAAGTAAAAAAATAAAAATAAAATAATAAAAAAATAAAAAATGATAAAAAATAAAAAATAAAAAATAAAAAATAAAAAATAGTCACATCTCGCACATACGTTTTTTACTTTGGATTTCATGGGGGATGGGGAACTCAATATAAAAAAGGGGGGGGAGTGATTGACGCAAAAGAAGAAAGAGAAGAAAGGGTCAGCAGAAAAAATAAAAAAAGAGGGAATTTTGATACAAAAAGGAGGATTTTAGGGAGATTTGTTGGGAGAAGATGAAAATTTGAAGGAAAATGCCAACCTCCCATACGGTGAGCAATCATCACATCCATCATCAACAACAACTCTTTCCTCCAAAATGTGAAGGATCCCTCCATAAATGCCTCGGCCATCATTTTCTTCCAGCATCCTTGATAACCCAAATCTTTCCAGATCCTTCTTCAACCAAATAAACCCAGCAACCACCCTCCCTTCATCAAACCGCCACGTGAAGCTCCATCAAAAAGAGGGCAGCACCCTTATCCTCCCAACCCCTCCATTATCTTCTTCTCCTTCATCTTCCACGTGAGCTTACGACCACCTTCATCTCCATAATCTTCTTCCATTCCCAACACCCTTCAAACCCCTCATTCTCACCTCCCAACCGTAACCATCTTCTCCAAACCAAAACCTTTCTCTAATCACCCCTTCTCACATCCCATCTCCATCTTCTGCCACCCTCCCATCCAACACCACTGAGTCAACTCAGTAAGCCATATCCTCTTCCCACCATAGCCCCCAAACTACCGTTCACGTAAAGCACATTTGCCACCACCTTTCATCTCCTCACCATGCAACCGTGGCCACCCACAACCACCATGCAACCATAGCCATCCAAAGAACCTTCCTCCTTCATTTCACCACCTTCATCACCTCTAAACCACAATCACCCCTGCCAACTCTCACCACCACTCACGACCACCTTCTTTTATCTTCCCCAAATCATCCCATCTTCAGAAAAGGAAAGAGGATTGATGATGTTGGGTTGATCCCTGGTGGTAGCTGGGAAAAGAGAAAAAAGCAAGAAGACTGGGGAGGCTGTTGGGAACGAAAGGGATTTTTGATTCTTTTTCAGTTGAGTGTGTTATTGGTAGCACAGAAGAGGTAAGCCCTTTCTCATCACTATCCTTGCACTGTTGTGAGTAAAAATGTAATGTTCAAATGCATGCTTGGATACTGGCTGGTTAGTTATGTTGTCCATCTTCTTTTCTTTTTCTTTTTAACCATGAGTACCATACGCACACTGGAACTCCACCCTTCTGCATCACATTTTTTAAACCACCAAAGAATTCAAAAACCTCCGAAACCGTAACCACCACCTTCAATAACACCATCATATCCTCACCTCCCAACCGACCGTCGAAATGCCACAAACCACATCACCTATCTCCCAAACCTCCAAACCTTCCTCCTCACGATCGTCGAACCCCAAATTCATCATATCCGACCGTCGAACCATCCAATCCCCTAAACCGACCGTCGGACCGTAACCCTTCAAACCATCCAATCTCCCTAAAACGACCATCAAACCACACCAATTACTTTCACCTCACTCGACCGTCGAACCACACCGCTTACTACCCTCACCGACAACCCATCCAATTCCCTAAACCGACCGTCGAACCACACCATTCTTTCACCTCCCATTCGACCATCGAACTCCCGCACCGGTCTTCAACCAACTTCACAAACACTACCATATCCCTATCACCGACCGTCGGATCGCACCAAAACTCCACCACCATCCTTTATCATCCTTTTCACCGACCGACGAACCTCAAATCGATCACTACCCTCTCACCTCCAATACACCCACCATCTTCAAAGCCTCCATAATCCCCATCACCCAAGCAATTTCCATAACCTCTCCAAACACCCATCCTCACCTCCAACCGACCGTCGAAACCATCACACCTTTGCAACCGACCGTCGAATCCATCACCCCTTCACCTCACTCGACCGTCGAACCCATCCCATCCTTACCCCGATCGATCACAAACTCCAAAATAGAATCACTCACTCCCTAAACCGACCGTCGAACCAATTCCTAAATCCTTCCCCAAACGTCCTCTGTATGTGCTTTATTATTGGTACTCAAGTTTTCAAACTCTTTTTTTCCTTTAGTTTGATTTGTTGACTGTCTTTTGGGATTTGAGTTTGTAAAAGAATATAAAAATAGCAAAATAAAAAAAATAATAGAAAATAAAAAATCTTTTAATCCATGCAATGACCAATGATGATGATTGAATAGTGAATGCTATCTTCATTATCTTTTGGATCATAAGGGTTTATTGAGTAGCCTAGTGCTAACTTGAATCCTGTGAAAAAAAAAATGGATTCGCTTTTTTAAAATCTCTTTTCAATTTTTTTTTATTAAAATCAATCAACCCACAATTATTTTCTAAAGAACTACGTAACTTTGAGTTCCCCATTGTACCAGGGGATACGTAGGAGCAGAATTTTATTTCTGTCAAGCCAAATTTAAATTTTCATAATTTTGTGATTTTTCTTTTATAAATAGTTAAAATGTTTTGTAAAAAGGGGTAAAATAAATATTTTCAAAGATTGTTAAAAATTTGCACAATTAACCTAAGGTACCGTCTTAGGACGGGTGTGTTAGGGGTGCAGTGGGATTAAGTTTCCACCCTTCCCTAAGCATAACCGACTCCTGAATCCAATCTGGTTCTAAAGACCATTTTCAAAGAAAGGTTTTCCAATTTTTCCTAAATTAAAATAAAATTGGTGGCGACTCCATTTTCCATTGTCATATTTCTAAGATCTAACGAGTTGCTGTTTCCCACCGCGATTATCCCGGTCGCGACAGGCGAGTTAGTGCATATGGTTGGGGTACCGGGATATTGTTGATTTGGAATGGCTGGGTTTGAGGTATATTTAAGGAAGGAGTGGTTGGGCCAGGTAGATGAGACAGTGCAGGTGTCTGATAAGAAGGGTAAGTGTTTGAGTTGTATGGGGATGGTCGGTATGTAGGGTAGGATGGCGAATATCGGGGTCGTGAAGGCTGCAGATTCTGCACGTAACTCACTTCTGACTCCTTTTTCTTAGGGGGGAACCCCTTTTTGAAACTACTTTCATTATTGCCAGCTGGTAATTTTCCAGCCTTTACCAAAATTTCAATTCTTTCTCCAGCAGCAATTAAATCAGCAAAGTCTCTATAAGCGGCGCTCGCCATTGTCCCAATATAAGGAGCTCCTAAAGTTCCCAAGAAGTATGAGCACATCTCAGTCAGAGTTAACGGCAGTTGCACTTGGGCTGCAAGAGTTCTCCATATCTGGGCATATTATTTGAATGTCTCCTCATTTTTCTTCTGTAATGTTCCCAACTACTCCCGGGTTGGGGCTGTATCCAGATTAAACCTATACTGACCCATAAATAAATTCACCCAGTCATCCCAAGAAGAGATTTTTGAGAGGTTCTGTTGGATACACCACTCCAAAGCAGGCCCAGTTAAACTTTCATGAAAGAAATTAACGAGGAACTTCCAATCCCTTGACCAAATAGACATTTTGGTTATATAAGTTTTTAGGTGGAAAAAAGGATTGGTGCTCCCATCATACTTGACAAATTCTGGGACTTTGAAATCCTTGGGGATGACAATGTTAGCAGTAGGGCACAATTCTTCTATCCCGAGGGGGCCGTAGGTGCTAGGACCCTTGATCGCCTTAATTTGCTCTTCCATCTTTTCCATTCACTCTTCTTTCAACTTGTCATTTTGAACAATTGCGTGTCCAGTACTGGTAGGAAATCCAGTTGTCATTATATGTGGCGGTTCCCATGTGAACTCAGTATTACCATGGACCTCATTGCGAGTACCTTCTAATGAATGATATTCTTCTCCAACAGGAATCACTACTGATGCAGTGTTTGAGGTTCCTCCCACATAAGGTACCTCAGTAGTGACTCCACGATTTGTCCTCATGGAAGTGGTATTCAGTAGGTGCGAGTGTGCCCCGGTTACTCTTATACCTCCAACTGCCCCCATCAAGGTGAGGGTCTCCCTCATGGCTGACAACACTTCCTCAATTCTTCTTTGAGATTCTGTCACCTCATTCACCCTTCCTTTCACTTCATCTACTTCCAAACTTGGGTTCCTACCTTCATTCTCAGCTGCCATTGCTGCAAGCAACCTTGTTCGAGCCCTTGTGTTGTGAACACGGGTTTGATTGATGTCTTCTTTCCTTGGTCGCGCAATGGTTTTAAACTTCCTGTGAACAATTAAAGTACAATTTATTAGAACGACCATGATTATTATTGATTTGTTAAAGGACCATTGTTAATTTGTGCCGAGCGGATTTAAGTAAGTATCTTTAATCTTTGCTCGTCATGATTGTTTCTTAGAACATCTCGTTCAAAAGTTTGTCATGACCATTACTTAGAATGTCTCGTTCAAAAATAGTAGATCTTCAGTGCAACATAGGATCAGAAGAACAAAAAGGCATACTTTATTCAATTGAAAAAGAATTATCAACATCATTTAAGAGGAATACATCATTTCCACTCTACTTGAAATACATCATTGTCTAGTCTAATTCCTCATTCTCAAACGGTTGCACCTTGATCATCTGCTTCATCTGTCCAATAAGATTCTTGCAATATTCAATAAATTCATTGATCTCTGCCGGAGTCTTAAGAGGATCAACCATCTTATCCGCCACCTTTAAGTAATATGGAATGTCTGCGATTGCCGTGTTGGCTAGGCATGCCAGCTTCGAGAATTGGTCTCTCCAAAAATGAACTTCTTCTTTCTATCCGTTAATGTCCTCGTCTTGTTGTCTTGCATGATCTATCATTTTCTGCAAGTCCTCCTGTTCTTGTCGCAATGCTGTTTCATACCCTGCAATTTCCTCGACAGTGCGCAGCCTCTCAATTCTGATCATGTCTTCATATCTCGTTGACACTATCTCCACTTGTTGCCTCATACTATCTGCTTGCTGAAGAGCCTTATTCTGTGCTGCTTTGGCAATTACGAGCAACTCCTTGAGTTGTTGATTTTCTATCAGAGCCTTATCCCTTTCCTGCCCTCGGAGCCTTAGTTCCTTATTTATAGCTTCCAAACACCTTCTGATTTTTGACATACTATCCTGCTCCGTCCTTTGCCTTTTGTTTGCTTTTTCGAGAGCATCATTTTTCTCAGCATTTTCACGCCTTAAAATTGCACATGTCTGGTGAACTTTTTCCAACTCTGCCTCTAATTTCTTTTTTTCTTTGTTGGCTTCAACTAACCTTTCTCTTATTTCTTCATCTTCTATCCAAGTCGGAGGCAGGGATTTACTGACTGTAGAGGTTACTGGGATTTTAAAGGGTAACTTAACTTCCTGCACCCTGTTCTTGACCCACTGCCTGTAACTTTCTTTAACTCCGCAGCTTTTGACTCCCAGCTCTTTACTCTTTCTAATAACTTTCTTCCAAGTGTCTCGCACTCTACTAAGTGTCTCAGTACACTCCATTTGCATATCACAGACAAAAAGAGTGGTTTCCAATTCTGACGGTGGCCCTATCATGGGATAGCCTAGTTTTCGCAATGCTAGGGCAGGGTTGTAGTTAATGCATCCCCAAGTACCCATGAGGGGAACATTAGGAAAGCCTTCACACTGATAGACCACTGTTTACCTTTCTTTACACTGTGGGTACCATACAATTTTCTTTTCCTCAAGTTTGGCTAATTCTTCGGCCCATTCGTGGCCGTTCCTGGTTTTCAACTGGAGCATCTTGAGACTTGTCATGGGACATGGATCCTCGTAACCCCTCTTGAACATGTGACTTGTGAGCCATACGAATAATATCGGTAGACAACATAAGATCCGCTTACCCTTCTTTTCATGGCAGAAATTCAGAGTATAATAAACATCAGCAAGAAGGGCTGGGACAGGATTAGCGACATTATTCCTTCGAGCGAGAAACACATCTATTGCTGCAAAATCTATCAAGTCTTCATTACTCGGGAATAGGATTCTGCCATAAATAGTGAGGGTTAACACATCCATAAAGGTATTCCAGTCTTCAGCCTTGGCTAGGTGGCGCATGTGCTCTTCTAAGTATTTACTTGGGAATCCCTCTGTTCCTTTCCTATTTTGCTTTGCTTTTTGCAGATCCTTCACATGAATCTTCAAGATGTCTGCTATGGTTGGCATAGATGCATGGTGGCCTATATAGAGGTATGGTTCTTCCTTTTCCAACGGTAAGCCCAAGATCTGCTCAAACTCTTCTAAGGTGGGGGCCAACTGAAAATCTTGAAACGTGAAACAACGCAATGATGGGTCGTAGAATTGGGCTAGCGCGGTAATACCTTCTACCTATACATCCACCTCTAACAGATTCAGAATCTTCCCATATCTTGCAGTGAAGGTCAGGCATTGTGTCTTCTTCAACATTCGGCCCAAACTCAACAGGCTTTCTATATGAACTTCATTGGTCTTATGTCGCAAAGTATTTTTCAAAATGACCTCATTGTGATCTGATCCCATGACACGTTCCATTATTAATCAAAGATACTCACTGTTAATCCTTAGGCACTTAGTTTCAATAGTCCCCCAACAAACCTGGATTTAACACATAAGAACTGTCAATGCATGGTTTTTGGAGAAAACATGATGCGAAGAATGATGACTTGTGATGCAATAATGAGTGAGCGGGTTGTTGGTCCTTTAATAATGACTCATCTCCTCTTTTTGGGGGAAAAAACTTTTTTAAGAGGGACGCAAGTATGGTTTGTCACATTAAAAGACTGAACAACTTACAAGATATAGATAAATCTAAAGGTAATGAAAGGTGTGCTCCCTTTGTGTCCTAATGGGGTTGCCTTAAACTTGGGAATTCTATCCTAAGGATCTAAGAGTCTTTCTGGCTCGTGAAAACTTCCATGGGGTGGCTTTTCTATTTTAGAGGTCTCTAGAGTCAAGTCCTATTTCAGAATGTTGACCACGAAATAGTGGGTAAACCACTAGGTGTGGGACATTCATGAAAAAGGCACACTCTAGATAAGGTTTTCGTGATAATCAAACAAGAAGTACATCTAAAATGGCTACCACTACGTAACCTCTACTTAACTTAGGCTTCACTCAAACCCGGGTATAGGGCCCCACTCGAATGTGTGTGCTTTATGTGTAGGTGCAGTGGGTGCTGGGAGCGTACAAACCTTCACAATACTAAAGACTACCCACATCCTGCAAAACAAAGCAAATACAAAACAAATTCCAAAAGTTTTCTACCCTAAGGTTCAGATAGTGCAACAATTCACACTAAAAATAATATATAAAAAAAATCATCAAATAATAAAAAGAAAAAGAAAAAAAGGGTAAAACAAACACATAAAGATCACCAAAAATTTTGCATAACTAACTTTTACAGGGCTTGACTCTCAAGTGTTCCCAGTAGTCGCCATCCGTCGCGACCGTGTTAATCGCGGTGAAATAGCAACTTAAATTAAAATATATTTAATTAGGAGTCACCACCAATTTTATCTAAGTTAGGAAAAATTGGAAAACTAAAAAAAAATAAAAAATAAAAAATAAAAATATTCTTTGAAACCAGATTGAATTCGGGAGTCGGTTATGTATAGAGAAGGGTGGAAACTTAATCCCACAGCACCCCTAACACACCCGTCCTAAGAGGGTACCTTAAATTAATTATGCGAATTCTTAATAATCCTTGAAAATATTTGTTTTACCCATTTTGTAAAAAATATGAAACAAACAAATAAATTATAAAAATTTAATTTTTGGCTTGACGGAATATGAGTCCCGCTCCTACGTATCCTCAGGTGCAATGAGGAATTCAAAGTCACGTAGTTCTTTAGAAAATATTTGTGGGTTGGTTGATTTTATTAAAAAAAACTTCAAAAATTTGAATCAACAAGTCGTCGCGGCTCAGTTATTCAAATTAAGGATTAAATAGGTGAAGCTCGCGTCACGCTAGAGACGTCACCCATTGATTATCAAGTTTGTTACAAAACTTTTATTTAAAATTATCAATTAGCGATTTAACTTAAAAAAAATTGAAAACATGATAATAATTTAAATATAATTTAAATAATAATAATAATGATAATAATAATAATAATGTAAATCATCAAGTCGTCGCAACTCGTAACTCATATTATTATTTTTATTATCATCATTATTTTAAAGAAGAAAAAAAATTATTCTTATATTTTTAATTTATCTTTTCCTTCTTCCCCTTCTTCCCTTTTTTTTTCTTTAATTGATTTTTTTTTCATTTTTTTGGCACAATTTTTTTTTTTGCTACCTTAAGCCCACTTCCTTTAAACAACCAAAAATAACCCCCCAAAAAAAACTACAATAAAAACCAAAAAAACAACTCACGTTTCAAAAATGGGATATTTTGCTTCCTTCTCCTATGATGTTTCTATCGAAAACACCCAGAGAATAGAGGAGAGCGTCGGTCAGCCGGCGGCAATGGGAACCAAAAGCACAACGATGTCGGTCTGGATCGGAGTCACGGCTTGTTAGAACGAGTTTGACAAGGTTGACGGACCAGATGCTAGATCGCGGATCGGACCTACGCGGCTGCTGCATGGCTTCTGATTGGCCGGATCTGGGTTGTTAGGCTCGGTGTGAGCTCCAGGCAACGGCAGCGTTCGCGGGTTGGAAGGAAGTGGAGATACAATGGCGCAGCTGGTGCGGCAAGGCTCGCAACACGAATCTGATTCGAACGAGACACAAGCGCCGCGACTGGTGCGTGACGGTGGCGCACGGAGGGACGATTTGGGCGTTGTGCGACGCTGACTCGCTCCAGTCGGTCCTACTGGGTCACGACTCGGAGCTATGCGGTGATCTTCGCTGGGTTGAACGGAGATCTAGTGTCCGGTTACTGATTCGAGGATGGGCAGAGATATTGTGATGGGTTTCGCATGGGTGGGATGCTGGCTCAAGCAACGGTACCTGTGGTTGGTGTTTGGTTCAGATAGGGTGGCCTTTGAAGCGAGGATATGGTGTTTTGGGTGAGTGGTTGCTGTGCAGTGGGAGGCTACGTGATATGTGAGAAAAATATGAATTTAATCGTAGGCAAAGGTGTTAAGCTGAAGGGTAAAAGTAAGGTTCTGAGTATATGTTCGATGTCTTTTCTGTGTGTGGGTTAGGTGTTTTATAGGAGATGATTAGGTGAGGTGTTTGAGTTAAAATGTGATTAGGAGTTTGTTTAGGATAAGTGATGGGGGTTTAGGATAAGTTTGTTTAGAATGAGTTTGAGTTAGGATGGGTTTGATGATAACTGCCAAGGTTGGTTTAGGATAAATTTTTTTTTATCTTTTTATTTTTTTATTTTTTTACAAAACGCCCCTGGACAAAATTGGATGTTCACAATTATTACTTGCCACTTATTAATGAGAGGTGGATTTGCAGATTTCGTCCTTTAAAACATGGGATATTTGCTTTATGATCCTTACAATATCTTAATGATTTTATACAGGAAGACCAACTGTATCCATTGGATGTGTTATATAGGAGACAGTCTTTTACAACCGTTGGATCTTTAATAGAAAATTTCAGTGAGTAAAAATTGTTATATCTTTCTAAAAATTTCTCTTAATAATTTTTATAATATTAAACAAAGAAAGTATTTAATAAAAAATAAATATATTTAATATTTTAAAAATATAAAAAATATTTAATTTTTTATTTAATAATTAAAAAAATTAGTAGAGAAAATTTAGAATTATTCACGAGTAAAATAGAAGTAAGAGTCATACAGCAGACAACGCCAGAGAAAGCTTCGACCAATAACGGCGGTGGGTAGAGTTGTGACTTGTGTACCAGGTATTTAGTTCTCATCGGTCATAGAAAATGGATCTAACAAAAGAAATGCTTTAACTTCAAAGCACTTACAAGTTATTAACTTGAAATTTAAAATCAAATAGACTTCAAGCAGGAAACGAAAACAGATGAATTACACTTGAACGCAACACGCCGCATTTGGCCGCATCATGCCGAAATGTCGTAACGTGATTATGAACGTAACCAAAATTTAAAACTGTGTACAATCTTGCCCAACATGCCTCATATAATATTTCCTTTAACCTAATAATTTTAATTAGTATTATAAAAGTTCAGTATGGTTGGTAAGAATTATCTATTAATTTAGATAATTTTTTGAATTAATTTGAGCATAATTTTATAATAATAAATATAATAAAATAATTAAAGTATCTGTTAAATTAGTTGATATGATGTAAATAAATATAAAAAAATTATTTCCTAACTAAGAACCATTAATAAGAGTTGTAAAAATTTTTGGAGAAATAACAGAAATTTGATATTTTTAAAGATACCGATAAGAAATTAATAGAACAATTAAGTATCTCTAAAAATTATGAAATTTCATGAAAATAATAAGTAAAATATGAAGAATATGTTGGTATAAAATACCAACAAAAATAAGTATTAGTAAACATAATTACTCAATCTGCAATTTAATTTAATTTGATACTTGAATAATAAAGCTTAATTGATAAAAAGTAATATATGAAAAATTGTGAAAAAACAAATCCAAGAATTAGGTTAAGTCTTAAAATTTTTCCTAATACCTATGGTAACTTGAAATCTTGGTATTGGAAAATTAAAGAATACTTAATAAATATAAAAGTTCCAATATCAAAAGTTAACTTATACTTAGTCAAAAAGTGTTGTCGTCCAAGTCTCTAGATAAATCTATAATTTTCTCTTCATCTTTCTTCACTATTTCACGTCTCACTCTTCTTTCATTTCTCTTGTTTCTGCTGAACGTAAAACAGCCACCAAGAAGGAGAAAACTCACCAAGAAAATCAAGAGGAAAACAAGAAACAAAAGCAAGAAAGGAAAAGGAGTGGTGATAAGTTAAAGGGATGATGTAGGGGCTATTTTTTCACTTTTAAATCTTCATTTTCTACTATTTTTTGCCCATGAAACTCAGTTCAAAACAGAAAATTATGGGTGGTTATTCACTTTAATTTGTTATTCCTTTTTCCATTAACTTTTGAGTAAAAATTGTGACGGTGTTAAATGAAATTCTTACTGTTTTTGGATAAGAGTATCACAGTTGTTTAGCTAAAACAGAACCGTTTGCTTTCATATTTGAATTTCTTTCATGTTTTCTTGTCTTGAGATGCACGGTCAAACCATGTGAAGAAGGAAAATTGTTGATTGTTGAAAGTGTTCACACTTATAGTAGTTGGACCGTGTGCACATTTTGTTAGTAATACTTTCATAATCACATATTTTATATATTAATAAACCCTCATTTTTAGTCATTTATACTCTCCATGTACTTAATTGATTGAACTTGGTTATATTTTGTAAGTTTAGATTCAAATTAAACTTAATTGATTTTTTTAGCATTATTGAGATCTTACATTGTTTCTGTATTTCGGCCATATCTTGAGTTCTATATGTCTAAGAATTATGTATCTTACCTTGTAGGAAAGATAAGAGAGAGCTCTACAACTTCCATTAGAGCTCCAGGGAAAAATCGGACAGCTAGTGGAGCTAATTGAGCTTGGAAGTCAGAACACGGGTTTTGTGATTAGAACAAGAACATTGTGCAGTAATCAGGGCATAACTCGGGCTGTAGAAACTGCCTTGGGCTGAAACTTTGGAATTTGAAAGTTAAGACCCAAATCTACAACTTTCATGAAGAACACAAGAGGAAATTCAGAAGGCTTGGAGGTCATATTGGGCTTTCAAGTCAGAATAGAGGAGTTGTAGGTGGGCCTAAATAGTGTGCAATAATCAAGCATATCTTGGGGTCTAGGAACTGAATGGGCTGAAACTTTGGCATCTGAAATTTAAGATCCAGATCTACAACTTTCATGAAGACCACTTTTCCATTTTCTGACGGCATCCATGAGTTCAACACTAAATGATTTCGGAGACAAGAATCTCAATAATTTTTCATTCATCAAATCACTATTTGGCATTTTCCACTCATTCACCCACTCATCCACTCACTCATTAATCAGTCCCCTTGTCATTTTGTATCCATCATCCTCTATAAAAGGCACCATTGGCTGATCATTTAGGAATCTTGGTTCATAGATCAAGATCTATTGTGTTACTGGTTTATCTTATTGTAGTTTTCTATTGTTCTAAATTGAAGTTATGTTTTTCTTCATCTTCTTCTCTCTTTCTTTCTTCTTGTCTATGAGTAACTAATTTTCATTTTACTTAGGTGAAAGGGTGAAGCTTTTGGTAATAAATTAAGGTTAGATTAATCTCTTTCTTGTGCTTAAATGATATATTATCAAATGGTCATTACATGTATTGTATTTTGTTTCTAATAATTTTAGAGACCCTCTTTGTAAAGTAGAGATCTTGATTTGTTGTAGACAAGATATTGACAAAATGAATGCTTGAGCTCATTTATAAGTGGTGGTGTTAATAAATAATTAAAGGAACCATAATATAATTACGTATATGATTTTAAATGAACTTTGAATGTTGTATTTTTTGATTGGAACCTCCATTATGCGTGGATTCTAATTGAGTTATAAAAAAAATTAATCTTGCTCTTAATTTACTTACCAAGAGTGGATTTCCTAGTCTAAGTAAATCTTTTTTATTTGTGACTAAGTTTTATCACCTTTATTATTGTGACAAAATATTTTCCTTACGTCAAAGAATTTTTTCTTCATCAATTCCCTGTGGGACCTCGGACTCCCGAGAATTTATTACTTGAAACAATCTGTACTTGGGGTGCTTACTATTATTACTATAATGCAATGCCGGAAACATCAATAGAAATAATAGTAAGGGCGTTACATTTTGGAATCAGAGCAGTTCATCCTGTTGAGCCGGGGTATAGACTAGCTATGCTTTAAGCATGATGTTATGCATTTATCTTGTCTTAATGATGGGATGCATAGGTAGAATTGCATAACTGCCTTGAGTTTATATGTTTATAGTTAACTATCGCATTGTTACATAATATTGAGCCTGATCAACTCAATAGATAATGTGTTGTGTGGGCAGGAAGCTATGACATCGACTAGGCGAACCCGTGGTGGTGGTAGAGTGCATATTGGAGATAGAGGTGATACTCCAGACATATCTAAAGCTGTTAGGGACATGGCTGCTATAGTTAGAGAACAAACAGCTGTGACTAATAGGATATTAGCATAAATACGGGCCAATGTACAACCAACTCCAATACAGAATGTTGCTTTGGCAGAAAACCAAGACTTTCATGATTTTATCAGAATTCAGAAAGGCAAATCCTCCATCATTTGAAGGTGAATATGATCCAGTAAAAGCCGAAGCATGGTTGAGGCAATTAGAAAAGATCTTTGATGTAATGAGATGTCAGGATGATCAGAGAGTTTCTTTTGTCTCCTATATGTTAATGGGAGAAGCTGAATTATGGTGGAATGATATGAGAAGGTCAAAGGAAGCAGCTGGAGTACAGGTGACCTGGGAAGTATTCAGGACAAATTTCTTGGATAAGTATTTTCTGAGGAATTTACTAGAAGCAAAAGAATTGGAGTTTCTGAAATTGAAGCAAAGAAATACGTCTGTGGGAGAATATGTCATAAAGTTTGAGGAGTTATCAAAATTTTCTTCTTATTTCTGGTATAATCTGGATGAAAATTGGAAATGCATTAAATTTGTAGATGGATTGAGAGATGGAATTAAGATAATGGTGAAACCATTGGTGATTAGAGACTTTTAGACACTAGTAGACAGATGTAAAATTTTAGAGTCACTTGGTCCAAAACCATAACAAGAATACAAACAGCAAGGATGGCAAAAGAGAAAGTGAGGAGATGACAAATTTAAGAAGAATAGTCAGTAGTCGAAGAACTAACAAGAAAAAGGGAAGCAAGATCAGACAGAATCTTTTGGACCAGCATGTCCAAAATATGGTAAAAGGCACGGGAACAAACCTTGTTGGGCAGATCAGGCAGAGTGCTATACATATGGACAGAAGGGACATTATGCAAGGAGCTTCCCCCAGAAGCAAGCAACATTACCACCTCTTCCCAGGCCTCAAACCAAAGGAAAGGTATTTACTCTGAGCAGAAAAGAAGCAACTCAATCTTCTGATCTGATTCAGGGTAAGTGCATAGTTAAAGGTAATCTTTAAAGTATGTTGTTTAATTCGGGAGCTTCCCATTCTTTCATTTTTTATGAATGTGTAATGATACTGCATTTATCTGTTTCTGAACTTCCTTATGACCTAATTGTTTTTTCTTCCACTGGAAAACTGGTATCCACTTCCAAAGTATATCTAAATTGTTGTGTAACCATTGAAAATAAATATTTCTTTATAAACCTCATATGTCTACCCCTTGTTGACATAGACATCATTCTTGGTATGGACTGATTATCCTCAAATCATGTTGTCTTCGATTGTTCAAATAAAACCTTAGTTTTTTTGTTTGATACTCATTCCATGAACTCTTCATTTGAATCCATATACCTGAATGCCAACCAAGTTATCAATCACCTAGCAGAAGAAGCTCAGGGCTATGTTCTCTTCTTTTCTTTGAATTCTGAAAGTCAGCAAAGTTTACAAACCATACTTGTAGTGAGAGAATACTCGGAAGTGTTTCCAAATGAAGTTAGTGAATTACCACCTGAAAGGGAAATAGAATTCACTATAGACTTAGTGCCAGGAACAGGGCCAATTTCTATAGCACCTTATAGAATGTCCCCTCTAGAATTGGCTAAGTTGAAGAAAGAAATTGAAGACTTATTGGTGAAAAAGTTTATCAGACCCAGTATGTCACCATGGGGAGCCCCTGTGCTCTTGGTGAAAAAGAAGGATGGCAGTATTAGGTTGTGTGTGGACTATAGGTAACTAAATAAAGTTACCATTAAGAACAAGTACCCATTGCCCATAATTGATGATTTGATGGATCAGTTGAGAAGTGCAACTGTGTTTTTTAAGATCGATTTAAAATCTGGATACCATCAAATCTGAGCTAGAGAGGAAGATATCCCTAAGACTACCTTTAGAACTAGATATAGACATTATGAATATCTTGTAATGTCCTTTGGTCTAACAAATGCACCAGCAATATTTATGGATTATATGAATAGGATTTTTAACCATACCTTGATAAATTTATTATTGTCTTTATAGATGACATTCTCATTTATTCAAAGACAACAGCGGAGCATGAGACACATCTTAGGTTGGTTCTAGAAATCCTAAAAGAAAAGAAATTGTATGCTAAATTATCAAAATGTGAATTTTGGATGGAAGATGTGCAATTTCTAGGACATGTGATATCCAGTAAAGGAATATCATTAGATCCTAGTAAAGTAGAGGTAGTCTTACGTTGGGAAAGACCGTCCTTTGTAACTGAAATTAGAAGCTTATTGGGTTTAGCGGGATATTATAGAAGATTTATTAAGGGCTTTTCCCAAATAGCTTTACCATTAACCAGATTAACTCAAAAAGGAAGTACCTTTGAATGGACACAAAAATGTAAAAATAGTTTCCAAGAATTAAAAGAGAAATTGACCACCACTCCTGTTTTAGTAATTCCAAATCCAGAGGAAAATTTTGAGGTATATTATGATGCCTCAAGAAAGGGATTAGGATGTGTTTTGATGCAAAATGGTAGGGTAGTTGCATATGCTTCAAGGCAACTGAGACTCCATGAAGAAAACTATCCAACCCATGATTTGGAATTAGCAACAGTGGTTTTTGCTCTAAAGATTTGAGACACTACTTGTATGGTGTAAAATTTGAGGTCTTTAGTGATCATAAAAGTTTAAAATACTTGTTTGATCAAAAAGAATTAAATATGAGGCAAAGAAGGTGGATGAAATTCTTGAAAGATTATTATTTTGAATTAAAATATCATTCGAGTAAGGCTAATGTAGTAGCCGATGCACTAAGCAGAAAACTTCTGCATGTGTCCTATATGATGATACAAGAAATGGAATTGATAGAGAGTTTCAGAAACTTGAGTTTGGCAGTGACTGTGTTACCACATAGTTTCTGTTTGAATAGATTAGATATCCAAAATGAATTAAGAAACCAAATTAAAGCTGCACAAGAGGAAGATGACGAATTGACAGAAGTTAGTGAATAAATTTTATTGGGAAAGAAAAAAGGAATTTAGAAAGACTCAAGATGGAATGGTTATGTTTAGAGATAGAATGTGTGTGCCAAGAAAAGCTGAAATTAAAGAAAAGATCTTAGAAGAAGCTTATAAAAGCAAGTACATCATCCACCCTAAAACAACCAAAATGTATCAAGACCTCAAGAAAATGTTTTGGTGGCTAAGTATGAAGAAAGATATAGCAGCGTATGTGTCCAAATGTTTAGTGTGTCAAATGGTCAAGATAGAGCATAAAAAACCTTCTGGTCCTTTGCAACCCTTAGAAATCCCAGAATGGAAGTGAGAAAGTATTTCAATGGATTTTGTAACAAGATTACCTAGAACTCAGTTAGGTTATGATGTGATTTGGGTTATAGTTGACAGGTTAACAAAGTTTGCGCATTTTCTGCCAACAATAGCTAATTATTTATTAGATAAGTTAGCTCAAATGTACCTCTAAGAAATAGTGAGACTGTATGGTGTTCCCTTGAGTATAATATCTGATAGAGATCCTAAATTCACATCTAGACTTTGGGGAGCCCTGCAAAAAGCATTTGGAACAAAGCTAAATTTCAGTACAACATATCATCCACAAACAGATGGGTAAACTAAGAGAACTATCCAGACCCTTGAAGACATGCTTAGAGCTTGTGTGTTAAAACAATAGGGTAGCTGGAATAGGTTCTTAACTTTAGTAGAATTTACTTACAACAATAGTTATCATTCCAGTATAGGTATGATACCATATGAAGCCTTGTATGATAGAAGATATAGGTCACCTCCATGTTGGTATGAAATAGGAGAACAAACCATCTTAGGTCCATAATTAGTACAACAGACTACTGAGCAAATCAAAAGGATCAAGGATAGGTTGTTAGTTGTCCAAAGTAGGCAAAAGAGCTATGCGGATTAGAGGAGAAGGCCTTTGGAATTCGAAGAAGGAGAACATGTGTTCCTTAGAGTCATTCCTATTACGAGAATTGGTAGAGCCATTAAAGCTAAAAAGCTGAATCCTCGGTTTCTTGGTCCTTTCCAAATCTTAAAAAGAATAGGACATGTTGCTTACCAGATTGCTTTACCACCCAATTTGTCAAACTTTCATAATGTTTTCATGTTTCCCAACTTCGAAAGTATAATTCGGATCCTTCACATATCATAGAAAATGAATCAATATAGTCGGAAGATGATTTAACTTATGTAGTGAAACCTGTGAGGATCATGGATAGAGCAATTAAAGAGCTAAGAGGGAAACAAAATTCTTTGGTGAATGTGTTGTGGGATGGCAGTGACTCAGAGGAAGCCACATGGGAACTAGAATCATTACAACAAAAACATCTTTTAGTGGCAATCATTTAGTGGCCACACATCTATTGCCGGTAAAACATTATCTATATTGAATTTTCTATGGCAGATGAACATTAGCCACTAATACTTCTATCTTTATCAACAAATAAAATAAATTATCTCTTAAAAATATGAATACCCGCGGGATCACATTTTCGATTCCCTCCATTTTTTCTTTTTATCAAAAATATTTTTACTTCCTTCACATGAAATCAACAAGACCCACTATCAGAAACCCCAATAGCTGAACCCAACTCTCACCACCATCAAATCTTAGCCCGGAGCATCAAATAGCTGAAATCTCTACAATGTAGAGGTATGCTTCGTTCTCGATTCTGCGTCCGTTCGGTCTCTAGCGTCGGCTCCGTCACTGATCACGCGAATGGTATCACCCGTTCCTCCGCTCCTCACTCCCTCGCATTCGAGTTCTCACCGTCGCTGCTTCACCCCCCGCTGCTTCGAACGAGGCACCTTCACCCCAAATCAATCCTCATTTCCTGCAATTCCTCCCGTGGTCCTTCCCACACCAGATCCAGTTTTGGCGATCATCACAATAATGAGTATCTCGAAGCTTCCCTCCTCCTCTCAGGTACCCTAACCTGTTTCTTTCGCTGGCTTCTCAAAATTTTATTTTTTATTTTATTTTTGTGTGTGATGCTTTAGGATGATCACAAACAGATTTTGTATTTTGGGTGTTTGAGGGCAATGCCCCTTCTACTCACTCTTGCTCTTTGTATCAACGAAGATGACTGCTTAAGGTTTCTGTGGTTCATGGAGGTTGAGGAAGTGAGTGAGTTATATTATTCGAAAATGATTTTGATTTATTGGTTTTTACCTGAGTTATGCAGTCGTGAGTCTGTGGGTTGTGTATAATTTAAGACAAGTGACTATGGATATGTGTGTATATGAATAAAGAGAAATGCGTAGTATATGTTTGTTGAAATGTCATAATGAGCATGTGTAAATTTTTCAATGTAATTGTGAGCCATATGTTCGAATGGTGGGATACAACCTAAGAATCGTTTTTATGTGAAAGATTATGTGAAAGAATTTAGGTTTTAATTTAGTGCTGATTGTCAACTTAGCTGCCTTTGTGAGTTTTTTTTTTTAAGAAATTTAGTAATTATTGGTTTTTAAGAAGTGTTTTGATAAAAATCGTAGTTAAAAATTATGTGTTTATAAATACAGATGTCCAGTAGCAATTGTAATAGTTGCTATTGGTGTGATTGGTTTTTCAGTATGCAGAGGATGAAAGTTTGTACATGTTTTTGTGCACCTCGTTTGTGTCATTTCAATGCAGTTTATGCAGGTTTATTTCAAGCCAACAATCAGCATGAAACTTGATCAAATTCATATTATTGTGGCTGAGTACATATATGGGAAGGGAAAACCAATATAGTAAGTGTATTAATTTTTTAATACAATTTTTTTTGGTAAGACTTGGTCAATCATTTCCTATCTGAGACAATAATAATTAATAAATATGTGCAGTGAAGTTTTAGTGAAGATTGACAATATAGAAGGAAAACGCTTCATTTTTATATAATCATTCCTAGACATGGACTATTTGATGATGTGAGAATGCTGCCATAAACTTTATATTCAATACATTTAGATACTTGGCACAATAAAAAAAATGTAGCTCTAAAATGCTGCCTTTATATCTCAGGTGGTGATCACATGGTTGCTTATATGCTCTTATATGATGAAGATAAGAAGACTAATTCATCGCTAGCCACTTGGTGGATGCCTACAACGTTCTCAGTATGAGATATTTAGTTGTAAAATTAAATATTGCACTTTTATTGTAGTTTTAAAGGCATTATGTTCAATTGAGATATTTAGTTGTGAAATAAAATATTATACTTATATTTAATTTTAATGTTCATTATTTTGTCAGCAATTTGCTTGTTATATATGGCTGTTCTGTAGTCCTTGTGCTTCCCGTTTACTCTACATTTAAAGCTATTGAGAGCAAAGACCCAAATGAGCAACACAGGTGGCTTTTATATTGGGCAGGTTGTAATTTTTCTTCACCATCAATTTCTTACAGAAAATAAAATAAAATGATTAATTGATTTTGTTTTTTTATAGTATTATTGTTTTATGAAGTCTGTGATGAGGTGATTGATCTTAGTGATATATGCTAATGCCTTTGTGATGTGTAGAATACTTTTCTTAAGACAGGTTGTAACTATTCTAGATGTATTTTGATTTATACTTGAACAACTTATAAAAATTTTGGTAGTTATTATAATATGAAGTTTTATGTCATTGCTTGTGAATTGAATGAATTTGGGTTTATATTATAATATGAATTGCCAAGTTAGTGGGAGTAATTTTAGGTAATTATCTATGCAGTTTTATCATTTGGGTTTGCTAACTTGGATGTGCTATGCCTTCATTGTTTACTTGGATGAGTTAATTGAGTTGATGGCTTTATCTGCATCATATATACTAATATTGATCTCTCTTATGCTTTTCAGCTTATGGATCTTTTAGTGTAGCAAAAATGTTTGCAGAAAAAGTATTTTCCTGGTATGGTCAAGTTCTCCATGTGTTTTTTCAATTTTTTTTAATTAACTTTCATGGTTCATTATTTCTTTTTTTTAATTAATATTTCAATTTTCTTCATGAAGTATCAAGAAGTATCAATTCCTGAATGTTGCATTTTATGATAAATTTTTTATAGACTTGTAATTAAAATGAATTTTTGCTAACTGATTTTGGACATATTATTATATATTTTAACTTTCATTAGTATTTTTTAACTAAGGTTGATGAATTATATCTGAATGACACATTATTTTTATTTTATCATTGCAGGTCATACGCTATAATTTTGAGAAATTTCGCATGTGAAAAACTTCATTATGATCAACAGTTAAAGATTTGTTTATAGACTACCTTTTATCTTGTATTATGATTATTTGATAACACTAGTTATTAGACTCAAAATGACACTAGTCATTAGATGGTGTATTTTTTATGTTTTGTTGTTGACGCTGTAAAAGTTGGATGTTCTTTTTTATTGTGGATTTAATGAAATATATTTTACATTTTAGAATGAATTTTAGTATATTGTATTTAAGAACATTTGTATGTTAAGATTTAAGTTTTTTAATGGCAAATATTATTATCACTAAAATTTTTGTTAATGACATTGAAATATCACATTGAATGACAAATAGGTATAACATTTTTGTACCAAAAAAGAACAGACATAACATGGGGTTGACAATTCTTGAAACAATTTTAGTAGCCATAACAATTGCCGGTAAAAGACATTTTTTACCGGCAATAAAATGGATTTTTACCGGCCATAACAAAGGCCGTAAAAGATATAGGATAAGGCAAATCTCGGGTTGTTTTAGTTGCCATTACAATTGCTGGCAAATAATTACCGCTAAAAGGCATTACTTTTACCGGCCATAAAAAGGGTCTTTATCGGCACTCTATATAATGGTCGAAAAAACCTTTATCGACACTGGATACAGCGACAAATAATTAATTACTGGTAAAAGTTTTTGCGGCAATTCTTATTGCCGCTAAAAGTCATATTTATTGCTGCTAAAAGACTTTTTTGTTGTAGTGAATCCAACATGGTGCAGAATTATCCAAAACTTTTTGAATGAGGAATGTAAAATTTTGAGGACAAAATTCATAAAAAGCGAGAGAATTGTAACATTCCTCTTAACCTAATAATTTTAATCAGTGTTATAGAAGCTCAATATGGCTGGTAAGAATTATCTATTAATTCAGATAATTTTCTGAACTAGTGTGAGCGTAATTCTATAACTTGAATACAATAGGATAATTAAAGTATTTTCTAAATCAGTTGATATGATGAAAATAAATATGAAAAATTTATTTCCTAACTAAGGACCATTAATAAGAGTTGTAGAAAATTTTAGAGAAATAACAGAGTAAGTTTGGTATTTTTAAAGATACCGATAAGAAATTAATGGAACAATTAAGTATCTCCAAAAATTATGAAATTTCATGGAAATGACAAGTAAAATATGAAGAATACGTTGGTATAAAATACCAACAAAAATAAGCATTATTAAGCATAATTACTCAATTCGCGGTTTAATTTAACTTGAGACTGAATAATAAAGTTTAATTGATAAATAGCAGTATATGAAGAATTGAGGAGAAATAAATCCAAGGACCAGGTTAAGTCCTAAAAATTTTCTTAATACCTATGGTAACTTGAAATCTTGGTATTAGAAAATTAAAGAATTCTTAACAGGTATAAAAGTTCTAGCATTAAAAGTTAACTTATACTTAGTCAAAAATGTTGCCGTCCAAGTCTCTAGAAAAATCTACAATTTTTTCTTCATCTTTCTTCACTATTTCATATCTCACTCTTCTCTCATTTCTCTTGTTTCTGCTGAATGTAAAACAGCCACCAAGAAGGAGAAAACTCACCAAGAAAATCAAGAGGAAAACAAGAAACAAAAGCAAGAAACCAAAGGCAAGAAAGGGAAAGGAGTGATGATAAGTTAAAGGGCTGAGGTAGGGTTGTTTTTCCACTTTTAAATCTTCATTTTCTTCTATTTTCTGCCCATGAAACTCACGGTTCAAAACAGAAAATTATGGGCGGTTATTCACTTTAATTTGTTATTCCTTTTTCCATTGACTTTTGAGTACAAATTGTGATGTTGTTAAATGAAATTCTTACTATTTTTGGATGAGAGTATCACGACTGTTTGGTTAAAACAGAACCATGTGCTTTCATATTTGAATTTCTTTCATGTTTTCTTGTCTTGAGATGCACGGTCAAACCATGTGAAGAAGAAAAATTGTTGATTGTTGAAAGTGTTCACACTTGTCGTAGTTGGACCGTGTGCACATTTTGTTAGTAATGCTTGACCACGACTTTGCATTTGTGCTATTGAAGCTTACGGCCAAGCAAGAATTATCTACCCTTATAGACTTTGAAATAAGTTTGTATATATGTCTTGTTTTATAGAACACGGCCAAGGCTTATTACCACTTTATTTGACCTTGAATAAATTCCTCATAGTATCAGTATAATCTTCACATATTAACTCCTTTATAGGATACTAGTGGTAGTGCGAGGTCCTGAATCACTCCCTACCATGAGAATATAGGACCCGAGCTATATGAGGTAGCTCTCATCCTTGTGATGCTTGAGATATGGGTTATGTGAGATAAGCAGTAATTTGATTAATAAGAATTTGAATGAGCATTTTGAATTGAATTGAATTAGTATGTTATAATTATGAATTAAATGTGTGTTTGAGTGTCTAAATAAATTTGACATTATAGTATTGTGATTAAAGATATTTTCCAGAAATCATTTGTGAATGTGATACATATATATTTGATGAGGGATATTTTTGAAAACTATTAAATGAAATTCTGTTTCGGGAAGAGGAATGACTAAATTTGGTAGTTTGACCACCTTCCTAGTATTATTTCTAATTCTTGGAAGCAATCAATTGTTGGCTGTCCAATGTTTATTATGAGTAAGAAGTTAAAATTCTTGAAAAACAGGTTGAAAACTTGGAACATAGAAAAGTGTGGTGATGTTCATGTTAATGTAGCCAATGCTCAGAAGGTGGTTGATTCAGTTCAAGAGCAAATTAGCAAGGATGATTATTCTGATGATCTTTTTGAAAAAGAGAAAATGGCTCAGCTTGATCTAAATAAGGCTTTGCATTATGAGGAAGTCTTTTGGAAAGAAAAGTCCAGAATTGATTGGCATTCTTATAGAGATAGAAACACCTCTTTTTTCCACAAAGTCACCAAAATCAAAAACACTGCTAAAAGAATGTCAATGTTGAAAAATGGTAACTTGATTTTGGAGAAACCTGTTGAAATTGAAGAACATGTTCTAGATTTCTACTTCAATTTGTTTGCTACTGATAATAATTGTTCTGAAAATGCCGTGATAGACCAAGTTATCTCTACTGAAATTAGTTAGGATGACAATGTTATGTTAACAAAACTGCCTTCTCTGGAAGAAATTAAGAATGTTGTCTTCTCAATGAATGCAAATGGTGCTCCTGGGCCTGATGGCTTTGGAGGGTTTTTCTTTCAACACTATTGGGATGTGGTTGGCTCTGATGTATATAATGCAGTTTTACAATTCTTTAAGCAGGGCTGGTTGCTACCAAATTATAATTCTAATCTAGTGGTCTTGGTTCCTAAGTCCCCGGATGTTGTCACAATTGGTCAATATAGACCCATAGCTCTTGCCAATTATAAATTCAAGATCATTACAAAGGTGTTAGCGGATAGGCTGGCTAAAATTGCTCATAAGATTGTCTCTGAACAGCAAAGAGGATTCATTCAGAATAAGCAAATTTCAGATTGCATAGGTGTTGCTTCTGAAGCTATCAACCTTCTTGATAAAAGATCTTTTGGAGCTAATATAGCTATCAAAATTGATATTAAGAAGGCTTTTGATACTATGGATTGGAATTTCTTGTTAAAGGTTCTAGACAGGTTTGGTTTTGACCCTTTGTTTTGTAATTGGGTTAAAGTCATTCTCAACTCAGCTAAGCTATCTATTTCGGTTAATGGAAAGGCAATTGGTTTTTTCTCCTGTAAAAGAGGAGTTAGGCAGGGTAATCCTTTCTCTCCTCTTCTTTTCTGCATTGCTGAAGATGTTCTCAGTAGAGGCATATCTAAACTTGTCAATCTTGGTATGCTATTGCCCATGGCTTGTCCTAGAGGTTACAAAGTTCCAAGTCATGTTCTTTATGCGGATGATATCTTAATCTTCTGTAAAGGGACTATAAAGAACCTTGATAATCTTATGCTACTTTTTCAAACTTATAGTGATGCTTCTGGCCAAATTATTAACTGTGAGAAGTCAAAATTCTACTATGGTGCTATTCCTAGTAGTAGACTTTCTCTGTTATTTCTGCATTGCTCGGGATTTATCTGGAAGATTACCTTTTGTTTATCTTGGAATTCCTTTATTCAAAGGGAAACCTCGAAAGGTTCACTTACTTCCTATTGCAGACAGGATCAAAATGAAACTTGCTTCTTGGAAAGGTAGAATGTTATCAATTATGGGAAGAGTACAATTAGTTAAATCTGTGATTCTGAGCATGCTTATATATTCTTTCCAAATTTACGCTTGGCTTATTTCCCTTATTAAGATGATTGATAGATGGTTAATAAATTTCATATGGGCTGGTGATATTCATGTGAGGAAAATCTGCACAGTTCCTTGGCATATGGTTTGCTCTCCTTGTCACGAAGGAGGCTTAGGTATAAGGTCACTTAGATCCATTAATAATTCCTCTATGCTCAAACTGTGTTGGGAATTTATTACATCTGATAATCATTGGGCAGTACTTCTTCAAGCAAGAGCTGTAAAGAAAGGAAATGTTATTCAACATCACCTTTGTACCTCAATTTGGCCAAGTTTGAAATATCATTTCAATACTGTTATTTCCAATTCAAGGTGGCAGATAGGAGATGGTAGATCTATCAATTTTTGGTGTGATACTTGGCTTTCACAGCCTTTAGTGGATTTGCTAGACATTCCTAAAAATTGCCATTCTCTTTTAAAAGCTTCTATTTGGAATTTTATAAAAGATGGCTCTTGGTGTGTTCCTCAAGAGATGCTGCAGAAATATCCACAGCTTTCTATTGAATTGCAAGAAGTTAGCATTCCTCAATTTCATGCAGTTGATAATTTAAATTAGAATCCTTCAATTTTTGGTTGCCTATCTCTAAAAGAGGCTTATCAGTTTCTACATAAAGGAAATCAGGTTGTTCATTGGGGTAAATTGATTTGGAATAATGTGAGCTCTCCTTCTAAATCCTTTGTTCTTTGGAGGTTACTTAATAGGAAGGTCCCTACTGATGATCAATTGTGGTTAAGGGGCTGCAACTTGGTTTCTATGTGCTGCTTATGTGAGTCTAGCTATGAAACTGCAGACCGCCTATTTTTCCAATGGCACTTTGCATCTTAAATTTGGTTATGGCTTAGCAACTGTCTCAGTGTGCCTATTGATACAAGTTCTGTCCTCTCTATTTTATCTTTGTGTAATAGAAGCTGGGGATCTCAAACAAAAGAAGTCATTTTAGCTTGCATCGTGTATTCCATTTGGACTCTCTGATATATAAGAAATTGCATAAGGTTTGAAGGTAGAAAAATCTCTCTGCATTCTGCTATTAACATGATTCAAGCAAATGTCTCCTACATAGGCAATTTATCAAAGGGTTCCATCTCTTCAGACATTTCGGATTCTATCATTCTAAATAAGTTTAATGTTCAAGGAAATCGTTTAGCAGCTCTTAGAATTATTGAGGTCAACTGGAACCCTCCAAATACTTATTGGATCAAAGTTAACACTGATGAGGCTGCAAAGAGTTCTCCAGGTATGGCTGCTTGTGGAGGTATCTTCTGAGGTACAAATTCTGCAACTCTAGGCTGTTTTGCATTTAACATTGGTGTCTCATATGCTATATATGCTAAGTTTCTTGGTCCTATTATTGCAATTGAAATTGCTTACAGTAAAGGATGACATAGGCTTTGGTTAGAATGTGACTCCAAACTTGTTATTGATGCCTTTAAATCTTTGAAGATTGTGCCTTGGAAACTAAGAAATAGATGGCTCAATTGTTTAGTTTTAACAAGGAAAATGTCCTTCATTTGTTCACATATATACAGAGAAGGAAATGTTTGTGCTGATAAGTTGGCAAATCATGCCACTTCCATTCAGGGTTTCTTGTGGTGGGATTTAATTCCTAACTTTATTAAGGGAGATTTCTTTTGGGATAGGGTAGGACTCCCTTGTTATGGATTCTCTTAATGCTCTTTTTGCCATGGGTTTGGTTAATGCCCCCCATGTTTTTGTATTCTTTTCCTTTTTAATATTAATTTAGGTGTACTGCAGATGATTGACATTGCCTGAGGTGCCAACCTAGTTGAGATTTCTTGCATTGCTGTGATGCCTTTGCATGCTTTTTTTGCTTAAAAAAAAGTTATATATGTAATTATGTATTTATTCTAAGTTTTAAAAGAATGTAAATTTTCTATGAAACAATTAGAATTATTATGATGACACTATTTTTCATAATAGAATATACTAAGAATTAGTATTCTCACTCATTTATTATTATGTATTCCATGATAATTCCAGGTTCAACACTTGCAGCATCAGGGTACGAGCTGAAGAGGATATATATTTTGTTTCTTTTGAATTTGCATTTTTGTATATTGGATGAATGGAAAAGGTCTACAAGACATAGCATATGTTTTGTACTATAATGTACACTTGTATAAACTTCTACATATGTAAATTATTACACCTTGACCAGGACTCATACTTTTATATAATAATGTAAAATATAATTTGAAATTTTTAATAAATATCTTACGTAATGTGCTTACTATTATTACTATAATGTAATGTCGGAAACATGAATAGAAATAATAGTAAGGGTGTTACACCTCACATGTGAGCAACAAATTTTTTTAACAAAAATATTTTGTTGTACACCTAATTTTGACATATACTTTTAATATTTTTAAGATATGTTGAATTCTTGTAAGATAAATAGTAATTTTTATTTTAGATATGGTGAACACTAATTAAGTTAAGTTAGAGAGAATAGAAAGTCACCACATAAGTAATAGAAATCATCACTTATGATCTCATTGATTACCAAATCATTGATTTGTGTTGAAAAATATGTTCAATAATTGGTGAACACCTCTAAATAGTGATCTATATGTAATATAAGGTGAATTCTAATTTCAATTCATTACGTGTAATAGAAGAAGGTTGCCACATAAGAAATTTGAATTACTACTTATTACTTCATTGATCATTATATCCTATGAGTGTCAAAAGTATATGTATATATAATAGAATTGTGTTTCTAAAAGTCCTAACCCAATAAAGCATTAAAGCTATATTTTTTTAAGAAAAATACTATTTACACATCTTTTTTTAGATTACATTTTTCACACCTGCTTGCGTGAAAGAATTAGAGTATAAATATGTAAAAAATAAAATAAACCCAATTATGAACAAATGATAAAATTTATAAAAATATAAAATAATATATATATATATATATATATATATATATATGAGAGAGAGAGAGAGAGAGTATATCTGGTAAGAGGAGTGTTTATTGTAAGAGGTGAGAGGAGTGAATTTTGACTATTGGATCTTACATGAATGATTAAGATTAGAACATAAATGCATGTGATTTTTTTAAGTGGTCACATGACCTTTAAGTAACTTTTGATCTTGACCATCTATATATAGTTGTATGGTCAAGATTTACTCCTCTCATCATCTCACAATAAAAACTCCTCTCACTAGATATGTCACATGTATGTGTGTGTGTATATATATAGAAATTTTTTGAATCTATTAATCATAATATTTATGACATATCAATGCATATAAAGAGTTTTAAGGTTACTGTGAAAAGACGTCAATGAGGAAGTCATTGTTGAAACCCTGAAAATTAATCTTGATGAGGGAGAGATACTAATCACGGGCGACCACCTTTCCTTGTCCCTACTTTTTTTTTTTTCTTTTCTTGTTTGTTGCTTTTTTACTTTAAGAAAAAAGAAAACAAAAAAAAAATATTTAATATCTCATAAGTCGCCAAAAAGTTTAGATAGATGAGTATCAAAAATAAAATTATTTTCAACTAGAACAATCAGTATTATGCACTAAAGTGACTTAGGAATAGGGACCGCTTCAAACTAAAATACAACATTTAAAAAAAGTATATATAAAATAATTAAAATAGGTTAAACTTATCTACTATAATAAATTCATATATAAGACCTATAAAACAAAATTCACATATAAACAGTATTTTAATAATAATAAGCTCATTAACAATATTGATCACAACATTCACTCCACTGCCATTATCTAAATTTAATATTAAAATAACATTTGTTGAAAGTTGAAATGATTAAAATAATACTTGTTGAAAGTTGAATGTTGAATGAAATAAACAGTCGTCATCGTTTTAAACCCAAGTGGAAGGGGACATGAAATTGTGCAATGCTTTGATATTTTATTAGTCTATATATATATATACAATACACAGTACGTTAAGTTTTAAGTTATGTATGATATGAGAAAATTTAAAAATTGATACACGTCACACAATATAACAACTATGATTAAGAGTATCTTAATTTAAAAAATACTAGATTATATCCGTGTGATAACGGTGAGTTAGTTTTAAAATAATTAAAGATTTTATTTATATAACAATTAATATTTATGTAATGTAATCTCAAAAATTAAAATATATGTAAAAAGATGATTGTATCTTTCATTAAAAAGTTTTATACATTGTGCAGAGAAACAATCTTTTAACTACTTGCGTTCATATCTTTTTAATTGTATGATCATTTTGTAACGTAAGACTAATGGAGAAAAGATTAAAGAATTTTTGAAATTTTAAATGCATTTAGTATTAAGAGACTTGATCTCAAGTAAGAAATATAATATACTAAATATAATAATTAATATTTAACAATCATCTTCTAAAATATGATGTATTTATAACCTTCTTACAAAAAAAAGTCAATCATAACTAATTAAGATAGATAATAGATTAATCTTATTTTAATTAAAAATCCTAATATAACTAACTAATGATAAAATTTTGAATTTAGATAGAATCTCATTAAAATTGAAATTATAATTATAAAAAGGATTAAATCCCTAAAAGTATGAAAAGATAAAATCACTAAATAATATATTTATATGTAAAATTTTAAATTATCAAAATCATAAATAATCATAATCTATTTTGTATCATTCTTTACGTTAGAGAGGACTCTCCTTCGGAGAGTTAGAAAGCTGGTAATCTTCCAAAAGATGAGGCTCAAGACAGCGCATGAGCACATGAAGACCACACTTAAGAACTTCACGAGTGAATAAGGCGCATGCAACATCCTTTGACAGTGGGATTTTGGTAGCTGGCAAATCGGAGGCTTCTAGTTCTGATAGTGGTGGTCATGGTTTAAAACGTAGTCCGAATGACAGCATTCTAAATACGTCTGTATGGTTGTGTTTATCGACGAATAAAATGCATATTTTGACAGCTTTTTTTGATAGAGATATGGTGAGCGGTAAGCAGCAAAATAACTTTGACTGTAAAAAATCTTTATTTTCAAACAGCTTAAAGTGTGGGATCAACAAAGTTCTGATACCAAATTGATGTAGGATCAATGGAGAAAATAACAAAGAACCATCAGGGTCTCAAAGGCACTTGGTACCAAGAGACTTGGTCTCAAAATAAGGAATATAATACACTAAATTCAATAATCAATATTCAACAATTATCTTTTAAAATCTTATAGGAGTGTATTTATAACCCTTTTACAAAAGAAACCAATTATAACTAAAATAGATAATAGACTAATCTTCTTTTTATTAAAAGTTCTAATATAATTAATTAATGATAAGATTTAGGATTTAGATAGAATTAATCCTATTAAAATTGAAATTTTAATTATAAAATAGATAAAATCCTTAAAAATTTGAAAAGATAAAATCCCTAAAGATTTAAAAAGATAAAATTCCTAAATAATATAAGTATATGTAAAATCCTAAATTCTTAAAATCATAAATAACCATAATTCATTCTACATCATTTTGGATCTGCACAAATTTATACAGTACAAAAGTGTTAAAACATTATTTATTTTTCATACGGATGAACTAATTAACCTGACATCAGTCAATTCAGGTATGAGATTTTGATTTTTTTTTCAACTCGATCAAACATGTACCAACTCAATCACCATAATTTTATATTTTTAATAACTTTAATATAAAACAATATTATTTTAATTATTTTTAAAATTTTTTAACATAAAACAATATCATTTTGGTACAATCATATATATATAATAAAAAATTTTCATATTAATATATACTCAAAAACATGCAACCTGATAACCCAACCCAAATATATTTTAATATAAAATTTTCTCCAAGTAGATAGAGAAATATTCATATATTTTCATATAAATCTTTTTTATCTCTATTTTCTTATAAAATTTGTGATCCCTTACAATATTACAAAAAATATATATTTCCATATGTTTATATAAACAATAAATATTACAAAATATATAACAAAATAATTTTGCTTCTTAATAATAAATAACATTCAATTAAACATAATAAAAAATAAAAATGCTAAATCTTGCCCGCAAAACACAACTATCTTAAAATCTATAAATAAAAAAACACAAGTCATGTGCATCTTTATTACCCCACACCTCATATGTGAACAATAAAAATTTCTAAAGCCATGACCCAATGAAGCACTAAAGTTATATATATATTTTTATAAATAATGATCCTCTTACCTCAAATAATATTCATATTCTTTTTAATACTATATTAAAGTTGATTAATGAGGTATATATTGTTAGTTAATGAGTATGTATGAATATATAACCCTTTTAACTTACTCCATTAATCAATTTATATATGTTATTAACTATTTTTTTATTTTTTATTAATTAACTTTTTACATATTCATTAACTAACTTCTATACGTCATTAATCATAAAATTATACTTTATTAACTAACTTTATATTTTTATATAATGTAAAAAATTATGCGATTAAAAACGGATAAGATTATTGGAGTTATTTTTTTTATTGTTATTGGAGTTATATCACTTTACACTTGTTTTATTGGATAAGATTATCTTCATGTAATGTACGTGGGAAACGTGACGTACGTACCATCAAATTTGTGGTGCATGAATGCACCGTCAATTTCAAGTCATTAATTTATTAATAAAATAAACAAAAATTAAGATCAAAGACGGGTAACCTTCTGGACTGTTAGAGGTTAACCACAACCCCTCAAACAACCATCAACCACTAAACCTTCCTGCTTCACTGTCGAAATCCACCATCAACCTCACTTGCTCTTCCACGCCGCCAAGTCCCATGACCACCATCAAACACCTCTGCCCTATCCACCTTGCAGAATCAGACTCCAGCCACAGTCTAACATCCATGGCCACCACCCAACCACCAACACCGACGACGTGGTGTCTGGAGCGACAGATCTAGGGTAGAAGGAAGTGACTGGCGACTCGCGGTTGTGAAGACAGCGGAGGAAGTCCGATGGGTGATTCGCGCGGCAGATCTGAGTGACGAGGAGCCAGCCTATAATGGTGTATCCTAGAATCCTTTGTAATACGTGTAGTCGTTGGTCCATTCACTCCACTGCCATTATCTAAGTTTAATATTAACATAATATTTGTTGAAAATTGAAATGATTAAGTTTAATGTTAAAATAATACTTGTTGAACGTTGAATGAAATAAACAATCATCAATTTATCATCGTTTCAAACCCACGTGAGTGGGGACATGAAATATATATATATATAAATAGGATAGTCGATACGTTACTATATGTCATAATAATAAATAATGATGGTTTCACAACATTTTTTTTTTCGTATAATTTTTTATATTATTTTTTAATAATTATAATTTAATAAAAAATTAACATGTGAATATTAATTTCAATAATATTAAAAATAATGTAAAAGATAATATAAAAAAGTGATGAAAAAATCGAAATTGTTAAAAAATTGATACATGTTACTATACATCTTTTGAAAATGTTTAGCATCTCTGAAATTGAGAAAGATGACATTTTACATTGAGAAATGAAAAAAGGAATGATGATAACTGCCCTTTTCTCAATAAGAAGAACGCAAAACCCATAAGGTTCACATTACTAAAGTACCCCTAAACTATAGCTGTTTATAAATGGAACAAACTGAGTTTTTTCTTTTGTCAGAATAATTGGTGGAGCTTGCTAACCTTTCTCAACCTCTCTCTCAGTTGCCTAGACTATTGTTTTAGAATTTTTCATATAAATAACCCTCACCCGTTTCTAGTTTCATAATCAAGCAAGTAAACAGAGAAGAAAGCAACCAAACATCCAACTATGAGTCTATTGTCAATTGAAGCTGTGGAACGAAGTTCTTTCTTTCAAAACCTTATCACAGTGCCCATTGTCCAGGAAATAGCAAAGGAGGCATTGACGAAAGTTCCAGAGCGTTATGTTCGTCCACATCATGAGCGTCCAATATTTGTTGTAAATTGAGCCTGAAAATAAACAATTTAAACCCGTAAAGTATTGATATTTATATTTTTCATCCATTTAAATTTTAATCACTAAGTCATCGCTCTTTCGCTTATTATTTCAAAAATATACTTTTAAATCCCCTGCATTAAAGTATTTCCGTTTGACAGGATCAAAGAACTAAGAGAGTAGAGCAACCCATATGAAGTGGAGGAGAAGATGTAGAGGAAGAGCGAAGTGGGGCGGCGATTAAATTAGGGTAACCACAAAGATGTAAAATAGAATTTATAGAAGCCATTTAAAAAGATCAATATGGCAAAGTAACGTTTAGAAAATAAATTTGGTCATTAAAAACTAAATGCTAATTATCTATTTATTAATAGCTAATTGGAACGTTAGGAAACATATTTATTTGCCGTTATGAAAACAAAAGTGTATCAAGTCAAATTTGAATTATTCAAAAACCTCATTTTTCTCTATTAAATAAGCTCCAAAAATTAATTAAATATTTGACAAAAGATTTGGGCTTCATGATATCACGCTATTGGGGGTAAATCGAGGATTTGCACTAGCCATGAGTTTTTCATTTTTAATCTTGTGTGCGCGAGCCCACCACTTTATTTGTTTTTTACAAAGCTCAAAACACAAGTTGAAATATAAACTCTTCAAAAACTTGCTTCCAACCAATGTGGGACTTATTCTTTTGAAAAAACACATTTCACAACAATCCCCCACAATTTCAAAAGAATATTTAAAATAAAAACAAACAACAAAAAAAATGAGACCGAATTACATCATTAGTGTAAACGTTTTTAATCCGGTGTCTTCTGGACTATGAACTGGACCTAGATAAATAAGACTCTAACTTACAATGTAATTGGTGAAGATTACACTTCTATGAACCAAAAACATTTTTCGTGTAAATTAGAATCCCATTTGATCACATCTACACTCTCACTTATCTCTTGTGTTAACGCCGTTTTGCACTTTTCGGCCATGTGCATGCCTGGTTGTTCATGAGTGCTCTAGAGAGTATGCCATTATCTCATAGGAGCGGTCCCACTCCACACTCATATAGGTGATTTCATCAAGTATATACTGCACTTTATATACCACCTATAAGGGATATGAAATTCATTAAAAGCATATAATCTTATCCTCACAATAAATGCAACTAACACTTCTCATGCTTCTCACACCATAGGATGGGACAGACACAAAAGCTTAGCTAAAGCATAAATACTAACAAGTGACTTGTTATTACCCATATGAACTTCTTTCATGGGATCTCCACTCATAAAAGTCGGGTTACCATCACCGTTAGTTTCAAATTGGCTTAAGTCCCATTTCCCTCGATGTGGTATATATTAAGTTCCTTCCCAAAGGCTTAGTCGAGGATCACCAAGTCACTTCGACTTCACATAATCAATGGATATAATTCCATCTTTCAAAAATTAGAAAACTGAAATGCTTTATCACTTCATGTCTCAACCTAATGTGTCCGTTTTTACCATTAAAGGTTTTATTACTTGCAATAGATATTGCCGCCTTGTTGTCACAATGCACATACATGAAGGGTTGGTTTTATTCCTAATGGAATATTTTCTAAGAAATTTCTCAACCACTCGGCCTCATTACCGGTTTCTCCAGAGCAATAAACTCGACTCCATGGTGGATTTTGCAATTATTGTTTGTTTGGCGATCTCCAAGTCATCGCACCACCACCAAAGGTGAACACATAGCCACTAGTGGATTTAATCTCATCCGAATCCGAGATCCAATTAGCATCATCAGTATCCTTCTAATATAGCGGAAATCCACTATAAACAATACCATAGTTCATGGTACCTCTCAAATATTTCATTAGTCTAGCCAAAGCGGCCCAAAGTGATCATTATTAGGATTATATATATCTACTCAATCTCGCATACAAAGATATGCGCTATGTCGTCGAGTGAAATTCATCAAATGCAAAGCAGACTCCCAATAATCTGTGCATACCGAGACCGGGCAACAGGATCACCTCTGCTTTTTCTTTAATTGAGTGTTAGCATCATAAGGGGTACTCACAGTTTGACATCAAAATGTCCAAACTTCTTTAGAAGTTTCTCTACATAATGTTCTTGTGATAGTATTATACTATCACACTTCCTTATGATTTTAACACCTAGAATTACACTAGCTTCACCCATGTCTTTCATGTCAAATTTAGATTCAAGAAAATATTTTGTTTGATGCACTATGTCATGGCTAGTACCAAAAATTAGCATGTCATCCACATATAGACAAATAATCACACATTCATTATTTACTAATTTCGTATATACACATTTATCAACTTCAACACGAAGAAAAACCATCACAAATTAAAGTTTGATCAAACTTTTCATGCCACTGTTTAGGTGCTTGTTTTAGACCATATAAAGATTTGAGAAGCTTACAAACTTTATTTTCTTGTCCAGAACTACACACCCCTCAGTTGTACCATGTAAATTTCTTCTTCTAAATCACCATTTAAAAAGGTCAAGTTTTTAACATCCATTTGGTGAATAACCAAATTATGTATAGAGGCTAAAGCAATCAAAACTCGAATAGAAGAAATTCTAGTTACAGGAGCAAAGGTATCAAAAAAGTCAACATTTTGTTTTTGAGTAAAACCTTTTGCTACTAATCTTGCTTTATATTTCTCAATTGATCCGTCTTGAGTTATATTTCCTTTTAAAAATCCATTTGCAACCAATTGGTTTTGCTCCAGGAGGTAAATCTACTAAAACCCAAGTATTACATTTTGTAATTGAATTAATTTCAATTTAATGGCTTCTTTCCAAAAATGTGCAACAGGTGAAGAAAAAGCTTGAAAAATAGTTAAAGGGTCATCATCAACAAGATATGTGTAAAAATCATTTGGCCGCTGGTCGAAGAAAGAAATGCATCTCAAAAATGTGCGGTTCCAAAAGAAGTTTCTTTTCTTTGTCTTTTACTTCTTCTCAAATCCTCATATGAATCATTAGATAAATTTTGTTTTTTCAAAATATTTTCTAATTTTAAGGAAAAATATGTTCAAAAAATTCAGTATTTTTTGTCTCAATTATAGACTTGCAATCAAGCACATCACTTTTTAAAACTAAAAATCTATATGCAAAGACTATGATCCGCATACCCATTATAAGCATACAATCAAGTCTTAGAGCCTATTTTCCTCCTTTTTTAGGTTCATGTAACATCACTTTAGCTAAACACCCCCACACTTTTAAATATTTTAAGTTAGGCTTATAACCCTTCCATAACTCATATGGTGTTTTACCTATTTTCTTATAAGGAATTCTATTTTGTAAGTGACATGCAGTTAATAAGGCTTCACCCCAAAGGTTATCAGGTGCATTAGAACTAATTAAAAGGGCATTCATCATTTCTTTTAAAGTCCTATTTTTTCTTTCAGCTACACCATTGGATTGAGGAGAGTAAGGGGGTGTGATTTCGTGAATTATTCCTTCTTTTTCACAAAAGTCATTAAATAAAGTGTATTCACCACCTCTATCTGATCTAACTCTTTTAATTCTTTTATTTAATTGATTCTCTACTTCTGCTTTATATACTAGAAACATATCAAAAGCCTCATCTTTATTTCTAAGTAAATATACTTTAGAATATCTAGAAAAATCATCAATAAAAGTTACATAATATTTTTTACCACCTCTAGTCATAGTTTGTTTTAAGTCTCCTAAATCGAATGAATTAATTCAAGAACTTCAGCTTTTTCTTTCTCTACGATAAACAAAACAATGATTTTTTAGTTATTTTTGATTCAAAGACATATTTCACATTTGTTTAAGCATGTATCACTAAAACCAGAAAATTAATCCAAGATATTTCATTTTCTTAATATAACAAAAAAATAACATGTCCTAATCTAGCATGCCACATATCAATAGAGTCAATCATATACGCATAAAGAAGTAGCATTTTCATTAATTTTAGCAATATTGAGTACAAATAGGCCTTGATTACAATAACCCTTCCCTACAAGGACATTATTTTTTGTCATCACTATTTTGTCAGACTCAAAAGATACTTTAACCCCAACCTTTCCTAGCAAGGCCACAGAAATTAAATTTGCTCTTATGCTAGGTACATGAAGCACTTCATTGAGAGCTAAAGTCTTGCCAGATGTGAGTTTCAGAAGAACTTTTCCTTTCCCAAGAACTTCGGCGGTTCTAGAATCACCAAGATAAACTTGTTCTTCTCCATCCCCCACAGAATTGTAGGAGGTAAACATATTTCTGTTTGCACAAATATGTCTAGTAGCCCCAGAGTCTACCACCCAATCATTCACATTGGCCATCAATAGAACTTGAGAAATGACCGCAGCAATTATATCATCTCCTTCGACCAAATTTGCGTTTGGCTTAGGAGGATTGTCATTTCTCTTCCTGTGTCTGCATTGAGCTGCCCGATGACCTGGCTTGCCACAAACATAACATTTTCCTCCACTATTTTTGAAAGTGGGATTATTCACTCTTGGCACATAGTTTGGTTTATTGTAATCAGTCTTTTTGTTGGGTTTATGTTCGTACCTTTTCTTATTGACTTGTACCATATTTGCCCTTGAAGCCAATGCTTTTGCCCTTGCAGCCTTGATTTCGTTTCTGTTCGTGTCCTCAATGATTATGTGGGTGATTAGATCAGCAAGGGATAGCTGTTTGTTTTTATGCTTGAGTTGTTGTTTGTAGTCCTTCCAAGTTTGCGGTAGTTTTTCAATGAGCAATCCTGCTACGAATTCATCAGGCAATGTGATGTTCTCAGTCTTCAATTCTTCTAATAGCTTGTGGTATTGGTTGATTTGAGTCTTGATATCAATTTCATCCGTCATCTCCCATCGATAGTAGTTCCCAATGACGAACTTTTGTTTACCAGCATCCTCAGCAGTGTATTTGACAATCATAGAGTCCCAAATTTTGTTGCTTTCCTTGTATGAGCAGTAGACATCGAACAATTCGTTAGATAATGTGGTTAGAATTGTGTGCCTACATACCTTATTGGCATAAGTCCAATTGTCAAGTGTTTTCTGATCAGTAGATGTGTCAGGCATTTGATCCGTGAGTGCAGTAGCGACGCCGTGCATGTCTAGAATAGAGTAGACACGCTCCTGCCATCTTTTGAAATTTTGTCCTCCGAACATTTCGATTTTGGAAACATCTGGAAATGGTTTGGCGTATGTAACTGCGGCAACAACCGGAGGTGGGTTTTGCGGGACACCATTGTCGGAGCCGTTGTTGGCTGAGAGAACAATGTTGTTAGCTGCGTTTTGTGGTTCCATAATCCTTGAGATTGTTGTAAATTGAACTTGAAAATAAACAGCAAACCCGTAAAGTCGAGCGTGCTAAGACAGAAACGCCTCTCGATTATTTCGGTATATACGAAAATCCCCAGAGTATCTGCCAGACTCTTCCTGTTTGACAGGATCAAAGAACCGCAAGAGAAGAGAAGAGCAACCTGCACGAAGTGGAGGAGAAGATGTAGAGGAAGAAAGCGAAGTGTAAATAATTGTAAATTAGGGTAACCACAAGATGTAAAATAGAATTTATAGAAGCCATTTAAAAAGACCGTGGCATAAGGCAGTAACGTTTAGAAAATAAATTTGGTTTTAAAAACTAAATGCTAATTATCTCGCTTATTAATAGCTAATTGGAACGTTAGGAAACATATTTATTTGCCCGTTATGAAAACAGACCAAGTCAAATTTGAATTATTCAAAAACCTCATTTTCCTGGGTAAGCTCCAAAAATTAATTAAATATTTGACAAAAGATCTGGGTTTCATGATATCACGCGTAGGGTGCAAATCGAGGATTTGCACTAGCCATGAGTTTTTCAAATTTCAATCTTGTGTGCGGAAAGCCCACCACTTTATTTGTTTCTTACAAAGTCCAAAACACAAGTTGAAATATAAACTCTTCAAAAACTTGCTTCCAACCAATGTGGGACTTATTCTTTTGAAAAAAACACATTTCACAACAATATTATCTACCACTACTCCTTTACCCCAGGTTCCTGTCATTGACCTAAGCAAATTATTGTCCCAAGATCACAAGGGACCTGAGCTGGAGAAGCTACACTTTGCCTGCAAAGAATGGGGTTTCTTTCAGGTTTGTCATCAACCTGACTGACAAATAAATAGAAAGAATTATCCAGATTAGAGAAAATTTGATTAATTATTCATCTTCATACTTAATAGGACTTTGAAAGAAATTGTACTATGTTTCTGAAAAACAATTAATATATGTTTCAGGAAGGATTTGTATCATTTATTTTAGGATTTTGCTACTGTAATCTCCACCTTTAAAACGCACAAGCATTAATTAGTATACTATCAATCAAATAATGCCTGAACTTTTGTTAATTTTAAAATACAGATTTTTACTATTTTTGAAGTTTTGGCCAATTGAAGAGTATATGCTTGTGCGATTTATAGCATCTCTTTTCTTTAAAAAAGTTTATATAAATTTTAGACTACTAACTTAAAATTAAATATAAAATTTTATTCCGAAGCATGGATTAATTACATTTAAGAGCATGCAATAATTTTTCAGTGTTTTCAAGGTACAGGTCTTGAATATTGCATAAAAGGAAAAACTTTTTATTGATGTAGGCATAACATACGATTTTATGGAATTCAAAATAAAATATTTTGAATAAAAAGTAGAATTTTTAATACATTAAAATTTGAAAAAACTTTAATTTTCATTAAAAATTTCTTATTTTGATATTCTTTAACAAGTGCTCGCAGTTGTTAGCAAAATTATATTTTTAATTATGAAGTGAATGATTTACCAATTACTCTAGCTTTGACTAATATGGGCAACCATTACAGCTGATTAATCATGGAGTGAGGACTTCATTGCTGGAAAATGTGAAGACCGGTGCTCAAGATTTCTTCAATCTTCCATTGGAAGAGAAGAAAAAGTTTGGGCAGAGACAAAGAGAAATAGAAGGATATGGTCAGCTCTTTGTCGCATCTGAGGATCAGAAATTAGAGTGGGCAGATCTGTTTTACATGATCACTATGCCATCACACATAAGGAAACCCCACTTATTACCCAACCTCCCCTTACCATTCAGGTTCTCTTTCTCTCCTTCTCTCATATGTGCTCTCTTCTTTTGTGTTCGTCCATTACAATTTGTAGAATATGATAAATCAGTAGAGACTTTAAGATGTTATGAGTCTCATATCGTTTGTCTCAATATTTTAAATGTAATTTAAATATTTGTTAAATTACTCTACTTAATATTAATTAATTTTAAGTTAAAATCTTATATGGTATTAGAGACTAGATCTTATAGTTGTTACTTACTTCGTTAAGCGATATTGTTTGTCTCAATATTTAAGTTGCTATTTATATTTTAGAAAAGAGAAAAGTTCCATTTTGAAATCTAAAGAACTTTCTTTTCTTTCCTTGAACAAAAGTTTAACTATTAATATTTCATAAGTGTAGCTAATGTTAAATGTGACTTTTAGTACGTCAACATACTATGTAAACTGGTAAACCAACTATAAATCCAGCCTATTCAAACTTTAAAGTTATGTTTATATATTTAATAATTGATAGAATAAAATAGAATAAGATGACATAAGATAAGATAGAATGAAATGAAATGAGATAAAAATATTATTTTATTATTTAAATATTTTAAGATATAATAAAATAAATTTATCATTTTATTATTTGAAAAGTGAATAATTTTTAATGAGATAAAATAAAATTTTAATTATAATAATAATAATGAAATAATTTAATCTCATACTTTTTAAATTGAAGAGTGGGAAAAAATAATAATTTTTGATAAGTTTCAATCTCACTCACTTTTATTTTATTCTATTATTTTTTAACATAATTAAATAATACAACCTATCTATATTTTATTTCATTCTCCTGTCATCCACTAAATTTCACCAATACAAACATAAACTGGTGATCTTAGAAACCGTGTACAAAACCGATTGAATCGGTTGAAAATCGGTGAAACTGTTAAAAACTGATAGAAACCAATTGGGTTTTTTTTAAGAAAAAAGAATTGACTTCATTTTTAAGGTTGGCACCTCTACCGCACAATGATAGCCAATGAAGGCCCACAATTCAGACAATTTGATTAACAGGTACACTCCCCATCACTAGCTAGTCTAGTGACTGGTTTGTCATTAATGTTATATTAATATATTTTATTACATTTTTTACACTCATAGATAATGATGAATCCAAAAAATTTAAGTAATGGGATAAATATAATATTATTAATACATAAGTATAAAAAAAATTAATAATTATATTTATATATTAAAAAATATATTAATATAAAATTATAAAAAATTATAAAAAATTATTTTTTCACATTTTTATATTTTAAAAATATTAAATAATTTTTTTATTATCATTATTATTAAATATTTCTTTTTTTATATATCTAATCAAATAATTATTTAATAAAAATAATATAATTAAAAGTGAAAGTATAAAAATAAAAATTATATATATAAAAAAATAAAAAAATATATCTATATAAAATTAAAAAAAGTTTCAAAATAAAGTAAGAGTATATATCCTTCCTTACTTGTATATACTCATAGATAGTCAGAGGATTGACTGTTTGTTAGATCTGAAGAATAAGAATCGAACTCGAAATATCTATTTTTAGTGGGATTAAAAAATATCATTTAAATCACAACTTATTAGTATATTTATTACATTTATTTAGTAATATTTAGTGCATTTAATATTAAATTATATTTAAAATATATATTCTAAATCAATTATGATTTGCCTATATTTAAATCACTGAAGCCTGAACTAATTACTTTGCTGATTTAATATTTCGTCTAATTTTTAAAACATTGGCTGTTATACCCATCACTGCTATCTCAAACAATAAAAAGGGAAGAAGACAAAATACTAAATCAAAATTGAGGAAGAAGAATGATGAGGTAAGGAGGACTTCAAGCCTTAAAGGCTCAAATGTGTAAACGAAGAATATTTGAACTTTCTTGGCTTATCTATAAACCTTATCTTGAAAAAAAAAAAAAAACATAAAAGGCTTATCTTTAAACCTTATCTATAAGTTCTAACGTGGCAAACTCAAGACTTACCACAAGATTTGTGGGTCTTAAATTTTTTTCTTTCTTTCAATCTTACAGTTTTTCTCTAAGTATATTTCTTTTTGTTACACTAGTATTTTGTATCGTGAATTAGGTAAAAGGTCAAAATAAATAAATAATTTTTAGATATTTTAGTCGATTTGAAATTTAGATTTTATAGATTTTTTAATATTAGTTTTTATATTTTTATCCATTTGAATATTTTTTATGGATTATTTATTTGAATTTTAATCTTTACTACCAAGGTATTGATATTTATATTTTTCATCCATTTAAATTTTAATCTCTATTAGTCATTAAGATATTCGTTCTTATTTTTCATAAAATATTTACTTTTATAAATTTCAATTATTAAAGTATTATTCTCTAATTGATAAAAATTTAAATAAGTGAGACTATGAGGATATATATATATATATAAGAACTAAGATTTAAATCGATTGAAATTATAGGACCAATTGTTTATTTTAATCTAAAAGAAATAATATTAACAAAGATTTATTTAAAAATCTATCTATTAATTCTAATACATCAATATAAAAAGAAAGGAAACATATGAAAAATATATTTAAAAATAAAATAATAATTACGTTAACAATTTATTATTTAACAGACATCATATATAAAAAATATGTAAGCATTTGTAGGACTACTACTTTATGTAGTAAGAAAAGAATTAAATAATAATAAAAAGTGTATATATATTTGAAAAATAAGAATCTTATAACATTATAAAAATAAATATTCATCTATTAAATCTCACCCCTTCTTAAAGTTATTCCAATCTAATCTCTAATATAAAAATTCTATTTTCATTAATAGTCATTTTATTGTATCCTCGAGTAAAAAGCTATATATAAAATTATACTAAAACGTCATCCCTTAATTCTTCATCCCCATTTTTAAAAAATATACTAAATTGAGCCCTGGTGTAAAAAAATTTAATCTTCTTTTATAATCATTATTGTATATAAAACCTTAAAGATATGATGAAAATATCATTATTGATACTTATATGTAAAACTATATTAAAAATTAATCTCTTAATTTTTCACTTCTATCAAGGGTATACCAAATTGATCTTTAATGCCAAATTTTATAAAAAAATCTTAAATTAATAGATATTACAATAAGATATAAAAATAAAACCCACTAAAAAGTAAAATAGTCAATAACAATATAACTAAATGATACTCAATATATTTTAGTACCTTAGTATTTTGTATATATACATTTAGTGTATACAGTTTAAGTAGACTAAATAAAAATAACAAATTATTAAATCAATTAATTGTCATTCGACTCTTAAGTTTTTTAATCTTTTAATCTTTTACAAATCTAATTTATTTTAAGATGATACACAACCATAATTTACCCATTACATATACTCGATCGATGCCCCAATTCAGGTCAATTTCTTGTTTTACTTATCCAAAAAAATTTCTTAACTCCTACAATCAATTTTACTCAAAATATCAATAAAATATTGATACTATATGATACAAGTTTTGTTTTTTGACATAAAATCTCAGTAGTTACAATAAACCAATCTTACTAAGTAAAATTCATTATAAATCCAAACGTTTAAATTAATTTTATCATATTTTCTTGTTAAGTGTTTTACCAGTAAATATTAATATATTTTAAAGTAAAGTTTCAATTCCGTGAAATATAAATGTAATATCTGAATATTATATATATATATATGAACAAAAGGATTAAAAAATATACTTAATAAATTTTTAGTTTAGTTTAGTTTCTTAATTTTAATTAAATTTATTTATTTTTATGTAAAAATTTTCACTCTTGAATAATGTCGATATTAATTTTTTAAAATATTATAGAACAAGTATATATATATATAATTTAATTAATTTAGTTTTATAATAATAAATTATATTTCAGTGAATTTTATTATAATTTCTTGTAAAGTTTTCAAACTCGTATAAATATTTATATATTTTTATGTGAAGTTATTAAGAGAGGAATTTAATTGGTATGTATATAATGTGAATGTAAAGAATTTTACATTAATATTCATTGATATTTTGACAAATTAGTATTTATTAATAACTCTTTCTCTTAGAAATTAAAATAAAATTAAAAGTGTCAAAATTTTAATATATGTTAACGTACAAATCGTTATACTAATAGTATATACTACTTTAATTCGTAAGAAAAAGAAATAGAATTAAATACTGATTTATTATAATATTAATAGATATTAATATAAAACTCCAAAACATGAAAAGTGTAAACCAATTAAACTCAAAATTAAATCAATAACTATTGAATCTCAAAGAAGTCATATATAGATACTCTTTTTTTTATTGGTATGCTACTTTATAAGTTGAAGTGGAGAAGCTTCACTCACACATACTTCAAACCCAAACCCACAAGGCCTTAACACAAACGTCGTGATGAAAAAAAAAAAAAACCACAATGCCACAACACTACCACGTGATGGGAAATATACTCAAAGGTGGGAAGCAAAGCAAAAGATGCTGCACGTGGTAGGTAGAGATGCATTGTTTATAGGTGTATCTCAAAGCAAAGCAAGACACTATAGAAGCTACAGAAACTCCCCTTCTTTTGGTATTTATAGATAGATATAGAGATACCTATTTATGTTATTTTTCCAAATGACATATATTATATACTTTGTAAAGATATAGTTGTAAATCGTAATTTATCTCATTCATGTATTTTTAAATAAGTCTCAACTTGATAAAATAAAAAACTCAGTACTAATTTACATATAATCTAAGCTCAAATATTTCTATATATATGTATTTTTATGTAATTTTTTTTGCTTATATTGAATATTTAAATATTCATTCATGAATTATACTTCTCTTCATTTTTTATCTTTAACTAGCTATTGACTTATTACTGTTAAAGTATTTCAAATAAACTCACTTATTATTAATTATTAGGGAGCTTTATATTATGACAAAAATTATTTGCTTAAATCTTATGGTTTCTCCTTTAGAAAACCAAGTCGGCCCTTTTAATATATAAGTAAAAATGGTATAATTTAACAAAAGTTATGAAAATGAGTATAATTCATATATAAATACTTTTTACTCTAACAAATAATTGATCTACTATGTATGTCTATTATGTAAAAGAAAATATTCCACTCTCATTTTGTCGTTTTATTTCCTTTTTAAGTCTTCTAGCTCAATTACTTCCAAACAACGATAATGCTTCAATAATTTTTTTCCTTTTTTATAGATGTTTTTAATTGTTTAATTTTTCTTAGAGTTTTTTCTTTTTTCTAGCATCATATAAACCAACATCAAATTTCAAAATTACGTAATTTTGCACAACATGCAAAAACATGAAATTATAAAACTATAGCATAAATGAAAGCATTGTATTTTCTTATAAGCACTTGAGATAGAGGACTTAGCAAAGGAAACTAAACGAAAAATGAGAGTATAAATTTTTCATATATAAATCTCAGCCCTCTTTCGTTACATTTTACTTTATTAACTTATATCCTTTTCACTTATATTAAAAAAGTCAAATTGATTTTGTAAAGAAAAGTCATAAGATGAATTTTAACACTTCGTTTGAAATGAGAGAAAATGAGAGAAAAGAAAAGAGATGGAGAGAAAAGAGACAAAATCTTCAGTTTTCTCTCGTTTGGATGAGATAAGAAAACTGGCGAGAAAAAAAATAATGATGTGGGGTCCACTAAAAAACTTCTATTCGCTAAACAACGAAGAAAATGAAGAGAAACAAAAAAGCAGCCTCTACTTTTCTTTTTTAGGATATTTACAAAGAAGCAACGGAACGTTTTGCTGCGATCGTCAAGGTGGTGGGATGCGGTGAGTCAGCGGCTTGACGCACCAATCGCAGTTTGAGCGAGAAAGGCGTGCGGCTCGAGTGGACGACAGCTAGGTGGCTGGGTTTGTCGGGTTGCTAGGTGTGGTGCGACTGACCGTATCTGAGCACGAACAGCGACCAACGACGTGGATTCTGGTTCGCGAATAGCAACGGCTTCGTCGGTGCACAGTGAGGTTGGGCTTGCGGATCTGGTTGTTGGGTGGCGCAACTCACGATTCAATGAACACGGTCGACGATGGCTTGGATCCATGCAGTGCGACTCGGATCAAGGTCGAGCGGCATGCGATTGCAGGTGAACGATGAGGCAGAGGTACTCACCAGAACAGTCGTGGCTTCCTTTCCCCTTGGTTGGATAAAGGGATGGGAGAAGGGGTGAGGGAGGAAGAAAGGGGGTGCAGGTGGGTGACAGAGGGAATGAGTGGAGAATGAAAAAGAAAAAGCAAAAAGGAGTAGGGTGGGGTGGGGTGGGGTGAGGTGGGGTGGGGATGCGGAAGGGGTGGGTTTGGTAGGATGGAGTTGAAAGATGTATAAAAAAATACTTTTTTCTTTTTCATTTTCAATTTTTGTAAAATAATATTTTTTAATTTTTCTATGTTTTCTTCTCACTTTCTCTTCATCAAAACAACTAAAAATTCTCTCTACTTTTCTATTTATTTTTTATCCATCTTCTTTCTTGCCATTTTCTCTCCTCTCATTTGAGTGTTGCTATGCAGCCAGAATAAGTGCCCGAATTTGGTTTGCCAGAACCAGCTGGCAGGTTATTTACGTGAGGTGGCTTGTTATTTATATTAATATTTAAAAGAAAAACTCAAAAGGTTTGGATGAAAGGTGCAGTAAATTTGCAGGATAAAGTGTGAAGCTTTTCCGTTCTTACTCCAATTCAATGGAAGTTGCTCACAAGCAATTTTCTTTTTGTTATGGTTTTTTTTTCCATCTTTTGCCATTTTCTTTTTTCTTTCTCTCCTCAAGGTGTTGGTCCAGTTGATTGTTGCTTCAAGGTAAATGTACTCTAAATTGTCCAATTTTGTCCAGATGTTCATCTCTGCAACAATTTTTTTTTTTCAAATTCTCTCTCCCACCTTTAATTAAATCCACTTTCATCAGCACCATTTCTCATAGAGTAAAACCCCCTACACAAGCTGTGTCATCCACGTCTCACCAAACTTCTTCACAATCCTGATGTCCTGGAAATCAATCATGTCGGGCTTCGTCGGGTCATTGGCAATATGAGAGGATTAACTTGGCAATGACAACCATGATGGTGGTGCTGTCACTGGCAGCGGCATTCTGGGACATGGATAGTTTGACTTGCATTTTGGCAATGAGTTGAAGGACTTCCATCCTGTTGAGGATGATGGCACTGTAGTTGGTGATGATGAACTTTGTCAGCAGAAGTGTAAATCTGAGAAGCAAGAAAGGGCAATTGATGGTGAATCTCGGGTGGCAAGATAGATTGGATATTGGATAAAGGAAAGAAGGGGAAGCTATAAAAAAAATAAAAGTATATAATAGTGTGGAAATTCCACCTGGTTCGGGCTCTCGGAATTCTGGCAAATGTTCTGGCTCAATAGTATTTTCGATTTTAAAATATTTTTGTTACAATATATAACTCACTAATAAATAATAATAAGTGAGCTATTTTTTTCTCTTTTTGAAATACTGAATAGTGCTAGATCAATAGTTGGTTAAAGACAAAAAAAAAAGGAACGAAATGTAATTTATAAACAAGCTTGGGGCTTGCTGTCATTTTGACAAAATTTATGGTAGTGTAGTGTAATTTAGTCTTCTTTTTAGTTTCATCCTTTGGTTTTCTATTTAATACATATTTTATCCTTGATTTGGTTCCTTCTAACAAAAAATACTATACATTATGCAACATCATAATTTTATGGTATTTTAGGGGGGTGTTTGGTTCATTTGATATGTTTTTGTTAATAATTATAAAATGTTAAATTGTTTTTATTTTATTTTGTGGTATTATCATATTTCTTGTTTTCTTTTCTTTGGAGCTACTTTTAGATTTGTTAGTTTAAAATATCCAACTCGATTGAAAAAGATTTAAATTTGTATGACATTTTTGAAGATTTAGTTTATGATATGATACAATAGAGTCGTTTGATTCATGTAACTGACCTCACTTAATGAGAAAAGACTTGATTGTTATTGTAGTAGTAGTTTAAAATATCTTATGAGTTGTTTAATCTATATAGCCGATTTCACATAGTAAAAAAATATTTGATTGTTGTTGTTGTAATAGTTTAAAATATCAAACTGTGAGATACATGGAAGTTTAAGGTGCCTTATATTTGGTAGGAGAAGTACATTCAATATTTCTTAAATTTTGTCTCAGGCAAGTTTGGTGACAAAAGATATCTTAAACATCAAATTATAAATTTATGTTTTTGGTAGCCTAATTATAAATTTATTGTTAAGAGTGTATTGAGGCAGGCAATATATTCTTTGATAAAATTTAAGTAAAAATTTTTAAGTGTTTGAGATAATGTTATTCAATAAAAATATAATGCATGTGTATTACTTTTTAGCTATTTCATCTTTATTTTTAATGTTTTTATAGATGTGGTGTAAAAAATAATATGCATGTTATATATTTATTAAAAAATAATATCACAAACACCTATTAAACCTTATTTAAGTTTTGTCATATTCTTAAATATGTTGGATTTCTTTATTTTCTTTATGGATGTGGAGTATATCAAGAATATGTGGAGATTTGAGGGCCAACTAACATTATTTTTTTGGGGGTATACTATCGCAAACTAACATTCTATTCTCATGTCCCAAACCATCTGAGGCAGTTGCATATGGGAAAGTCTAAGATACAACTTCGGCGTTTAAAAAGAATATACTAACAAATGTAAATAGTAAAAAAATTTACAGTGTTAAATCACTATCACTATATATACTATACAAAAGGGATATATGTGATTAAGAGGTCATAGCAGAATTGGTATTTACTTTTAATCGTGCACATGGAACTACACATAGAAGCGCTTTGTGCAAATAGCAGCATACCAAATAACTCCAAGTTCAAACTGCCAAGTGACAAAATCTAAATTGGGTCTTCGATGATCATATCTTCATTTTATATTCTCCCTTAGATTTTTTTTAAATAATCTTAATTTTAAATGACAGTGCCAATTTTGACCTATTTATTTTGAAAAAAAGAATGAAAAAATAGCTACACGTAGTAGAATAAAAAAAAATTAAAATAGCACAGTTATATATAATTTTTTTTTTGGACATTACAGTTATATGGAAGTTTGAATATTGCGATTGGATTTTTCTACCCAAAGCATATTGATTATTCATATGGGTGACATGATATCTTCATTTGGTTGCAGAGATTATTTAGAGACCTATACTGCTGAATTGAAAAAACTTGCGATTCAGATCCTTGACCTTATGGCAAATGCCCTCTCAATGGACATTAAGGAAATGAGAGAGTTATTTGGTGATGGTGAAGGGGTTCAATCAATGAGGATGAATTATTATCCTCCTTGTCCCCAACCAGATCTTGTGATGGGACTCAATCCTCATTCTGATGGTGGTGGACTCACCATCCTTCTCCAAGCCAATGATGTGAATGGTCTTCAAATAAGAAAAGATGGACAGTGGATTCCAGTTAAACCCCTCCCTAACGCTTTCATCATCAACCTTGGAGACATGCTGGAGGTAATTATTAGTTCTTTTGAGTTTTGACAATTAGCTTGATCAATATTTCAATACTTTGTTACTTTGCTTTCCCAATATTTTAAAATGGAGAGTACGCGACCTTAGGAATTATTCTATGATGACCTTTATTGATGACTCTCGTATATAACAATACACGTGTAATAATGGTTTAAATATTTATAATAAATTAAGTTTAACTAAGAATTATTCTACTTACCTTACTGATTTGACAGGTGTTGTCCAATGGAATTTACCGAAGCATTGAACACCGCGCAATAGTTAACTCAAATATGGCGAGGCTTTCCATTGCCACATTTTACAACCCTGGCATTGAAGCTATTGTTGGTCCTGCACCAAGTCTTGTTACTCCCAAAACATCAGCAATGTTCGAAAGAATTAGCGCAACAGAATACTTCAAAGGATACATTGCACAAGAACTCCGTGGGAAATCACTCCTTGATACCCTAAGGATCCGAAATGAAAATGAGAAAAGCTCTTAGAACGTTACAATTGATGGAAACAGAAAAATAAAATAATATATATAATATATTTAAATAAGTATGGTGATGACTGATGACCACGAAGTTCTACTAAGACTAGCTTTTGTTTTTGCGTTAAATAATGTATAACTACTCTATGTTGCACAAGGATTATTTTGTTATAATACGTGGTAATGCAGAATGTTATAATTGATGGAAACAGAAAAATAAAATATATATTTAAAAAAGTATGGTGATGACTGATGCCCATGAAGTTTTACTAAGACTAGCTTTTGTTTTTGCGTTAAATAATGTATAACTACTCTATGTTGCACAATGATTATTTTTAATTTGATTATTTTGTTATAATACGTGATAATGCAGAATGACAATTCTGAAATATAATAGAACAGATGGTTTAAACGGACAAATAGGAAAGCACTAAATGCAATGGTAAGCATAAGCCCCTTGAATTTTTTTTTCCAATATTTTTTTTCTGAGGTGATATTTATAATCATCATTATTGTATTTGTAACTTACATTTTTATATTCTTATAAACAAAGGTGGTTGATATTTTTCACAAGCAATCCACTTCTCATTTTTTTTTCTCTAAAAAATAACATTTAATAATTATACTACTAATAATATATGGCATAAGTAATTAACTGATACTGAGTTGTCATCTCTCTCTTTGGTTTATCTCTTCTTTTTCATCATCATCTTTTTCTTTTCTCCATTTTTTCCATGACTTTTTGAAATGATAGAGTTGTTCTTTCTTTTCTTATATTAGCTCTTTTTCTTTGTATTTTTGTACATTTCTTTTCAACAATTCACTAAGATCTATTAGATTTGAGTTTTTTTTATTGTTTTTTTGTTTGTCTCCTTTTTGTGTGTTTCTTGTTCCTCTTGTTTGGATGGTTTATGTGAGTCCCTTTGTAGCTTCTTTTGTTTTTATAATCATACAACTAAATGAGATATTCAAATTTATTTTAAAAGGGAATGAAATATAATATTTAAATTGCAACACTGTTTGTATTCGTCTATATTGAAAAAAAAAAAGAATTTAGTCATCAATAGCTTTTGATCAAAGAGTAAAATTTTCTTTCAAATTTTAGTTCAGAATGTAAATTATATTTGTTTCTTTCTGTTGCTATATTTAATATTTCTAATTTAATTTATAAGTGATGTTAAGGTTTTAGTGAATTCCTCTTTCTTGTAAAGAAAATATAATTAACTGATTCGGATAATATCATGACATAATTTTTATAACTTGAAGTCTCTACGATCTTCAGCACATTGGATCTCGATCTTCCTGGGTGGCACTATATCTGTTATTTGCGCATTTGAATCGATCCACGACATCCGCAAGTTAACTTCTTGTTAATGGAATATTCAACTTGAACTTTTCGTGAAGCCAACCTAACCTCCAACATTTCTAAAGAAGCAATATATTACTTTCGAGAGAGATTTTTAGTTACTCTATGAGAAAAAGAGAGTTCTAGTTATTTTTTATACATGTTATTTATAAAAAGGAGTTGGACACGGGTCCTTATTGTGGGTGAACACGGCATATTCGAGAATCCAAACTCCCTTTTTGATTAAAAACAAAATGGTATGAATCTCTTCTTATAAGGTTTATTTAATAATTGAATACAAGTCATCTCTTGAGAGATATAACTCGCTTCGACTGGCCACCCCATGCGGGAAGAACATTCTAGTTCTATTTTATTTAAAAATAAATTACATTGATCTTATTTAAAGTTTAACAAAATTACACTTAAATCTTTTTTGTTTCAAAAATTACATCACCTTCTCTTGAGATTTATATTATTATTATATTGACCTTTTTTTTTGTCATTATACTTCTCACGTCCATCTGTTTTAAGGAAAGTTAGTGTAAAATTGTAAACAATGAAGATGCAGGTATAATTTTATCAAACCTGAGAGGAGGAGTTCAATGTAATTTACTCTTTACTTAATATTCACTTTCTTAATTATACTGACTATCGCTGTTTCTTTTTTGGGGATGCTAAAGAAAGCCCGATAGCATATAAACGCTTAAGCATTTTACTCACAGTAATTTTTTTAAAAAAAAAAAATTAGCTCCAAATACACAAATCCTAGCACAACTTTTTCAATCTAAGGGTTTGTGCGCGTGTGTTTATATTAGAAATTTTTTCTTATTTTAATTACATTTTTAATATCATAAAATGAAGTGGTGATAATTAAAACTTCTTCATACTCCTGACCACCTAAAAATTACTCTACTTCGGATGTGATGTATAAAATAACTATTGTCATATATAGACAAGCTTATTAACATATATACTTTATCTATAAATAAACCATAAAAAATATAGAATTCCTCAACTTAACTAATGTGAAAAAATCGAAACGATATAATAATTTGTAGACAGAAACAACAAAGAGAAAGAAAAAATTAGGTCTGAACGGATAATTTTTAAAAAAAAAAGAAAAAAAAACATTACTTAAATTCTTCTATAATATTAGTTAGGCGGTTTGTTGTAGAAGGCTTTTGGATGAGGAATTTTTGCTTGGGAGCTTTCCATTTTAAGAGCGTGTTTGGGAAAGATTTTTCCCATCCCCAACAGTTTTTTTTTTTGAAAAAAAGTTATTATAATAGTGTTCAATTATGTTTAATAAAATCAGTTTTATCTTTTACACGAAATTCAATTCATTTTAAAAATTTTTTTTCATAATGTTGAAATTTTAACTTGTGATTTTAGATTATAAATCATTCCTTACACTTTGAGATATAAATACCATTTTGTCCTCAATCGATAATTTTTTTAATCATTTTATACCTATTTTGATAATTTAATGCATAAAAGTGATTTTTTATACCATCCTAATAAAATAGATTATATTAAAATCTCTTTTTAACTAACATATTCAAACATAAAATTAATTATATTATAATTGATTATAAAAAAAGTTTTTATACAATAATCGATTATTAAAATAATCAAGTTTTCACAGCTATCTTAATCACACACTAAGTATGTAAATTAATTTTTGACATGTGTAAAATTATATTAATAAAAATATATGTATTTTTAATAGGACAAAACTTAGACAAATTTTTTTAAGTACTTGTAGTATTTTTTTTAATAAAAATATGACATGTGTATATTTTTCTACAACTTATCAATAAAAATTTTAAAAAAAATTGATAAAGTGACTAAAAAATAAGACATATATTATATTTTTATTAGATAATCACACTATAAGTAGTTAAATAACTTTACTTAAATTTTATCTTTTTAATATGGTCCACATATTTTTATACATGTCCAAAGGTGATTTATTTGCTTAAAGTATGAAGTTCCCACCCAAGAGTCTTTCAACTTTATATATATATATATATATATATATATATATATATCATGGACAAAAATGAAAAAATATATGGGGTAATTGACAAAACATATGTATATATGCAAGGGTATTAAAATAGTAATAATTTGTTAATAAAACTTTAAATCACCAATTTTGGGCCGTTGAAGTGATTATAGCATCTGTTCATTGTAATCATAGAGGGCTTGAACAAGCTTCGTTCTAAAAAGAGGTCTTGATTGAAAGTGGTTACTGGTTATTGGACTAACTATTGTACAAACTAGCAAACTCAGATTAGTGCAATATCTATTCGTGATATATAAATATTTTTTAATTGTACAATAAATTAAGTTATACGTATTTTATTTATAATAAAAAGAAAAATAAGAATAGTTCACCAAAAGAAATCAACTTGTGTTAATTTTAGTAAAAAGGTTCGGGTTCCTTAAGCATGTGGTAATGAGATTTATATATATAAAAATAACATCGTTAAGAGAGATCTATGCTTAAACACTTTGTTGTACCCTAAAAAATTAGTTTCTCACATATCCAGTGAGAATACTCTAAAAAACAAAAAAAAATCACCAAAAGGAGAAAAATAATAATAATTTGTTAAGTTATTGTTTAAGAGTGTGCTGAAATGTAATAAAAATATGATATAATTTGATTTGATTTGTAAATCAAATTTTATAAAACAAGGAATTATTTGATTTTTAAAATTTTATAAATTTCAATGATTTATATCTAGAAATTCTATCAAATATGATAAATTAATTAGGATTTGATTCAATTTGATTTGATTTGATTTTAAATAGACAAATTATTTTATTCTTACTAACTTTTTTATTTTACCTCTCATATTTAAAAACTTAACTTCAAAACTAGTCAATGAGAAAAATTATATAATAAAAATAAAAATATAAAATAATAAAATTAAATCAAAACAATCTTATTTTTAATAAATTCCAAATATAAGAATTAATTTTCAAATCAATTCAAACCCAAATTTTTTTAATGAATTATAAACATAAAATTTCAAAATTAATTTAATTTAAATTAAATCAAATCAAATCCAATCTTATCATTTCAAATATAACCTTCACGTTTGGACTTTTGGCGGTCCTTGATTGCGCGCAAATCTTGCTACTCTAGTGTTGTAGACTGATAAAAGAAAACGAGTAAGACATTATATATACTTCTATAAAACAAATTAGAGTATATCTTATTGAAAGTAGTTTGATCTCTTAAATTATTTTTTTAATTTTTTTAAATTTAAATTTAAATTATCTTTTAATTAATTATATATATCTTATTTATAATTTTAAATATTTTTCTCTTTTAATTTATTTTTTAAAACTATTTAAATAAATAAATTATACATATATTTTTAATAATTTTAAGCATTTTTTCTTTTAATCTATAATCATTTAGATTCTATCTAAATTTAAAACACGGAATACTTACTAGTATATATATGAGAACATGATATGTTATTGTAGTAAGTAAATATGGACGTGATATTGATAGGAGTCATTGTCTTCGTTTTCGTCATCTTCTCAGTGTTGGGTATCTCCATCGCCATCATAAAAAAGTGTCATTCCTAGTCCTACTCCTACTACCTTCTAGACCTACTATTCTACTTCCAACAACAACAGTCCCTTCGATCTCTTATCCCTTAATTCCATGGCATTGCTCCAAATCCGTGTTGAATTGGCATTGCTTCTTGTGGCTTTGGTTCTTGGGTTCTCTTTGGATATAGGTTTTGGGCATCAAGGTCACCACCATTCTAGGTTCTATGCATCAAGGGTCCATGACCATGAACCTCGTCAAGCTCATCATCATCATGATCATCAATGTAGAGTTGGGCATGGTCATGGCCATCTTCTTCCGGAGGAGTTAGCGGAAGAGGAGAATATGAAACTATTTGGGTTTGGTTTACAACATGACCATGACCATGATCATCGGCATCACTATGTTGGAGCTCCAACAGAACTGTCAGGTTTAGGTATTTCTTTTATCAATTTGTGCTTATGTGTTTTTTACGGAGAATGAATTCACATATAATGAGATTTTCATATGATCCTTTCATGTGTGTGAAAAGAAAAATAGAAAAGAAAATCTAAATAGGTGTATTGTAATTAAGACCTTATTTAAAATTGTTGTATCTATTTCTCTTCACACTTCACATAATCATGCCATGTAAAAATTTCACATAAAAGATCCATTCCCGTTTTTGACCGTTCGATTTCTTAATTTGTTGTTTTGCTTTTGGTGTTTTTGTGCGGCAAAATGAGCTCTTTATTTGTATTAATTTGAAGCATTCAACTGTATAAATGCAACTCGTTTGAGATGGGTCACTGATATAGAAGGCCTTCCAAAAAGAAAAGATAGAATGTGGATTCCTGCTCAACCACTCCCTAATGCTTTCATCATCAACATCGGAGACACTTTAGAGGTATTTGGACAAAAATATTCACAACTTTCTATCTTTCTCATTTGATAATTAAATCAGTCCATAGTTAATTAATAGTTACCTTGTAACATGGTAAAAAGAGAATAGGCCCTTAGAAACATCTTTATTTGTAATGATTTTGTGACCTTTTTAATGCTCAAAGACACTAACCAATTTGTCTTCCCAACATGGTCCTGCAGATGGAATGGGATTTTTGGGAGCATTGAACATCGAGCAACAGTTAACTCAGAGAAGGAGAGATGGAGAGAAGGAGAGGGTTTCCATAGCTACCTTTTATGGCCCTAACAGGGAAGCAACTATGTCCAGCACCAAGCCTTGTTACTTCAGAGAATAAAATTTTTTATATTTTATATTTTGTATTTAAACAAGGAATAAAAGTTTTAGAAAAAAATATGACAACTAAGGAAGTTATCCGGATATTATTGGTCACCGACTTCTTGAGTTATTTACCATTTTCCATAATATTAATAAACCCCAATGAATTGTCTTAGTTGTGACATGCATGTGATGTGTTATCTATTGATAGGTAGAATCGTTACTTCGAAGAGGTTTTATCTAACTATAATTTTTTATTTAAAATTATGTGAGTAATTACTTGCACAATTATCACTTATTCAAATCCTAGCTTACTTTGTAAAAAAAAACAATCCTAGCATTACTAGAGATTATGCATATGGTGCAAAAGCTTCTGCTTGGTGTTTCCACATAAACCTAACCCAAAAACTAGAGATTCATAATTAGTTGGTAGTTTTCAGAAACTCTTCTATTTCCTTTTTATTTCTAGATAAAAAATAATTTGACTAACAGATTATTAATATAATATTTAAAAGAATAAATTGATTTGTAAAATTCTACTAAATCATAGCTTTAGGTTGTAGTATTAATATTATATGAATTTGAATTTGAATTTTATTATTATCCTTTTAAAAAATAAAAAGAAAATGAAATAATTTTGTCAATTGTCATTTTTAAGTTGTGTCACTTATATAATTTAAATTTAAATTTTAATATTATCATTTAAATAAAAATTAAAAGAAAATAAAAATTATTTTAGGATTTTTTTATAAGTGTCATTTTTTGATTGTGTCACCAATGACTCATTACATATTTGAATTTGAATTTCATTGTTATTATCTTATTAATGTAATAATAATTTTTTTTTGTAAGAATGTAATAATATATATAATATATATGAAAACTTCCTTGAAATATTTCTTTATAGAAAAAATATTTTTGTTATGTAATCAAATCATACTACAATATATAGGACAAAGTTAAGGGAGTTAGTCCGCAACTCTTAAGGCTCAAAACACATTAACGATAATTTTTAAAATATTCTCAAAATATTATATATAAACTTGATATTTGATACTATCAATAAAATAAACTAAAAATTTGTTCTTCAACATAAAATTTTACATCACCTATGATAACTTATAAATATTATAAATATTTTTTATAATAAAAAATAATTATTATATATTATTTTTAAATATTTTAATATTTTATAATCACATACATCGCACGAGTGCTATTCTAATATTAATAAACTCCAAGGAATTGACTAAGTTGAGATGTTATGTGTAGCAAGGTGCATTATCATTTTTTCGAATCCAGGCTTAATTAGTTTGTACCCCAAAAAAAGATAATCCTAGCTTACTAGTTACTAATTCTTAGGGTCTTGTTAGAACTATTTTTCTTGTGAATATTTTGTTTTTGGCATGTCAGAATCACAACAGCAGTGTTGCATGTGGATTAACCAAACATCGCATTTCTTCTCTAATTTGTACTCATTTACTTCTACCTATTTAACCAAAGCAGGCCGTAAATAAGTTTTTATTGGATTATTAATTTCAATCATGCAAGCATGAGGTTGCATTCACTTCGAAGCACGAGGTTGCATTTCCGTATTGGTTATGGGACTATCTATTGCGCAAATGAGCAAACTCACATTAGTACAATATGCCATTCGGGATATATAAATATTTTTTTAGTTGTACAATAAGATTTATACGATTTTTTTATAATAATAAAAAGAAAAATAAGAATAGTTCACACCAAAAACATAACAATAATAATTTATTAATTTATTCTTTAAGAGTGTGTTTAAAGTGTTAAAAATTAAGATTTGATTTTTAAATCAAATTTTAATTTTGAAATGTTAAAAAATAATAAATAATTCGATTTTTAAAATTTTAAAAATTTCAATGGTTTATATTTTGAAATCCTATAGTGGAATTTATTAGGATTTGATAATAATAGATTTTTAATAAATGACTTATTGATTTTACCTGTCATAATTAATAACTAAGTTCAAAATCGATTAGTGAGAGAGATTATATTAAGGAGTGAAATTGTAAAATAATAAAATTAAACTAAAATAATTATATTTTGAATGAGTTCCAAATATCAAAATTGATTTTCAAATCAATTTAAATCCATTTTTTAATAAAATTAAAATATAAAATCTAATTTCTAACTAAATCAAATTAATTTAAATCAAACCATATGAATTGAAATTAAATCAAATCATTCAAATTTTATCACGCCAAATATAACTTCATTACGCGCGTGGACTTTTGGACAGTCCATGCTTGCCTGCATGCCTGCGTTGAGCTTGTTTTTCTAATGTTTTAACCTATTTAAACGGAAACGAGTGTGACAAAATATATGTTAGAAAACAACATATGCTATTATAGTAAGTAAATATGCACTACAACAAAATTGGTCTAAGGCTACATTTTTTTAAGCTACATTTAAAAAGTGTAGTTTAAAGTCTTAATAGGCAACACTTTTATAAGAGTAGCCTTTTTGGAGTGGTTTTGGCAACTACATTTTTGGCAACAGGTGAAAAACGTACTCTTAAAGTCTAAAGGGTACGTTTTTATAAGTGTTGTCATATTATACATTTAAGCACACTTTTTCTGATAAAATGCAACGTTAATGAAACGTAGCTTATCTAACGTTCTAAGGCAACGTTTTGTAAATGTGCCCTAATATATTCCCTAATAGCACCATTTTGTTTCCCACTAAATTTTTTTGTGCAAATTCTTCCAAACAACCATGACTACCATATTTTCTTTCAGAACCAAAAAGAAAAATCAGTAAAGGGTAAGAAAATTTGTCCCATTCATTTCTAATCTGAATGAAAAGAAAATTTGTCATCCGCCCGCCGTACGTCTCCACCCCGTAAGGCTCAAAGAACAGACCCACTCCCTTTTGAGAAGCCCTCTCAGTGCGAACAGATCTGGAAGCCAGCGTCTTCGACGAGCAATCTATTAAGCTCAAAGACAAGGCTGCGCTTGTTGCTTACATCGCTAAGCTCGAAACTGAGGTTCGTAACTCTAACCCTTCTTATTCTTTTTTCCCTTCTTTCATTTTTGGATTTTTGTAGCACCTTAACTTATTTTAAGTACTCCAAAGAATATGTTTTTATTGTGAGTTAGAGTGAACAGAAAAATGGGTCGCTCCCAACTTGTAATGTGGAAAGGGATTTTTGATTGAGAGACTGTTTGACATTATTGTTTTGTTGAGAGATAATTTATGATTAAGTGTTTATGAGATAGTTCCTCCTCCAAAGAGTTTTGCGACAGAAAACTGTGATTTCGCACAGAAAATGAAAAGGAAGAATTTCCTGAAAATTAGGTAGAATGAAAAGTTGCATATGGTAAATTATTAGCGAGATTGACTTGCTTTTCTTCTTTGTGTAAATATACTTTACCTGTTACGATTAGTAATATTTGGGAGAATGAATGATATTATTGAAAGGGAAATAGGCTCTTATAGAGCTACAGAATAACAAACCAAAAGATAAGATCCTAATTTAGAGTAACAAACTAAAACTGAAATTTAAACTAGCAGCTTATCCTAACATCCTAACAGACTTTGTGATAAGTCTCATAACAAATAGGATAAGATCTTACTAACAGCAACACAACTTAACACCCCCCTTAAACTAATTGCATAATGAAAAGAAAAAACTTAATGAAAAAACTTAGAGATAATCAGTGAGCCCCTCCCTGCAACTGAGCAATTAGTTTATGCTGGGAACTTCACACACCCCCATCTATTTTCGAAGCTCCAGAAAAGTGTCCAGTTTCAATGGTTTGGTCAAGAGGTCAGCAATCTGATCTTTGGTCCCACAGTGAACCAATTCAATAGTGCTTTCTTTGGTGAGATCTCTGAGGAAATGAAAACACACAGGGCTGGTTTGGTTTCTCTTCCCTTTCATGTTTGAAGAGAGAAAGAATAGAGGAACTGAAGGCTAAACAAGATTACTTGTCTCCCTTCACCACTTTTTTTTTCCTTCTCTTTCTCTCTCCCTATGAGTGCAAGTGTAGAAAGCACAAGTGATGCTTAGCTTAGGTGCTGGCTGCGGCTTTTAATAAGGGAACAAAAGTTGGGCAGATATAAAATGGAAAAGCAGAAAGGTGGTTTGATGTGGAATATTGGAAAGGGTGATGAGGAAGATCACAAAGGATGGTCTTTATATCAAATAACATGACCTGCTGGGTCTTAAAATCAATAAGTTATTAAAAAAAATTAAAACAAAAAAGTAAACAAAAAATACTTGTCTTCAATGACCATGCACAACTTGGAAAATTTAAATCAGATAACACCTTGTCAGAAATATGTGTTTAATTATATCAATTTTTATATCCAGCCACCTATTGAAAGATGAACAAATAGAAAGGGTCGGCAATGTCGTTTAAATAAATATCATTCTGGAATCATGTGGCAAATTGGTCATGTAAGAAATTATTATATATAGATTAAATCAAATATTGGGGGCCAGAAGAAGCAGGAAAGTTCAAAGTTTAAGTTGGAACTTATTCATGATGGTGCAGTGGATTAACTATTAAGTTCTTAGGCTGTGTCTTTGGGGTTTGGCAAAATATTTCGTACATGCCCCCCCAGGGAGCATCTTTGCTAAGGTACTTTGAAAACAAAGAGAAAATGCTTTCCAGATGGACCAAGAACTACATCTCAAAAGAGCCATTGCTCGAAATTGCGAGCTTTAATGATGAGAGAATGATTATGGAAATTAGTTTGCTAGAAGACAAGGCACTCTCGTTAACTGATGTTGGCTTTTAATTAGTTTGGAATTCTTAACGAGACCCCATAACGTGAATTATTTGTACTAGTGCATATGTTATTTTTGTACGGCTTTAAAAAAAGGGCTAAAAAAGATGAGGCACTAGCATATATGCTTTCACTTTGCCTTGCTTTTGTGTTGCTTTGTCTCACTGAGAATCTTTCACCACATACATATTGCAGCAGAGTATCATCTCTAAGCACCTCAACCCTCAGTCCCAATTTTGTACCTTTCACCTGACTCGTTCTTGAAACAATGTAATTAATACGCTTATGTTCAGCTAAATTAGGGAAATAAAGGAAAAATATATAGACAAAAAGAAACACTTTAGCTTTTGCATTTCCCCTGATCGAATATGACTCAGACAGGCTTGGTTCTTTGATCAGTTCCAACCTGTCGAGTCTCACTAGCAGGATTCTGAGGAAAAATATCAGAACCTCACAGAAAAGCTATTGAACAGGCTTCTGACACATGGAACCTTCTGAAGCTACATCCACCGTGGATGTACTAAAAAAAAAATATTGAACCGCCTCTTACGCACCGTTCTAAATCATTGTTAAGAGATGCAATACAAAATTCAATTATTTTATGGGATCTTTCCAAATCAGGGACATAAAAAATGGTTAAGTTCATGGTACTATATCATGATAATATTATTATGGTTTGACAATTGGAAAATTTTGAGTCAAACCCAGAATTGTATTAACAATAAACCTCTATTCTTGTGACTTTCATCCCAATCCCACTGAGTTTCTTCTTAAAATTTCACATCACTTTCACTATTTCCCCAATCTATTTCTTTCTTGTTATTTTTTCTTGTCTTGTTACTCTACTAACTACTGCAACTGCAACAGAGAAGGAGAAGCACTTGTGTCTCTTATTTTTATTGACAAATGAACAGAAAACCAAAACAAAAGAATCAATGTACGGAAAAGCACTAGCTTTAGAAAGATTCTGAGTTTGTTGCTTTTTTTTTATTCAGTGGTTTTAATTTCTATATGAAAATAATAACAATTTTTTTATAATGTTGATTAATTAATTTGTAATAAAGGAACAATCACTGGAGCAGGAAAACTGAAAGTTTACTGGTGAGGTGAGGGGTGCTCTCATTATTGTACATAAATCTGGAGAAAATTATGAGATCAGAAAATCTTAACATGTAAATTGTTAATTATGGGATTATTGGATAGACCTCATGCCATGTTCCTTATAAGTAAAAAGCTAGTGATTTGGCACCTGGTAATGTTATGGTTGGATTTGGAGAAAAAGCCAAAAGTCATTGTTTGGAGTATTGATAGGAACCTGTGGATCCACAGCCATTTGTACTTTTATAGAATTGTTTGAATTGTATGATGTTTTTAAGTTTGGATTTAATTTTGATACTATAACAGTGTAGTTGATCCACAGCCATTTGTACTTTTTAATTTTGTTATCATGCCAAAGATCATAGAGATGGTTCTGGGACGTAGTAGCATGTTTTCGAAAGGCTGCATGTATGGTTCCTAGTCATTTTCGAAAGGCTGAATGTATGGGTGACAATGATATATTGGTGAAATGCATTCTTGGGCTAGCTTTAGTTGCTTGGCTTCTTTTAACCGTATGTGTTATTTATTGAATTAATTAATGAGCAGTGCATAACAGGACAGTTACTTGTTCTTTGGCTTTCAGGACGCTGACATATTGTAGAGAGTTACTGATTCTAAGACTCACTCAAAATGAGAGAATGAAGGTTTTGACCTTGATAGAGCATCAGCTACCCACCTTCACCTGCCGCTGTGGTGCTTCCTCAGGTACTTTCTCATTCTTCCTCTGTGCAATCCATTCATTCTTTTTCTTTTTGCATGAATCCAAACCACGGTGGATCCCTCTAGTCGCAAGAATCCAAGGATTCTTGGAGGTTTTTGCTTCTGGGATTCTTGAGTTTTATGCTTCAGTCAACTGAACCATTTGCTATTGGGACTTTCTGGTACCCAGTTCATCAAGAAACTTAGATTTTCACTTCCCCATTTTCTCCCTGGTAACATCCTGGGTTTTTCAATGAAGTTTAAATATTCAATTATCTTTGTTAGCTTCTTTTTTTGGTTTAGACTTTACACTACTGTGTCAAGAGTGAAAATAAGGGGTCCAAAATTTACAGGAGAAATGTATTTCTGTTGCTGACAAAGTTAAGTTAAAGGCTGAGGTAAAATATGAAGGAGATTCACACAAAGGAGAGAGGAGATATCTACTGAACCTAGTTTAGTGGAAAATAAAAAGAATGAATTTTTGGAAGTGGATTAATGGCCCTGAAAAATGAATTTTTGATAATTGAATTTGTATATCAACGTGTCACTGTATAATTCTTTTAAGGGCATAGGATTGAAAATGATTAGTAAGCTTCTTTGGTCCACAATATTTATGGTTGATACTAGTTGTAGTTGATAGCTAATCCTGCTTCCCTTCAATATTCAATTACATTGAGTAACTGCACTCAACTCTTGTATAAACTTAAAAGTTAAATATTAAATAAGCATTCATAAAATAAAAATGGAAATTTATCTTTGGTACATTAGTCATTCTGAAGTTTGAGTTTATGACCTATTGCAAACTATTCAAGCCTCTGCCCATTTCAGGAAAAAATTGTGCAAAAAATCTCATCTATAATATTCTGGCAGGCAAATAGTTGCAACTTTGTTCTAGCTTCATTCATAAAATAGTCAAATATATAAAAGCCTCAAACATTCCCTTTAAATCTCAATGAATGAACTGATTCATAACTTTCGTATATAGAACATTAGACAGTTTAAATAGATGTCTGATTGCCAGGAATGTTGGGAGTCCCAATTTTCACTTCATAGCTCATATTGGAAATTCATCAATGTTCTTTTAAGTAGCAAGTGGAACGAGATTTTTATTTTATTTTATTTTTTTCAAAAAAGGTTAATTCTGCAAAGTTGTTACTACTAGATTAACATCTTCATGATACAGAACATTTAAGTCCTTGAAAATTTGAAATGATAGTCGATAAGTTACACTGCCATGATTACTATGCCATTTTCTGAATGAAAATTGTGTAGAAGCTATAGGATTGTAACTTTTTTTCTTCTTCCACTCTCCAGACTACAATGTGGTATATCGAAACTATTATTTCTTAGTCATTGATTATGCTGAATGTCACAAAATCAATAACAACAGAGAGGACATTATCCACCATGTAGATATCATAATAATTTTGATAGAATTTTATGCAACTCATTATGGCCAAAAATATTAGGCCACAATGGGAAAAATGATCCAACATTAGATTATATACCAATGTTCAGTGAGTTTTATATTGCGGGAAGGAAATAAACTGTACATATTACATAATACACACATAAAATAGTTAAGGAGCACACAACATTACATCATAAATTGTGAAATTGGCCCACCGTGCAATCGTTATATTCTGGTCTTTGCCAAGAAGAGACTTCTTTGAGTTCTTTCTGTTCTTATTAGGAGAGAGTAAGGAGGTTCAGGTTAGCGTTGAAGAAAACCAGTAAAAGTGCCTTTGGAAGCAAAACCAATAATAAATAGGACATAAAACTGCTTCAGGTTGACATGGGGTACTAAACAAATCTGTCTTAAATAGATAGGAGGAATGGTCTCAACCACTGTAAATTTTCATTATTTTTAAAAACTTACAACTATGTCATAACTATGATTTTTATACATGACATTTAATTGATTGTTCTTTGCTCAAGGCAGATTAATCAAGACTTGGGAAGATCTATAGTGGACTTGAAGTTAAGTTTTGAGTTACAATCAGTGTCATGGCTAGGTAAGAAAACTCTTATCCTCTTTATTTTCTTATGTTGTTATTATTTATACATACAACATTTTTTCTTTCTTTCTATTTTTTTTATTATTTGTATTCTTGTAAAGTCTAGTTAATGCATAAATGAATATTTATTTAAAGCCTTAATATCAAAATTTGATTAATTAGGTTTTCTCCGGATGTGTCTAAGCATTGGATGGATTTACCGAGGTATAGCAAAGAGTATTGTGATGGTGTTCAATGTTTCTTGGACTTTGCTTACTCGGTTGGAAATCCCGAAGGTGAAGAAATTCAATGTCCCTGTGCAAAGTGTTGTAATATCTACTGGTATCGGAGAAACGTAGTATATGATCATCTCATATGTTACGGATTTGTTGAAGGTTATACAGTTTGGTTTAATCATGGGGAACAGGAAATCCAAATGGATGTCGATGGTGACACGGATGATGAAGTTAATTCAAATGACGACATTGATGGTTTGTTGAATGATACATTTAGATATGTGGCACAAGCTAAAGGAGTCTATGAAGGCCCAAATGAAGATGCAAGGAAATTTTATAACTTAGTTGAAGAGGCAAGCCAAGAACTGTATCCGGGTTGTAAAAGGTTCTCTACCTTATCTTTCACTATTCGTCTCTACTTGTTGAAGTGTCTACATGGATGGAGCAATGCATCCTTCACTTCCCTCTTAGAGTTATTGAAAGAGCGATGCCTCGACTTGAACATTCCTTTATCTTTCAATAAAACGAAGGCTATGGTGAAAGACTTAGGTCTTAACTATGTAAAGATTGATGCATGTCCCAATGACTGCATGCTATACAGGAATGGCCATAAGCATGACAGTCATTGCCATGTTTGTGGAGCTTCTCGATATATTGAATATCCTGATGTTGATAATGAGCTTGAGCCTTCCAAAAAAGCTCGTCCTATTCCTGCTAAGACTTTAAGATACTTTCCCTTAATTCCTAGACTTCAAAGGCTATTTATGTGCTCAAGGACAGCGGATACATTGAGGTGGCATGACGAGGAACGTTCTAAAGATGGGAAATTAAGGCATCCTGCCGATGGCCAATCATGGAAAGACTTTGATAGCCTTCATCCAGAATTTGCTAAAGATTCTCGCAATCTCAGACTTGGCTTGGCAAGTGACGGCTTCAATCCATTTCGGACTATGAGCATATCTCATAGCACATGGCCAGTTGTCTTGATGGCATATAATTTACCTCCTTGGTTGTGTATGAAACCAGAATATTCTATGCTTTCTTTGCTTATACCTGGGCCGCGATCACCTGGAAATGACATTGACATTTATCTACAACCACTGATAGAAGACTTGAAGGTGTTATGGGAGACAGGGGTAGAAACATATGATGCTTCAAAGAATGAAACCTTTCAAATGCGAGCAGCTTTACTATGGACAATTAGCGACTTCCCCGCTTACGCTATGTTGTCCGGTTGGAGTACAAAAGGAAAGTTGGCTTGCCCTTGCTGTAATTATGAGACTTCTTCTACCTATCTGAAACATAGTCGAAAGATGTGCTATATGGATCATCGTGTTTTTCTACCCATGGATCATCAATGGAGATCTAACAAAAGGTCTTTCAATGGAAAAACAGAATCTAGGCCTCCCCCGCCTTTCTTAAAGGGTACAAATGTGTTTGAGAGCTTGCAAAATTTTGACAATGTATTTGGGAAGAAGCAAAAGAAATCAAATGATGGTCCATGGAAGAAAAGGTCAATTTTTTTGAATTACCTTATTGGCAGCACAACACGTTCCGCCACAACCTTGATGTCATGCATATAGAGAAGAACATAGTTGATAACATAATTGGAACCCTATTGGACATTCCGGGTAAGACAAAGGACCATGCAAATGCTCGATATGATCTAAAAGAGATGGGCATTAGAAGGAACCTTCAACCAAAAGATACAAAGGATGGCAAGAGAACAAAGGTTGCAAAAGCATGCTTCTCAATGACTGCTGGAGAAAAGTCAGTTTTTTGTAGTGTTTTGAAGACAGCAAAGCTACCTGATGGCAGTGCTTCTAACATTTCACGATATGTGCAACTAGCTGAAAGAAAAGTGTCTGGTTATAAGACCCATGATGCCCATTTCATGTTACATTACTTGTTGCAAATACCAATCAAAAGCATACTTCCTGATCATGTTACTATCCCTTTGATCCGTCTAAGTTCCTTCTTCCGTCATTTGTGTCAAAAAGTTATCACACTAGAAGAAATAGATTGTTTAGAGAAAGAGATTGTAGAAACACTGTGTCAGCTTGAGAGGATTTTTCCTCCTAGTTTTTTTGATATAATGGTTCATCTGCCTATTCATTTAGCGAACGAGGTGAGATTAGGTGGCCCAGTTCAATTTCGATGGATGTATCCTCCAGAAAGATATATGTGTACATTAAAGTCGTATGTTCGCAATAAAAGTCGTCCAGAAGGATCTATTGCGGAGGCATATTTGGTTGACGAGTGTTTGACCTTTTGCTCACGATATTTACATGGAGGTGTGCAGACCAGATTTAATAGAAGACCCCGAAACAATGATGAATGTAGTTCAAATGAAGTGGAATCTTCAAATTTGTTCCCAAACAAAGGGTGTCCTTTAGGAGGAAAAAAGGGTGCTCCATTTATTCTGGATGACAAGTCACATAGCCAAGTCCATGCATACATACTGAATAATTGTGATGAAGTTCAAGAATATGTTAGGTACTTTGACTCACCTGCAATATTTCTTATCACTCACTAAATTATTATTATTATTTTTTAGCTAATATATAACAATACTTGTCAACTTTAGAGAGCATGAGCATGAAGTTAATAATCAACGACGAGGATCAAAATGGAGCAAAGCCAAAAACCATAGTCAAAACTTCTCTCAGTGGTTTGAAACTCGTGTTATGCATGAGGATGTGCCAGATTGGATAAAAGAACTATCTAGGGGACCAAATTCAATTGCAAGAAGATATTCTGGGTATTTGATCAATGGATACAGATTTCATTCTAGGCGGCGTGATGCAAGACGAAAAACACAGAATAGTGGTGTCACATTAGTTGCATTAACTACAAGCTTTGCAAGCTCAAAGGATGTAAATCCGGTTGATGCAAATCTAACTTATTATGGTAGAATAATTGATATAGTTGAGTTAGATTATTATGGCCATTTTAAGGTTGTCTTATTTAGGTGTGACTGGTATGAGGTTGGAGAAGATATTTATGGCCTTACATATGTTCACTTCAACAAGAAATGCTATCAAGAAGAGCCTTTTGTGCTAGCATCTCAAGCACACCAATGCTTTTATGTTCAAGATCCATTTGATCAAAACAAACATTATGTCATGAAGACAATTCCAAGAGACTTGTTTAACATAAGTGATCAACCTGAGTTTGATGCCCGCCATAGTTATGAAAATGAGCCATTTGAACATTCAATGGGTCCTTCTATACCCATTGATGATGGTGAAGTTGTTTTGGAAAGGAATGATGTACCACCGACCATTATTGATGCAGCTCCACAAGTGTTTCTTGCCCAAGAACATGAAATAGAATCGGGAGAAGAGATTGGTTTTGAGGACACATCATGAGACATCACTTTTTACTTATACAATTATTGGTTTAGTTTAAATGTGGCTTATTTGCTTTTTGACTTTTTGTACATAAATAAAAGAAACTTTGTCCCTATTTGCTGTATTTGCTTTGACATTTAGCTTAATATAAGTTTTGATAGCTGATACGTTCCTTTTTTTCTTCTGCTAACCCATTTTCAAATGAAGAAACTCCACTAATTCCATCATTTAACAACAACTCGAGATAAGATTGCTTGCTGCCTCCAAAATATTTAGGGTAGTGAATCAAAAGTGTGTCATTATCCTTCATTGAGAAAGTAGAATCATGTCTCTGGAATGAGTTCCTTGGACTATCCCATTGTTTTCCAAGCCTTCTAGTTCTAGTCAATGATTCTGAATTTGAAGCATTACCATTACTATTCACAGGCGTGTCCACTGCATCTTCATCAGGAGATGACATTTCATTAAGCTTTCCTACATTTAGAACCACTACATAAATTAATGGCCAAAAAGAACCTATACACTGGGATAACAAACACATGCACTTGCCTGATCTGAGTGTTGTAAAACTAACTAGTACTAGTGTACTAGCAGACACACAAAAACAGAGAAAGAGAGAACCTCACAGTAATGGCAGAAACCATCAGAGAGAACCTCCAATATCTCCTCCTTCTTCAATGAGCTCAACAGTTCCATCTCCATTTAGGACACTCCTTGCCGGCAACATCCTCCCAAGTCCCACCCACAGCTCTACACAGACAGAGAAGTTGATAACTTCACTTTTTGGAGTCCTGGGTGATTACCAATACCAAGTCAAGTCCACGAAGAGAGAAACACTAAAAGGAAGAAAAGCAACGTCCGAGGTTCAATTCTGGTTTTGAAATAATACCCTGCCAATTGCCTAACATAACACACTAAACAACCAAAGAAGAATAATAATAAAGAAAACAAAAACTCATACAAATAGAACATAATGTAGACAGTGCAACTAGAAAAATGGCCGAAGACTCCAAAGAAACTCCAGAAAAACCCATGACACTGTTTTGTTTTTGGTTTGATAAAGTATTTGTTGAAATCAAAGTTCTGATTCGGTTCGAGAAAAATTATTCTAGTAATATAGTAATATAGTATGACGTTGATTGCTCTCTTCACGAACTTGTGTTTTCAGGTTCATTATATGCTAAAGGAGGAAAGATATGATGATCTAATCCTAGCTTGAAAGTTCACATAGGAGCTGGTTGTGATTTTTGCGGGGTAAAACCTCTACATTATTATATATTGCTCCTTCTTTGATGTGTTGCTTTGTTTTGTTTTTCTTTGGTGAAATCTGAATGAAACATTGTCAGAAGCAAACTTGAAACAATGTTATATAACATGTATTCTGTTTCAGTATGAAATGGGTCTTAACTAAATTTGGGGATGTTGTACTATAAACTTGCAATTTCTCTCGCCTCTAGGTAGTTGCTTTTTTCCCTTGTTGCAATATCTTGGAGCTGTTTTAAGTTTCAATCTTGGCTAGCCAATGGCGGACATTTTCTTTTTCCTCTAGCCTTATCTGAATTTAACCTTTTTCCTGCTCTATTTATTTCATTTTTATTCTGTTTTGCTGAACCGTTGCTAACAAAATTTTGATTCAACACTCATTTTAGTATCTTAAAAAACATATTTGTTTCCTCAATTATAAAATGTGATCTCAAAATTGTTCTTACATTAAGAATACCGTTAATGGAGCCATTGACTGACAGAGTAAATTGATATTAACTTTTTTTATGTAGGAATAACAAACACATCCTTATATTTATGTAGAATCAAAGCTAATTTTGGTTCCATGTCTGTTAGCAGATCAAGCCACTGGTCCTTTAGACCTTCAGGGAGCTGCAGTTACATAGTATAAAGTTCTAAAATGGCTTGAACCTAATAAAGCCTCTTCAATTGATGAAATTGTGCTTGCTTACGTGAATGGTCCTAATTACCATATAAAGTGACAAATTTACCACCAATGTAGAACTTAATAGTTAAGGCACTGTAATTGGACACATGTGGCTTTGAATCTGAATTATCAGAACTTACTTACGTTTTTCAAGTTTGATTCCACAAATCTCAGTCATAAATTCATAAGTTTGCAACTATATGATCACTAAAACTAATATACTATAACAAATCAGATTTAGATGCTCTATTCTTATTGATTTGTATTTGCTTTGAGACAAACTATAAATCTAATCTATTTATAGGACTGCTGCCTTTATTCTTTTCAGTATAAAGAATGTACAAAGGAGGAGCTATTAAGAAGAAGGTTTTGACCCCAAAAAAGGGTCGAAGTCCTGCAAAGAATAAAGGCTTCGAGTTTGAATTACAAGCACGATCAAGTACTGAATTGCTTAGGCAATTTGAAATTAAGAGAGAACAACTTGCAAATGAACGGAAGAATTTAAGTATGCAAGCTCATAAAAGGAAGAATCCTATGCCTACAACATGTGGTGCAAGTGAAGGACAAAGTAGGCTGAATTTAATTCAAGCTAACTACACCCAAAGGCAAGGGCAGAATAAAGCTATGCAAAATCAGGTCCCAGTAATTCATAAAAGGAAGAATCCTATGAATAAAGCTACCCAATCTTCTTTACCTATAAATGAGATCATCCCACAAGCTGAAGGAGAAGACCAGCCTGTTATTGAAGAGCAACACGGTCTTAAAAAGGAAAAAAAGAAGCCAATTCACCCAGCAATGAGTCTTGATCAATTTCTAGAAAAACAAGGGATACATGTGGAGGGAGAGAAACAGCTTGATATTCAGCCAATGGATGATTTTGGAGGAAATAATATGTCATCGGATGATGATGATGTTGCTGATCATGAAGTTGGTGACAATGACTTTGCTGGAGATCAAGTTATGGACATTGATCATGTTGAAGGCGGTATGTTAGAAACTTACTTTTTTTAATATCTTGTATATGTTATCATCATGAAAATATTGCATGCGCATCGTTCAACTAGTATAACCTTTTTTTTTTTGGCTATTACATGGAACTAGGTACAATGGAAAAGAAAAAAACTCGAGGAAAAACAACTTGCAAATCAATTCATGCAAGAACTATGGAAGAACGAGAGGAGGTGACATTTGATAAGGGACAAGCAGTAGGACCAACTAATAAAAGAGTGTCAGATTTAAGCAATTTTCTAGGTACAATTGCTAGAAATCCAAGATTTATTACCCTGCTATACACTAATTGGACAGCTGTGCCAAAAGAAAATAAAAAACGCATGTGGAACTATGTTAATGTAAGAGCAACCACTTTTCTTATTTCGGTTTTTATTTAGTTTTTATTACTAAATGAAATTAACATATATCTTGTGTTTTGCATAGTCCAAGTTCATTGTTCCGAATGATGCCAAGAAATGGGTGATGGCTACTATTCGCGATGCTTGGAAGCGACACAAAGGAAAGATTAAGAAGAAGCATTTTGATAAGTATGATACCATTGAAGATATGTTGAAAAATCGTCCTATTGACATACCAGAAGTAACTTTCACCAAATTGATTAACTATTGGAGTCTTCCCATTGTCCGAGTGAGATAGAACTATCTTTTCTAACCTTAGAGTCAAATTACTTATCTAGTTATATTTTTTATGATTTGATATATATATATATATATCTTTTTTATTGGAATGTAGTCTATGTGTCAAATGAATTCTGTAAATAGAAAGAAGCAGAAGTTTGGGCATCGGATGGGGCCCGTAAATTTTGGAATAGTACGCATGAGACTGGTATTAATCTTAGACACTTGGGTTGGCAACACGACTTTCCTTTCTTCTCATACCTTGCTAGTATAGTTTTTGATTGTTTGTACTTTTCTTTTCATTCTTGTAGCGGTCAACCAAAGAGAACAACGAAGATCCAACAAAATCTGAAATGTTTGTTGCAACCCGCACAAATAGTAAAGGAAAGGAAGTTGATTCAGAGACAAAAGCTGCAATTGTAAGCAAATGAAGTGTGTTATTATTAATTATATTATTAATGTTAGTATTGATGTTATTATTAATGTTTCTTTTTAACGACAGAACTTCAAAATCGCCAAGAGGCTGGAGAAACTGATGAGGGTGCATTTGAAGCAGTGTTTGGGAAGGAGCAACCCGGGCGGGTTCGATGCTACGGTAGATCAGTTACAGCGACGTACTTGAAAAAAGATGCAGAAATCAACATAATCAAACAACAACAAAATGAGAAAGTCGAATCCTTGCAAACTGAAGTCGGAGATTTGAAGGGAGAGGTTAAAGGATTGCGACATATTGTAAAGATTTTGTTGCAGCAAAACAACCCCGGAATGAGCGCAGAAGAAGTTGAAGCATTACTGCAATCTACCCAACATTCTGTACCGGATGCGAATAGTGCACAAGGTGTCGCAGGCCACCAACTTCCACGTTCTTCTGGGTCAACTCATGTTCCGAACCTTGAAATGGTATCTTTTCTTTATCTTACCAGAATCGTGTTTTGTATTTTTATAAAATCAATATGAGGACGCCTTAGTGATGGTGAATATATAGATTGGGGTTTTATGGATACATCTAATGAAAGAAAATTAAAAAACCCTTAAGTTGGATTGTTGGAGTTGGACATATGTTGCATTGCATGAATCTGTGTTCATCGATAGTTATTGATTTGTTTACTTTTGGTATTAGATGATATAATTATGATCTTAATTGTTGTCTGTTAGCAATGTCTTCTTCATATTGGTAAGTTTCACTGGTTAAAAGGTTTAACAAAGTTTTCAAGTAGCTGTTATTTAAAGCGTTTAATAATTATTAATTTCAATTTCATGTAGTACTTATTAAATGAATTGGGATTTAATCCTTCAAAATCAGCTTTTAGCATAGCATTGCTTGCTATAAAATATTAGCTAGCTGGAACATATGATTGGAGTATGAACAGGGTGTGGTGTTCTCTCTGTCCTATAAGTTTGTTAATCCAAGAGTTGTGAATCCCTTTATAAGTGGGATCTTTGGTGGTCTTTGGGCTGGAGCAGGGAAGGCGTATGCGTTAAAACAGGTGAAATGGATTAGAAGAGGGAGCATAACATGGGTCCAAGAAAGAAAATCAGTTAAAAAATAAAGATATGATAAGATGGATCATAGTATACATCATTATCAGCACTTAGCATCCATCGAAGCTTCCAAAACCCACCTCTCACAAGGTTTCAATCACCCTTGCTCTCCCCCATTTACACTGTCAGTTCCGTTATTAGTAAGATTTTTATATTTTAATTATTTTAACCCATTCTTAAATTTATTTTGTATCAAGAATACTATATAAAATATTAGCTTGCCATACACTTTCTGCTTTTCTTGGATTTTGCAGGAGAGGAAATGCCCAACAGATTTTGTGCTTGCCACACCCATAGTAAAGGGGATATATATATATATATATATATATATAGCGTCATTGGCATTGGCATGGCTTTAGTCTTCACACTTTTGAAGTAGTTTATATCGATGTAACACATCCGTAAAGTAGGGCAATATGGTATATAGCATGTAGTAGTTTCAATATCAAAACTAAATATATATATACATGCGCAATAAAACTTTTTTCATAGGTATGCATATGAACATGGTCTGGAATGATAAATCTTTTTATTATGTACTTCTTCTAGTATGTTATTATATAAGTAGGTTCTCTTGTAAACTTGATTGATTCTGATATTGATGATAAAGGTGCAACTAGTAGGGAACTCCTAAGAGATCTGCAGCAGCTCCTAATGGTAACTTTTTCATAATATTAGCTAGTATTAACTTTTGTATTTTATTTTCTGTCTCTCTTTTGTAGGACAATGTTGGTACTACATTTGGGGATGACGCTAGAGCTACTAATATTTGATGTTGTTCATGAAGAGAGGAAGATAACTTTTTCTTACATTGTGAATATATATATTTTTATTTTGATTAAGTATTTTCGATTATATAAATGATGGCGAGTATTTTGGATTATTTGATTAATACTTTTGTCAATGTGTTATTGTGGATATTTGGTTAATATTTTGAACAATGGAATGTGTAGTATTAGTTTATGATTGAAATTATACTTTATATAAATTTATTTGTGTATATTCTAAAATTAAAATTCTATAAAAACAATATATATTTGATTAGCAAATGTTTTACAAATAATAAAAACAGCAGCCATAATAAAATAAAATAAAAACAACATAAGGGAACGCTTATAAAGTGGTCTCTTAGGTAAGGGCAAGCGTATAGACATAAGGGAATGCTTTCAAAGCGTACCTATATGATTAGACATAAACATAACGATTTTTTAGTGTAGCCATAACATTTGACATAAGGAAACACTTTGAAAGCGTACCCATAGACTTTGACATAAGGGAACGCTTTGAAAGCGTGCCCATAGAGTGTAACATAAGGAAACGCTTTGAAAGTGTATCTATAGAGTTTCACATAAGGGAACGCTTTGAAAGCGTATCCATATAGTTAGACATAAGACAACGCTTTGAAAGCGTACCTATAGAGTTTGACATAAGGGAACGCTTTAAAAGCGTACCCATAGAGTGTAACATAAGGAAACGCTTCGAAAGCGTACCCATAGGTCTTGACATAAGGCAACGCTTTGAAAGCGTATCCATAGAGTGAAGAAGAAAAGCGTAGTTTTTGACTGTGAAAAAGCGTAGCCTTAGATAATAGGCCACGCTTGAATAAGCCACCCCTCAATAAGCGTTGCCTTAGGGTCAAAAAGTGTAGCCTTCCTCAAAGGCTACACTTAAGTGTATTTTAGAGTACACTTTTGAAGAGTTGCTATAGGTCAATTTTGTTGTAGTGATGGACGTGGTATTGTTAGTAGTCATTCTCGTCATTGTCATCATTTTCTTAGTATTGGTTTGTGCCATCACCATCGAACACATCCGTAAAAATAATGAATCCTAGTACTACCTCCTAGTCCTACTACTACTACTACTTCCAACAACAACTACAACAATCTCTTCGATCTCTTATCCCTTAAATATTCCATGGCATTGCTTCAAATCCGTGTTGAATTGACATTGCTTCTTGTGGCTTTGGTTCTTGGGTTCTCTTTGGATCTATGTTTTGGGCACCAAGGTCACCACCATTTTGGGTTCGCTGCATCAAAGGTCCATGACCATGAACCCCCTCATGTTCATCATCATCATAATCATCAGTGTGGAGTTGGGCATGGTCATGGCCATCTTCTTTCGGAGGAGTTATCGGAAGAGGAGAGTATGAGACTATTTGGGTTTGGTTTACAACATGACCATGACCATGATCATCGGCATCACTATGTTGGAGCTCCAACAGAACTGTCAGGTTTAGGTATTTCTTTTATCAATTTGTGCTTATGTGTTTTTCATTGAGAATGGATCCTCATTATGTGAGAATTTCATATGACCTTTTTATGTGTGTGAAAAGAAAAATAGACAAAAAAATCTAAATAGATAGATTATAATTAAGACCTTACTTAAAATTTTTGTATTTATCTCTTTTCACACTTCACATAATTTGTCATGTAAAAATCTCACATAAAAGATCCATTCCCGTTTTTGACCATTCGATTTCTTAATTTGTTGTTTTGCTTTTGGTGTTTTTGTGCTGCAAAATGAGCTCTTTATGTGTATTAATTTGAAGCATTCAACTGTATAAATGCAACTCGTTTGAGATGGGTCACTGATATAGAAGACTTTCAAATAAGAAAAGATGGAATGTGGATTCCTGCTCAACCACTCCCTAATGCTTTCATCATCAACATCGGAGACACTTTAGAGGTATTTGGACAAAAATATTCACAACTTTCTATCTTTCTCATTTGATAATTAAATCAGTCCATAGTTAATTAATAGTTACCTTGTAACATGGTAAAAAGAGAATAAGCCCTTAGGAAACATCTTTATTTGTAATGATTTTGTGACCTTTTTAATGCTCAAAGACACTAACCAATTTGCCTTTCAACCATGGTCCTGCAGATTGTAACGAATGGGATTTTTGGGAGCATTGAACATCGAGCAACAGTTAACTTAGAGAGGAGAGAAGGAGAGGGTTTCCATAGCCACCTTTTATGACCCTAACGAGGAAGCAACTATGTCCAGCACCAAGCCTTGTTACTTCATAGAATAATTTTTTTTTTATATTTTATATTTTGTATTTAAATAGAAAATAAATTTTTTTAGAAAAAAATTATGACAACTAAGGAAGTTATCTGGACATTATTCGGGCCACTGACTTCTCGATTTGTTTACCATTTTTCATAATATTAATAAACTATAAGAAATTGTTTTAGTTGTGACATGCATGTGATGTGTTATGTGTAGATAGGTAGAGTCGTCACTTTGAAGAGACTTTGGCAAATTATAATCTTCAGTTTAAAATTATGTGACTAATTACTTGCACAATTATCACTAATTCAAATCCTAGCTTATTTTGTAACAAAAAAAAACCTTTCCATTACTGACTCTTATGTAAGGGTGTGAAAAATAGTCCAATAATAATAATAATAATAACGGTGTGAAAATGAGCCTTGCTCAATTGAGTACCCTAAATAATTCAATAAAATATATAAGTTAGACTAAGAAAATTTAAACTTGAATATATTTTAGTTTGACTTAACCCAACTTTTTTACTCACTGATGGCAAAATTATTTATCAAAATATTATTTTTTAAATTATTTATCAAATTGTTATTTTTTTTAAACTATTTATCAAAATATCACTATTTTGAAACTATATGTCAAACTGCTATTCTTTTGTCTAACGTGACATTTTTTAATAATTTCTAATTCACATAGGATGCGTCAAACTGGGTGGTACATCCATGTGGATTATGCCAACACGGTTGGCGTAATCCATGTGGATGCGTCATCCCGTTTGACACATCTTACATGGCTGCGCCATCCTACATGGCATTTTCTACGTGAATACACCATGTAAGATAACGTTTTTTAGTTAAAAATGCCAACACATTTGGTATTTTTCACGTGGACAAAAAAAATAAAAAAATACTTATAGGACACTTAACCCATTTCACGTGGTTCTCGTACTCCTTCTAAAGACACATGTTTTTCACATGCCTACTAGAGAGTGTACCATAACGTTGGAAGACATCAGTATCAATTAACTTATTTATAGGCCAAATGTTTGCTTCTGATATGTGAAGTAGTCGATGTGAGACTTTGGTATTGGCAAGGCAAAATAACTAAGTAAGGTAACAAGGTACCTTTGTTCGATGTGAGACTTTAATATTGACAAGACAAAACAATTAAGTAATATAACATGGTAGTTTTATTCAATGTGAGACTTTAATGTGAAGACATTTTAATTGATTTATTAATCTAATCTAATAATAAGGAAAACGGCCTTTACTTATTTCAAGGGCAGAGGATCATCTTCTTCAGCAGAGATCTTTGTATAAATTTAGAGTATCCAAGTTAAGTGTATTTGACCAATCATATTATTAATTGTGGTGAATTATGACAATTAATTAGTACTTCTTCCATTTCTTAATAACTGTCTTTTTAAAAATTTACCCAAATTATATGTCACTTGAGAATATTAAGAAAACATTAATTAATTTTTTTCTAACTTTACCATCATTTCAACTAAACCAAATAACTTCCTAATTAATTATCTTTTACTATTTCCTAATATCTCACTCTAGCACTTATTGGATTTATACCAAATACCAACCAATCATCAATGGAGCTAATAGAGAGAATTAATAGAGTAAAATAATAATAATTTAATCACATTACATCATATTTTTTATATTTGAGGCTATTTAATATTTAATCCTTGTACAAAAACTTAGTTATAAAGAAACTGAGATAATATACAAGTATAATAATTATCTATTAATTAATTATGTGATTAATCAAATGCATCCAATTTAAGTGATCTAATTTATCTAAGAATTTCTCCTTCTTCAAGAGTACTACAGTCTATAGGATTGATTAGACATGAAAGTCTTCGGTTACTTTTATTGTTGTGTGAGGGGTTTTAAATTGCATTAAGCAATATAATGATTTTGGTGATCTCAGTAATCACATGCGAGTTGCAACAATTTAAAATCATTAGGTTATTGACAATCTTAATTGCTTATTCACACTCTTCATTAACCACTTGTAATTTTATGAAATAAAAATTTAAAATTATGATTGACTAGTATGAAGTGTAAATAGGTAATTGAAAGTGTAATAACATTACCTTTTATTTATTTATTTATTGGTCTTACATTGCCCTTTATTTTTGTTTTATGCTTTGTCGGCTCATGGGTTTTGGGCCCGTACTAGTTTTGTCCCTGCTGAGTTCCCGTTTAATATATATAATTGGATTTACCCAATTACCTTTTACGGCCCTAACGCCCAGGCAACAATTGGTCCAGTACCAAGCCTTGGTAGTCCAGAAATACCAGCACAGTTCAGAATTATTAGTGTTGGAGAACACCTTAAAGGGTTACTTTTCACGAGAACTCCGTGGGAAATCATTCCTTGACGAAATGAAGATCCAAAATCAGCATGATAAAAGCAGTTAGAAAATGTGAATGTGATGGAAAACAACTATTATGCATATGGTGCAAAAGCTTCTGCTTGGTGTCTCCAGATAAAACTATCCCAAAAACTAGAGATTCGAAATTAGTTGGTAGTTTTCGGAAACTCTTCTATTTCCTTTTTATTTCTAAATAAAAAATAATTTGACTGACAGATTAGAGTAAGTGCTAGCAAAATAATAATAATCATTCAATATAATATATAAAAGAAGAAATTAGTTTGTAAAATTCTACCAAATGATAGTTTTAGGTTTTAGAACCAATGTTATTTGAATTTGAAATTTATTATTATTATTATTCTATTAAAAATAATTAAAGAAAAATTAAATATTTTTTCAATTGTAATCTTTAGGTTGTACCACTAATATAAAATTTAAATTTTAATATTATCTTTTTAAAGAAAAATTAAAAAATATAAATTATTTCAAGATTCTTTCTTATAAGTATCATTTTTATATTGTGTCACTAATGATTCATTATGTATTTAAATTTGAATTTTATTGTTATTATTTTATTAATGTAATAATTATTATTTTTTGATAATAATGTAATAATATAAATATATATATATATATATATATATATATATATATATATATATATATGGAAACTTCTTTGAAATAATTTTTTATAGAATAAAAATAGTTTTTTATAATATTAAATCATACTATAATATATAGAGACAAAGTTAAGGGAGTTAGTCTAAAATCCTTAAAGTTCAAAATACATTTTTAATAATTTTTGAAATTTTTAAAATAATAAAATAAAAATTTGAATCTCAACATAAAATTTTTATATCACTTATGATTACTTATAAAAATTATAAATATTTTTATAATAATAAAATAATTATTATATATAATTGTTAAATATTTAAAATTTTTATAATCTCCTGCATTGCACGAGTGTTGTTCTAGTATTAATAAACTCCAAGAAATTAGCTAAATTGACACAAGCATGTGCTGTGTAGTAAGGTGCATTATCATTTATTCGAATCCAGGCTTAGTTTGTACCCAAAAATAATAATCCTAACTTATTACTTACTAATTCTTAGGGTCTAGTTAGAAGTATTTTTCCTGTGAATATTTGGTTTTTGACATGTCACAATCAAAACAGCAGTGTTGCATGTGGATTAACCAAACATCGCATTTCTTCTCTAATTTCTACTTATTTACTTCTACCTATTTAACCAAAGCAAGCCGTAAATAAGTTTTTGTTGGATTATTAATTTCAATCAAGCAAGCATGAGGTTGCATTCACTTCCAAGCACGAGGTTGCATTTCCGTATTGGTTATTGGACTATCTATTGCACAAATTACCAAACTTACGACTGTTTAGTATAAAGTATAAGATAAAATTTGATAGTATTAGATATGATAGTATAAAATTTGATAATATAATATTTGATAATATAAGACGTAATACATAATAGTTAAGAATATCGGAGTGTTTAAAATTATAATGAAAAAATATTTATAATAACTTATACATCAAAACTCAATCAGGCTTAATCTCACCCCCATGTTTGATTAAGTTATCTATCATTTTAATGTATAAGAGAGATTTAATGAATAAACTTATACAATACAGTATTTGCACCAAACAACTGATAAAGTCATACATTAGTATAATATCTATTCGGGATATATAAATATTTTTTTTAGTTGTACAATAAAATTTATACGTATTTTGTTTATAATAATAAAAAGAAAAATAAGAATAGTTCACACACAAAAAAATAATTTATTAATTTATTCTTTAAGAGTGTATTTGAAATGTTAAAAAAATAAGATTTGATTTGTAAATCAAATTTTGACTTTATAATTTTAAAAATAAAAAATAATTTAATTTTTAAAATTTTATAAATTTCAATTAATGGTTTATATTTTGAAATTTTATAGCAAAATTTATTAGGATTTGATTTGATTTGATTTTTAATAAATGACTTATTGATTTTACTTCTAATACTTAATAATCTAACTTTAAAATCGATTAGTGATTGATGATCAAATAACATTTCTTTAAATCACTAAATAAATCCTTTTAATTTAATTTCATGTAATGACCAATAATAGTGATTGAGTAGCGGATGCTATCTTCAGTGTCATTTAGGTCATAAAAGTTTATTGAGTAGTTTGGTACTAACTTAAATCCTGAGTAGAGTTGTTAAAAAAAATCTCTTTGAAAAATTAAAATTGACCAACATACAACTATTTTCTAAATGGCTTTGAGCTTCTAATTGCATTCTCGGAATAAAAGTCAAGACAAAATGTAAATTTTTGTAATTTAGTTTGTTTTATTTGTTAAAAGAGGTTAAACAAATATTTTTAAGGTTATTAATGAATTTGCACAATTAACTTAGGATAATCATCTCAAGATAAGTATATCATGAATACTGTGAAATTTAGTTTTCACATTTCTCTGTATATAATTGACTCCCGATTTCAACTTGATTTTAAAGACTATTTCTTTTTTTTAAGAGATTTTTTAACTTTTCCTAATTTAAATAAAGTTAGTAGTGATTCCATTTTCTTAATTTTTTATTTTCACCATGACCATGATCATGGGCATCACTATGTTGGAGCTACAGAACTCTAGGGTTTAGGTATTTCTTTTATCAATTTGTGACCATGTGTTTTTTTGACCACTTGATTTCTTAGTTTGTTGCTTTGCTTTTTTGGTGTTTTTGTGTAGCAAAATGAGCTCTTTGTATTGATTTTTGAAGCATTCAACTATTCAAATCCAACTCGTATGAAATGGGCCACTGATACAGAAGGCCTTCAAATAAGAAAAGATGGAATGTGGATTCCTGTTCAACCACTCCCTAATGCTTTCATCATCAACATAGGAGATACTTTAGAAGTATGTGGACAAAGATATTCACAACTTTCTATCTTTCTCATTTGATAATTAAATCAGTCCATAATTAGTTAATAGTTACCTTGTAACTCCATAGTTAGTTAATATTTACCTTGTAACATGGTAAAAAGAGAATAGGCCCTTAGAAAACATCTTTATTTGTAATGATTTTGTGACCCTTTTAATGCTGAAAGACACTAGCCAATTAACTTCACAACTTGGTTTTGCATATGGTAACGACGAATGGGATTATCAGAGCATTGAACATCGAGCCACAGTTAACTCAGAGATAGAGAAGGTTTCAATAGCTACCTTAGATGGCCCTAGAGGGGAAGCAACAATAGGTCCAGCACCAAGCCTTGTTACTCCAAAATGAGAAGGATAATGCATATGGTGCAAAAGCTTTTGCTTGGTGTCTCCACTTACACTTATCCCAAAATCCAAGAGATTACAATTAGATGGTAGTTTTTGGAAGCTCTTTTATTTCCTTATTATTTTTAAATAATAAAATATAATTTGACAGACTGATTAAAGTATGTATTAATAACATGTTAGTAATAAACCAATAATATTAGAGCACTGCTATGGTGTCCGGCTTTCACAACTCAAATTTACTCGATTTAACTACCAATATTTATATATTTTATAGTTTATATTTAAACAGAGAATAAAAATTTTTAGAAAAAAAGTATCAAAACTAAGGAAGTAGTTATCCAGGCATTTTTCGGGTGACTACTCGAATTATTTACCATTTTCCATAATATTAAAAAACCCCAAGGAATTGTCTTCAGTTGAGACATGCATGTGATGTATTATGTTTAGTTAGGTGGAGTTACCACTTTGATGAGATTTTATCTAACCATTATTTCAGTCTAAAATTGTGTGAATAATAACTTACACAACTATCACTTATTTGAATCCTAGCTTTACTTTATATAAAAAAAATCCTAGCATTTCTAATTCTATATTAGGGGTGTGAAAAATAGTCAAAAAAAATTAAGGTGTGAAAATGGGTTTTGCCCGATTGAGTAGCCTAAATAATGCAACAAAATGTATGAGTTAGATTAAAAAAAATTAAACATAAATATTTTTTAGCTTGACTTGGCTCTATGTTGGATTAGGCGAATCGATCATATATCATATAAATTATTTAATAATACTATTCTAATAAAATAATTGGCTAACGGGTTAACCCGCTCATCATGGGCTATATAAATTATTTGATATTACTCTAATAAAATAAGAATTATGATTCCCATTACAACTTGACAATGAAGGTTGGTCTCTTCCAAGCGCAACAATTGTCTGGGCACCTTTGCCTGCACCAACCACCTTCTTTATGGTAGAGATTTTGACACCTACCGACCCACGGGAATATTCTCTAATGGACGGATCTTGGTATATAACCATTAATAAAGATCCTATCTTTCTTACTCTTTCTGCCATTACAAAGACCTGCAAATTTATATTATATTATTTTGTCTTTGTTATCAAGATTTTAATGGTAGTTTTCTAGGGTGGGAGGAGTTATTGAATATGTGGAAGGAAATCCATTTTTTTATAAAACCATTTATTTTCTCCTTAATTTCAGATTTAGTTCATTCATTGAACTGAATTAAGCACAAGATTTCTGTCATATACGTCATTAGATTTTTCTATTTACTTGTGCAATAACCAGTCACAGCTCTGCATCTTGCTCTGTCTGTGTTAGGTTTAAAGTGTTCCAGGGTTAGCAATCAAAACTCCATAAGGACAACATTGTAAAATGACAAATATTGAGTGCCATACAAAGTGTCATTGTTACCAGTTATTGGAGGTCATTAAGTTGGTGCATCCATGCACCAAAACTAATTTAGGTGCATATTATAAGTCTCCATTTATTTATGGATGCGTTTGTATACACCCACATATGGTGGGTGTACGGATTCACCAAGTAAACCGGTTATCTAGTTACCATTTTTTTATATAAAAAAATTGTGTTTTAATTATTTTTTTAAACTCAAAATTCTTATTTGTGCAAGGACAGATTCAAAAAATATTTAGTGAATGAATCAAAAGTTATTAATAACATTATCAAATTATATCATAGTATCTATTAATTAAAATTTATATTATAGTACAAAAAATGAGCCAAAAGTTATGAATCACATTATCAAATTATATTATAGTATCTACCAATAAAATTTATATTATAGTACAAAAAATAATATATAATACCTTCATCGAAGTCAAGTACGACGTTCTTTCATATCATAAAACTCATTAATGATAAAATCTGTATCAAACTTATCAACAATCTTCCTCTCAATATAAGTGATTAGACAATCAGCCAGAAAGTCATCTTTCATTTTATTCCTGAGTCTATTCTTTACAATATTCATAGCTGAAAAAGACTTATCAGTAGTAGCAATTGAAACAGGAAAAGTCAACACCAGGCGAATCAAATGATCAATCAAATGATATGATAAAGACTTTCATGTTTTCATCAACTCTTGGCATAACTTAGAAATTGTTGACAAGCTACTCTATTCAAAATGATTAGGAACATCAAGTTTATAATGTTGAACATGTATTCTAATGTGTAATTTTTCTTGTTTAATGAAATTATCAAGATAAAATCATTTGTGATAAACACTACAACAAAAACATCTTTTAGTGGCAATTATTTAGGGGCCACACATCTATTACCGGTAAAAACATTCTCTAAATCGATTTTCTATGGTAGATGAGCATTGGCCACTAATACTTCTATCTTTACTAACAAATAAAGTAAATTGTCTCTTAAAAGCATGAATGTCACGGGATCACTTTTTCAATTCCCTCAATTTTTTTTCTTTTTATCAAAAATATTTCTATTCCCTTCACTTGAAACCACCAAGACCAATTATTAGAAACCCAATAGCTGAACCCCAGCCTCACCACCATCAAATCTTAGTCGCACCATCAAATAGCTGAAACCTCTGCAATGTGCGGCCAAACCAACGTATGTGAAGAATCCAACACTGAATCCTCTAGTATGTACCAGCAACTCGAAAAGAAAAGAAACCTTCATTTTCTTCTTTCTTGCCTTGGTATTCTCTTCTTTCTCTCAACATTTTTGTTTATTTGTAGCAAAAAAAGAAAGCTCTAATGAAATGATCTTGTTTCTCTATTCGTTGAGGTATATTGGATTTACAGATTGGCCACTGACAATAAGCCGCAGCAGCAACAGCAGAGGAGAAAGGCTCACTGACTATTGACCAACAACCTTCAAGGTTGGTCAATCCTTGCTATTCATCTTCGCTTGCATAATGCTTGCAGCATTTACAATTTGAAACTTGTGGAAATTAACTGGTTCAAAAGTTAGTTTTGTCGAGACCTTGATATATAGTGTCATGAAGATGTAGTGCAAGTTTTTCAATTGAGCCAATTTAATGATTTTCTGTAGCTTGTGTATGTAAATGTTTCTTGCTTTGTCTCTTTAGAACTCACTAGGCATTTATGGCAATTGTCAATTTAAAAGGAAATTTTGTCAAATTTCTTGGGACTGTGTTTGTTGTTTGTTTGTATGAGCATGTTGAGTGCATGAAATTTGATTTCAACATTTGGTTCACTGGTTCCATCCATCTTTTACAAGTAAGCCTGATGGTTTTTGGTTTGCATGAGAATATAATGTTCTGCAGCAGCTAAGTTGTTAAATTGCAGATCTTCTCTCTAAAATGGAAGTTATGTTTAGCTATCGAACACAAAGATGAATGTTTATAAGTTAAATGGTATGAAATATGCACGGGTAAATGGTAAATCTCGGACTGTATGTTGGTAGAACATCAGATCTTATAGAGTATAGACAAGTTTGAAATAGCATTTGATGTTATTGTTAAAACTTGCAATAGCTCAGTATAACTTGATGTTTTTGGTATACAATACTTGTTTTACAACACCTTTTCCAGTTTTCCCACTAGGTGAGTTCGCCCTCCATTGAGTGCATATTTGTTCCTCTGGATGTGTATGTGATAGTATTTTAGGCAATGTGGCCTTTGTATAGAGTGAACATTTTGTGCAGTAAAAAACAGATAATTAAATATCTATAGCTACTTTTTGCTAGGCATATGCCTATTTGTGAGCCTCTTCTGATTTAAGAGTTTGATGATAATGCACACACTCACAAGTATTTTCTTCATGGTTATTTTTTTTTAATTATACTATGTTTCTCATATGATTTTTTTTCCTAAAAAAACAAAATTCTATGTTATACACAGAGAATATATAGCAGCTGTTGAGACAGTAGCACCCCTTGGTGAGAATATGGACATCATGACAACCTTACAACTTCTGCTAAGAAAGTCACTAGCTCATGGTGGGCTTGCATGAGGACTTCATGAAGGTGCCAAGTTGGCGGAGGATTGTGATTTCTAAACTTGGGCTTCCAAAAGGAGAAAGAACACAAGTTAAACCTATTTTTGGAAGTAAAGCTAGGTTTTGAATCATTTGATAAAACGGGAAGGATACGAGGTGAAATGACATTAATGCCTACATTGCTGCATCATGATATAGAACGTTGCAACATAAATTCTTAAATAAATACGGTGTATTATATAATCTCTTAATTATTTAAATTATTATTTAATATATGTAAAATAAATTTAAAAATTATTGTATTTCTATCATAGACTTTTATAAAAAAATTCGTAAATATTTAAAAAATAAGACATATAATATAAATAGAATTATACATATTTTACATGTATAAAATAATAATTTAAATATGTATAATATTAGAAAAAGTTTAACATGGACTACTCAAAAGGTGGTTCATAGATAGACTATGATCTTTTTGGTTATTGATTTATTATTAAAATAAATTAATGATTGGGTTTAAAAAGTAAGATCTTTACAGATTTTAATTAGTAATATTCAGATTCGCACATAAATTTAATCGATCATTCTTTTTTTATGAATAATCACATATATAAAAAATTACAAATTTTAACTAATAACTTTTTCATGTACATCGATCTATATATAAAAATTCTCAAATTAAAAAATAAAGTGATCCATCTATAAAACCAAACATTTTACATCTATGATAGAAGCCTCTGTGATATTAAGCCTACTTAAGACTTATCCATTTCCTATAGACTCTCAAAATTAAAATTAATATATATATATATATATATATATATACACACACACTTTACCATAATTTAATAAATTATATGTTACTAGAGATCAAGCTTATTCCCTAGAGACTACAGTATTTCTATGTTGGCCACAAACTCCTGATATATAGTTATGGTCACGGCCAGTATATCTCTTTCTCTCTGCTGGTTGATTTACCTTCACAAGTTGTTATTATTATTGATACTTTGGTGATCCATTCCCGGTGTTATTGACATGAAAAGGTTGGTAGACCTGAATCCATATATAGTCAAAGAGTTCAGTTTTGATAGCAGCGTTGAGGTAAAAGTCTGGGTATGGACATTGAGGGGCTGCAGATAAGTAGATTTTTCTACTGTCTGTGGAGAATGCATTGATGTCTTATGCTACATAATAATCCTAATACTTGTGCTAGATATGTATTATAATCATCGTGGAGAATGCATTATAATATGTAAAGCTTAAAAGCTAGAGGTTGATGACCATAATCAGATCCTACAAAACAATCAAACTTACAAGCAGTAGAAGAAAAGCCGGCAAATGTAGATATTGGCTGAGTAGGAGCAGTAGGACATATCCATTTAATATGCATCATATATTTCAACAAGATGAGATTTTTAATTAGAGTAGAGATGATCTTACAAATTCCTAGAATAATATGCAATTAGGCATTAGCCATATAGGTTCTCCTTTAACAATTCAAAGGTCCATGTCCTTACATTTGGAAGAGCAAGGGTCTCTAATAGCTGGGACCAACTGCAAGAGCAAAGCAGAAAATGATGTTCTGACTTCTGAGATATAACTACGCGATTAAAACCATTCTAAAACATCAAGTTAAGTTGGCTCTAATTGTTACTCCTACTGTTTTCCCTTATCTGATTTATGTGTCTCTCTACTGGATTTTGTTTTGCATTTGATCAGAAAGAACTAGAGTAGTTTCAAGTTGGACATTTTAAATATTAACATCTTAATAAGTTTATCCCTTTAATAATAAAAAAAATTAGGAGATTTGAAGGAAGAATAAATCAGAGATGGAAGTCTTGTATTAAAAAAAATGGCTCTTATTTAGACAAACAGTTTATTTAAAACTTGCATGAAAACTCAAGTTTCAATTACCAAGATGCACTCAAACCAATTTTAAAAATATTTTATAACAAATTGCAAATGTTTGAAAAATGGTTGATTTAATAGTTCTTAAAAAATTATAATTATAAATAAAATTAATCAGTAGTGAGCCACTTGAATTCTGTTGATTTGATAGCTTTCGGTAGCAAATACATCTCATGCATGCAAGGATCAATCTCATAGTTTCTTGTTCCAGGAGATTAGGTTGAATGCATTGATTATGAGATATGTCTTGTGCTACATTGAGTTACTAGCTATTACTAACACGATGCTCCTTTTTTTTTGTTGGTACAAAAGAAAACAAAAAAAATATAATGTAATATGTTTTATGTTGGTCCTATGCTACACTAGACCAAGTCTGTTTCAAGACATATCACACCTTGTGTGGGCTAGGCATAGACATAGGCATAAGCATTCTTGGTTATCATAATGTAAGCACTTATGTAGTCATTTGTTAGAGCTTAATTTGATGTCTTAAATTCGCTAATAAATGCATTTATTGTTTTTCTTCATTTATTTATATCAATTTGCAGTGTAATTGTTGAAGCCCGAAGGTGGACAGTCTGTAGAAACTTTGCTCATCATTGGAGCCTATTCTACGTAGAGTTGTAAGAAAATTATGTTCATTGTGGTATTAATTCTTAATATGGAAATATGATAATGGTGACTTTATGTTTGATTTGCTGGACTATATTACCTGATGTTATCACTTGCATCTATCACTCACTCAATTAGACACTAAAACAGCAACCCTGGGCTGCAGGCCCATTAGAAAAAAACCTTTTGTCCTTTAGAATGGTAGGCCTTGGTTAGAAGTCACTATGTGAGGCCTAGATAAAATTGGGTAGAGAACTAGAGATCTCATATTCAATGAACCTTAATAAGTTGAAAAGCTATGAGTTTATTTGTATGTCTTGGACTTTGTGCTTTTCATGATTTATGCTTTTGAAACCTAATATATTATTAATCAGTGAGAAAACTTATAATTTCTTCCTTATGCATTTGAATCTCATATTGTTCTTTATATATAAGATAACAAAAAATAGAGATAATTAACTTCACTGTAAATCAGCTGAGTTAATTTGATTAGCATTCTTTGTAAATTGACAACTATGAAGTTGAAAGTGTGTTTGATTTTTGATTCTGCCTCAATTTCAAATTCTGTGCTTTTGGGTGGTATTATGACATGTTTTATTATTTTAAAGAATTATTATGTTGTTATCACATGTGCAATGTATGGTATATGAAGATTTCAACTATTGACTTTCTTGGATGATTTTAAATGTTGTACTTTTTATTATCTAAAGGTCATTTTTTAGTTATGTAATCATATTTATATTTGTACTATCAGTTAACTTTTCTATGTAGCATTGTATGAGAAAGTTTTCTATGAATAAGAAGGGTTAATTGAACAATGGAAAGCAAGGGCAGCTTCAGTATCTTGCTTGTGGTTGGTTTGATAGAATTGAGTTGATTATCATTGTTTCTTGTGAGTTTAGCTAGTTTGAAATTTTTTTATAGCATTGAAAGCAGGGTAGTCAAAGGCAAAAGCCACCTTAAAGGGTTTTTTATTGCCTAGAGGTAAGAGGCGCCAAAATATTAGAAGAAGTAGAAAATAATAGAATATGACTATTTTGCCTTAATTTTAGAAGATGCATCTTTGCTTGTCTTGTATCCTTGACCAGCTTAGCTGAATAGTGGGAGTTGATTGCTTTATTTCAACTTGACAACATTACAATTTAGATTTATCTAGGGCTTAAGTTTTTGAAAATATTAGGGTCCAGGTCCTAATGTTGTTTCTTTTCAATGGAGTGTATCATTTCTATTTTGTTAGCTACTGCTACGTACTCTCAGATAACACTTGACAGTAACAGCATGTATTCATAAGCTTAGGAAACTTCTTCCTTGAAACAGGCTGCCAAATTTGGTTCTATGCTTAAATGTGACTGCATAGAAATTTAGTTGTTGAACTTTTTGTGGAATGTTAAGAGTTATCACTCTATAGTCTATAAACTCCCAATTGGTTTGGTCAGCTGTGAATTGTATACTATGCAGTAATGGAAACTTGTTTTGTAAAACGTTTTATTTTTGTCCATGTGATTTCATTTAGGCTGGCCAGGAAATTTTAAATCTAGGAAACTTTTCTTGAAGTCATGACATGAAAACAAGGTACCGTTTAACCTACATCCCATGAGTTTGGGTCCATTATGAATCCCTCTTCATTCTTCACGTTGCTACACAGAATTTAATATGGCACTGGCAGCACTTCTGAAATGTTGTTGTATATATTGAGCTTAGAAAAAAGGTGTTGATGTATGTATACAAAGATGTTTTATATTTTCTAATTAAAGTTGATGAACTATATCTGAATGACACATTATTTTTATTTTATCATTGCAGGTTATACACTATGATTTTGAGAAATTTCGCATGTGAAAAACTTCATTATGATCAAGAGTTCAAGATTTGTTTATGGACTACCTACTATCTTGTACTATGACTATTTGATAACACTAGTTATTAGACTCAAAATGATTAGATGGTGTACTTTTTATATTTTGTTGTTGATACTGTAAAGTTATTGATGTTCTTTTTTAATATGGATTTAATGAAATATATTTTACTTTCTGAAATGAATTCTAGTATGTTGTATTTGGAAACATTTGTATATTATGATTTAAGTTCTTTAGGGGCAAATACTATTATCACAAATTTTTTTGTTAATGACGTTTAAATCTCACCTTAAATGACAAATAGACATAACATTTTTAGTAGCCAAAACAATTGTCAGTAAAAGATAGTCTTTTTACCGACAATAAAATGGATCTTTATTGAAAATAATAAAGGCCGTTAAAAGACATGAAAAAAAGACAAACTTGAGGCTATTTTAGCTGTCATTACAATTGTTAGTAAAAAAATATATTTTTTACTAACAATAACAAAGGTCGTTAAAAGACATGGAAAAAAGGCAAATTTGAGATTATTTTTAGCTGTCATTACAATTGTCGGCAAATAATTGCCGCTAAAAGGCATTACTTTTATCGACCATAAAAGGGGTCTTTACCGGTACTCTATATAATGGTCAGGAAAACCTTTACTGACACTGGATTCAGCGAAAAATAATTAATTACCGATAAATGTTTTTTTGTGGCAATTCTTATTGCCACTAAAAGGTATATTTATTGTCGCTAAAAGACTTTTTTGTTGTAATATTATCCCATCTGCATGTATAAAAAAAACTTAATTATAAGTATATATTTCATATATAAACATTATCATAAAGCATTTTGTCATTTTCAATAGACAAATAGTGCATTGGTCTCAAACACGTGATTTTGAGAAATGGACATAAATAACTTCGACTAAATAATTGGTCCCAAGTTAATCAATATTTTAATTTTATTTAAACATGCTTATTTAATAGTCTTTATCATATATTTAATATAAAACATATATTTGATTGTCAGCTAATTCAGCAATTGTAATTTAGCTAAGGTGCAGGTTCATAGTTACTTGTAAAAAGGCAGGGATATAACCAATTGAGTCATGAGTCATCCCAATTATAATGTTTAAGTAAATAAATTTTTTTGTTGTATTTTAATTTTAATTAATGATAATTATCTTAAATTTTGTTTTGAAACTTTAGTCAATAGAGTGGATAAACAACGGAAAAAGTTACATGCAAAGAAAGTTTGAGAAATCAACGGCCCAAATTCTTTCTTTGAGTGTAGGTGAAAAAACAATTTCTTCCATTGATTTAACTTCTATAAAGAACTTCTATTGAGATGAAATGCAAAGATGAAATCTCTTATTCATTGGTAAGTGAAGAAGATGCTCCATTTAATTATAATTTTAGGGATAGCGATTCAAACATATAAGATAGAGAAATCACCTCACATCTAAAAAATATACATAATTAAAATGTAGTCGTATAAAAAATAATGTGAGATTAATTATAATTAGATGATAAAACTTATGCAAATGTGTATGATGTGTGTTGACTCTTATTCGTATCAATGATTATCATTACCTGTGTCTCAATAATGTAACTATATTTAGTTTTATTAAAAAAGATATTGCTAACTTCCGCACTTTCATGTAAAGTTTAATAATTTTCACATTTTGTTTACGACAAAAAAAATTAAAATATTCTTTTGTTAAATAACTTAGTCTTAGTAGTAGTGTAATAGTTTAAGAAATTTAATAAAAGAATAGAAAATTAGCACAGATTTTAATGATAGAAGAGAATTTGACTGTTTTCATTGAATATAGAAAGGAAAATGATAAAAAAAAAGAAAATTTAATCGCTGTTGATACTCAATTTTGTCTATAAAATTTTTTGATACTTAATTACAATATTTTGAACATATACTGTGAATACTCAATTTGGACCGGGCTAACAAATTCTTTTACTCTTCTTTTTTGGCCCAATTGTATGCCTACTAAAAAGGGGAACACTGATCTCGTTTTAAAAGAAAATTTTTTAAAAGGGGGCATTGCATTTAATACCTGATGCCTGCACACGTAAAGAAGAAGGCATTAAATGCATTGAGGCAGCAAGCAGAAAAAAGGGGGGCTAAAAGGATGGAAAGAAAAGAAAAAGGTTCTGATAAAGGAGGAGATGGGGGCTCAACGTAGGAAGGCTCACGCAAAGAAAAAAAGAAGGAAATGTCAAGGGAGAAATGATGAAAGGGTGGAGGTATTTAAAAGAGAAGAGCATCAGAAAAGAGAGGGATCTTTTTTTTCACTCATTTTTTCACCTTCAAGAATCAGAAAAACATCTTTCATTTTCACCACCCTCATCACCAAAAATAGCACCTTCACCCATTCTCCACCGTGACCATCGTCTTTATCAATCCTTCATCACCATAAACTTCCAAGAGCACAGCCATCATAAGGGAGACAGAGAGAAGGGAACAAGAAGGAGACAGAAGCCTTGCTCAGGAATACCATTCACTTCAACTGCTCCACCTTGAACTCCACAGGTAACCTTCTGCATTTATATCATGTAGCTCATTTCTGCTAACTATTCTCACTTGCACACAACCCCTGAATCCCTCTGCACCCAACCTGAAATGAATACTACATATCCACTCAAGCCTCCCTGACTGAAACCCAATATCCACTCTCCAACTGTGAACCCATCTCCCTTTTATTACTTTCATCTTCAACTACCCACATTCAACCTTTCCCAGACCGAAAACATCTACTTTCCATCAACCCATGCACATGTAAACAACACCTTCCTTAACCTTTCCCTCAACCATGACCATCATATCCGACTGTTGAACCATTCAATCTCCCTAAACCGACCGTTGAACCTCACCAACACCAGTTACCATCCTCTCACTGACCAACTTCACCGACACCCTCACCGTCGAACCACACCACTGTGACCTTCACCGACCAACACCAGTTACCATCCTCTCACCGACACCCTCACCGGCCGTCGAAACCCAAGAAGCGATCCTTCCTTCAACCAACCGACCGTCGGACCCCCGAATCCCTCTGCACCGACCGTCGAATCCCCATATATCAACCATCATACCCCACCGACCGTGAACCCACACCACCATCCTTCAACC